>OU342740.1:135528616-136065634 GCA_910589775.1 Avena eriantha | reverse complement strand
CATATGTGGTTTGTGAAAAGAACAAACATGCAATGTGTCTAGTGCTGGTTTTAGTATAAGATTACACATGCAATGAATCTAGTGGGTCCATATGTGGTTTGTGAAAAGAACACACATACAATGACTATAGTGTATGCATATGTGGTTTGTGGAAAACAAGACACATGCAATGACAACTGGTTGATCTATATGTGGTTTGTGGAAAGAACACATGAACACTGGTTGATCCATGTGTGGTTGGTGAAAAGAACAAACGTGCAATTCCATTGGTTGATCCATATGTTCTTTGTGAAAAGAAGACACATGCAATGACTCTGGTTGATCCATGTGTGGTTTGTGGAACGAACACACATGGAATGACTCTAGTGAGTCCATATGTGGTTTGTGGAAAGAACCCACATGCAATGACTCTAGTGGATCCATCTGTGGTTTGTGGAAAAAACACACATGCAATGAAACTGGTGGATCCATATGTGGTTTGTGAAAAGAACACACATGCAATGAGTCTAGTGCTGGTTTTAGTATAAGAACACACATGCAATGACTCTAGTGGGTCCATATGTGGTTTGTGAAAAGAACACACATGCAATGCCTTTGGTTGATCCATATGTGGTTTGTGAAAAGGACACACATGCAATTCCATTGGTTAATCCATGTGTGGTTTGTTGAAATAACACACATGCAATGACTCTAGTGGATTCATATGTGGTTTGTGGAAAATAACACACATGCAATGATCACTGGTTGTTCCATACGTGGTTTGTGGAAAGAACACACATGCAATGACACTAGTTGATACATGTGTGGTTTGTGGAAAGAACACACATGCAATCCCTACTGGTCGATCCATGTGTGGTTTGCGGAAAGAACACACGTGCAATGACACTAGTAGATCCATATGTGGTTTGCGGAAAGAACGGACATGCAATAACCATTGGTGGTTCCATGTGTGGTTCATGAAAGGAACACACATGCAATGAATACTGGTGGATCCGTATGTGGTTCTTGACAGGAACACACATACAATGACATTGGTTGATCCATGTGTGGTTCATGACAGGAACACACATGCAGTGAACATTGGTTGATCCATGTGTGGTTTCTGAAAAGAACAAACATGCAATGACACTGGTTGATCCATATGTGGTTTGTGGAAAGAACACACATGCAATGCCATTGGTTAATCCATGTGTATTTCATGATAGGAACACACATGCAATGACTCTAATGGGTCCATATGTGGTTTGTGGAAAAGAACACACATGCAATGAACTCTAGTGGATCCATGCGTGGTTTGTGGAAAGAACACACATGCAATGACCCTGGTTGATCCATATGTGGTTTGTGGAAAAGAACACACATGCAATGAAAACTGGTGGATCCATAAGTGGTTTGTGGAAAGAACACACATGCCGTGAACACTGGTGGATCCATATGTGATTTGTGAAAAGAACACACATGCAATACCACTAGTTGATCCATATTTGGTTTGTGGAAAGAACACACATGCAATGACACTAGTTGATCCATGTGTGGTTTGTGGAAAGAACACACATGCAATGACTCTACTGGATCCATAATTGGTCTGCGGAAAGAACGGACATGCAATAACCATTGGTGGTTCCATGTGTGGTTCATGAAAGGAACACACATGCAATGAACACTGGTGGATCCATATGTGGTTCTTGACAGGAACACACATACAATGACATTGGTTGATCCATGTGTGGTTCATGACAGGAACACACATGCAGTGAACTTTGGTTGATCCATGTGTGGTTTCTGAAAAGAACAAACATGCAATGACACTGGTTGATCCATATTTGGTTTGTGGAAAGAATACACATGCAATGCCATTGGTTAATCCATGTGTGGTTCATGACAGGAACACACATGCAATGACTCTAATGGGTCCATATGTGGTTTGTGGAAAAGAACACACATGCAATGAACTCTAGTGGATCCATATGTGGTTTGTGGAAAGAACACACATGCAATGACACTGGTTGATCCATATGTGGTTTGTCGAAAAGAACACACATGCAATGAACACTGGTGGATCCATCAGTGGTTTGTTGAAAGAACACACATGCCGTGAACACTGGTGGATCCATATGTGATTTCTGAAAAGAACACACATGCAATACCACTAGTTGATCCATATTTGGTTTGTGGAAAGAACACACATGCAATGACACTGGTTGATCCATGTGTGGTTTGTGGAAAGGGAACACATGCAATGCCATTGGTTGATCGATATGTGGTTTGTGAAAAGAACACACATGCAATGACTCTAGTGGATGCATATGTGGTTTGTGGCAAGAACCAACATGCAATGACTCTAGTGGATCCATGTGTGGTTTGTGGAAGGAACACACATGCAATGACACTGGTGGATCCATATGTGGTTTGTGAAAAGAACACACATGCAATGACTCTAGTGCTGGTTTTAGTGTAAGAACACACATGCTATGACTCTAGTGGGTCCATGTGTGGTTTGTGAAAAGAACACACATGCAATGACTCTAGTGGATCCATATGTGGTTTGTGGAAAAGAACACACATGCAATGACCAATGGTTGATCTATATGTGGTTTGTGGAAAGAACACACATGCAGTGAACACTTTTTGATCCATGTGTGGTTTTTGGAAAGAACACACATGCAATGCCATTGGTTGATCCATATGTCGTTTTTGAAAAGAACACACATGCAATGCCATTGGTTGATCCATGTGTGGTTCGTGAAAAAAAAACACGTCCAATGCCTCTAGATGATCCATATGTTGTTTGTGGAAAGAACGCACATGCAATGACTCCAGTGGATCCATATGTGGTTGGTCGAAAGAACCCACATGCATTGACTTTAGTGGATCCATGTGTGGTTTGTGGAAAGAACACACATGCAATGACACTGGTGGATCAATATGTGGTTTTTGAAAAGAACACACATGCAATGAGTCTAGTGCTGGTTTTCGTATAAGAACACACATGCAATGACTCTAGTGGGTCCATATGTGGTTTGTGAAAAGGACACACATGCAATTCCATTGGTTAATCCATGTGTGGTTTGTTGAAATAACACACATGCAATGACTCTAGTGGATTCATATGTGGTTTGTGGAAATGAACACACATGCAATGACCACTGGTTGATGCATACATGGTTTGTGGAAAGAACACACATGCAATGACACCGGTGGATCCATATCTGGTTTGTGAAAAGAACAAACATGAAATGAGTCTAGTGTTGGTTTTAGTATAAGAACACACATGCAATGACTCTAGTGGGTCCATATGTGGTCTGTGAAAAGAACACACATGCAATGACACTAGTGTATCCATATGTGGTTTGTGGAAAAGAACACACATGCAATGGCCACTTGTTGATCTATATGTGGTTTGTGGAAAGAGCACACATGTAGTGAACACTGGTTGATCCATGTGTGGTTTGTGAAAAGAACACATATGCAATTCCATTGGTTGATCCATATGTGGTTTGTGAAAAGAACACACATGCAATGAATCTGGTTGATCCATGTGTGGTTTGTGGAAAAAACACACATGCAATGACTCTAGTGGGTCCATATGTGGTTTGTGGAAAGAACACACATGCAATGACTCTAGTGGGTCCATATGTGGTTTGTGAAAAGAACACACATGCAATGACTCTAGTGGATCCATATGTGGTTTGTGGAAAAGAACACACAGGCAATGACCAGTGGTTGATCCATATGTGGTTTGTGAAAACAACACACACGCAATGCCACTGGTTGATCCATATGTGGTTTGTGGAAAGAACACATATGCAATGACACTGGTTGATCCATGTGTGTTTTCTGGAAAGAACACACATACAATGCCATTGGTTTATCCATATGTGGTTTGTGAAAAGAACACACATGCAATGACTCTAGTGGATCCATATGTGGTTTGTGGAAAGAACCGACATGCAATGATTCTTGTGGATCCATGTGTGGTTTGTGGAAAGAACACACATCAAGTGACACTAGTGGATCCATATGTGGTTTGTGAAAAGAACACACATGCAATGAGTCTAGTGCTGGTTTTATTGTAAGAACACACATGCAATGACTCTAGTGGGTCCATGTGTGGTTTGTGAAAAGAACACACATGCAATGACTCTAGTGGATCCATATGTGGTTTGTGGAAAACAACACACATGCAATGACCACTAGTTGATCCATGTGTGGTTTGTGAAAAGAACACACATGCAATGTCATTGGTTGATCCATATGTGGTTTGTGAAAAGAACACACATGCAATGACTCTGGTTGATCCATATGTGGTTTGTGAAAAGAACACACATGCAATGACTCTAGTGGATCCATATGTGGTTTGTGGAAAGAACCCACGTGCAATGACTATGGTGGATCCATGTGTGGTTTGTGGAAAGATCACACATGCAATGACACTGGTGGATCCATATGTGGTTTGTAAAAATAACACACATGCAATGAGTCTAGTGCTGGTTTTAGTATAAGAACACACATGAAATGACTCTAGTGGATTCATATGTGGTTTCGGGAAAAGAACACACATGCAATGCCATTGGTTAATCCATGTGTGGTTTGTGGAAAGAACACACATGCGCTGAGTGTAGTGGATTCATATGTGGTTTGTGGAAAAGAACACACATGCAATGACCACTGGTTGTTCCATACGTGGTTTGTGGAAACAACACACATGCAATCACACTGGTTGATCCATGTGTGGTTTGTGGACAGAACACACATGCAATGACTCTAGTGGATCCATAATTGGTCTGCGAAAAGAACGGACATGCAATAACCATTGGTGGTTCCATGTGTGGTTCATGACAGGAACACACATGCAATGAACACTGGTGGATCCATATGTGGTTCTTGACAGGAACACACATGCAATGACATTGGTTAATCCATGTTTGGTTCATGACAGGAACACACATGCAGTGAACATTGGTTGATCCATGTGTGGTTTCTGAAAAGAACACACATGCAATGACACTGGTTGATCCATATGTGGTTTGTGGAAATAACACACATGCAATGCCATTGGTTAATCCATGTGTGGTTCATGACAGGAACACACATGCAATGACTCTAATGGATCCATATGTGGTTTGTGGAAAAGAACACACATGCAATGAACTCTAGTGGATCCATGTGTGGTTTGTGGAAAGAACACACATGCAATGAGATTGCTTGATCTATATGTGGTTTGTGGAAAAGAACACACATGCAATGAACACTGGTTGATATATATGTGGTTTGTGGAAAGAACACACATGCAGTGAACACTGGTTGATCCATGTGTGGTTTGTGGAAAGAACACACATGCAATGCCATTGGTTGATCCATATGTGGTTTGTGAAAAGAACACACATGCAATGCCATTGGTTAATCCATGTGTGGTTTGTGGAAAGAACACACATGCAATGACGCTAATGGATCCATATGTTGTTTGTGGAAAAGAACACACATGCAATGAGTACTGGTGGATCCATATGTGGTTTGTGGAAAAGAACACACATGCAATGAACACTGGTTTATCCATGTGTGGTTTGTGGTAAGAACACACATGCAATGCTATTGGTTGATCCATGTGTGGTTTGTGAAAAGAACACACATGCAATGACTCTAGTTGATCCATATGTGGTTTGTGGAAAGAACACGCATGCAATGACTCTAGTGGATCCATATGTGGTTTGTGGAAGGAACCCACATGCAATGACTCTAGTGGATCCATGTGTGGTTTGTGGAAAGAACACACATGCAATGACACTGGTGGATCCATATGTGCTTTGTGAAAAGAAAACACATGCAATGACTCTAGTGCTGGTTTTAGTATAAGAACACACATGCAATGACTCAAGTGAGTCCATATGTGGTTTGTGAAAAGAACACACATGAAATGCCATTGGTTGATCCATATGTGGTTTGTGAAAAGAACACACATACAATGCCATTGGCTAATCCATGTGTGGTTTGTGGAAATAACACACATGCAATGACTCTAGTGGATTCATATGTGGTTTGTGGAAAAGAACACACATGCAATGACCACTGGTTGTTCCATACGTGGTTTGTTGAAACAACACACATGCAATGCCATTGGTTAATCCATGTGTGGTTTGTGGAAAGAACACACATGCAATGACTCTAGTGGATTCATATGTGGTTTGTGGAAAAGAACACACATGCAATGACCACTGGTTGTTCCATACGTGGTTTGTGGAAACAACACACATGCAATCACACTGGTTGATCCATGTGTGGTTTGTGCACAGAACACACATGCAATGACTCTAGTGGATCCATAATTGGTCTGCGGAAAGAACGGACATGCAATAACCATTGGTGGTTCCATGTGTGGTTCATGACAGGAACACACATGCAATGAACACTGGTGGATCCATATGTGGTTCTTGACAGGAACACACATGCAATGACATTGGTTAATCCATGTGTGGTTCATGACAGGAACACACATGCAGTGAACATTGGTTGATCCATGTGTGGTTTCTGAAAAGAACACACATGCAATGACACTGGTTGATCCATATGTGGTTTTTGGAAAGAACACACACGCAATAACTCTAGTGGGTCCATATGTGGTTCATGTCAGGAACACACATGCAATGACTCTAGTGGGTCCATATGTGGTTTGTGAAAAGAACACACATGCAATGCCTCTTATTGATCCATGTGTGGTTTGTTGAAAGAACACACATGCAATAACTCTAGTGGGTCCATATGTGGTTCATGTCAGGAACACACATGCAATGACTCTTGTGGGTCCATATGTGGTTTGTGAAAAGAACACACATCCAATGACCACTAGTTGATATATATGTGGTTTGTGGAAAGAACACATATGCAGTGAACACTGGTTGATCCATGTGTGGTTTGTGGAAAGAACACACATGCAATGCCATTGGTTGATCCATATGTGGTTTGTGAAAAGAACACAAATGCAATGCCATTGGTTAATCCATTCGTGGTTTGTGGAAAGAACACACATGCAATGACGCTAATGGATCCATATGTGGTTTGTGGAAAAGAACACACATGCAATGACTACTGGTGGATCCATATGTGGTTTGTGGAAAAGAACACACATGCAATGAACACTGGTTAATCCATGTGTGGTTTGTGGTAAGAACACACATGCAATGCTATTGGTTGATCCATGTGTGGTTTGTGAAAAGAACACACATGCAATGACTCTAGTTGATCCATATGTGGTTTGTGGAAAGAACACACATGCAGTGACTCTAGTGGATCCATATGTGGTTTGTGGAAGGAACCCACATGAAATGACTCTAGTGGATCCATGTGTGGTTTGTGGAAAGAACACACATGCAATGACACTGGTGGATCCATATGTGCTTTGTGAAAAGAACACACATGCAATGACTCTAGTGCTGGTTTTAGTATAAGAACACACATGCAATGACTCTAGTGGGTCCTTATGTGGTTTGTGAAAAGAACACACATGAAATGCCATTGGTTGATCCATATGTGGTTTGTGAAAAGAAAACACATGCAATGCCATTGGTTAATCCATGTGTGGTTTGTGGAAATAACACACATGCAATGACTCTAGTGGATTCATATGTGGTTTGTGGAAAAGAATACACATGCAATGACCACTGGTTGATCCATATGTGGTTTTTGGAAAGAACACGCATGCAATGACACTGGTTGATCCATGTGTGGTTTGCGGAAAGAACACACATGCAATGACTACTGGTCGATCCATGTGTGGTTTGTGGAAAGAACACACATGTAATGACTCTAGTGGATCCATATGTGGTATGTTGAAAGAACATGTGGGGCCCTCGGATTAATCCTCCGAGAATCCATGCTATGCATACAAGCACGATCCCATGATCAGTTAGTCACGGCACATAACAGACAATAACAAAGTAAACATCCAATACATAACGAATACATTTCATACCTTAGTTGCCATTATGGCTACATCGATTCAACATCAGCGGAACTTCAGTAAGCGTAGAGCCTGAGCCATGCCTTAACCTACATGCAACTGTCTAGGAGAATGTACTAGCTCGCTTAGCCGTCAACTTCATCGTCTTCTTGATATCTAACCAAGTTAATAGCCAAGGACAATGCTAGTGAGTACATTGAATGTACTCGCAAACCACCTCAAGAAAATAATAATAACAAGAGGATATGCAATATGGCTGTGGTAGTAGGAGGGCTTCAAGAGAGGTTCTTTTCTCAAATAGTTTCTCTTGTAGATATAGCATCTACATATCTTTGTTGAAAACTTTTGTAAACCGTTCTGGAAACCTTTTGAGAAGTTTTGTAAACACTAGGATTGGGGTACCCATTTGTTCCCGTCTTTAGGTCGTCCCACAATGAAACTCCTTTCTCCTCCTTGCGACCATCCCATGGTCAAAACTTTTCTCCTTTACGACCATCCCATGGTCAAAACATTTTGAAAGCCAGCACCGCTCTACAGAAGTTTGTCCAACCCGTCCATAACCGTGGACACGGCTATTCGAATAGATTTACCCAATGCAGAGGTTGCACACTTTACCCACACCATCCGGGTACACTACCCTGATCTACACCGATTTTGGGTCGAGTAACCGATCAAGACTCTCCGGATGCCCACTCCAATATAAGTGCTTACCCTATGAGTGTTACTCCCCTCAAAACCGGGATGTCGGGTACCGGGACCAACCAGAGCGCATTTTCCACTTCCCAAGTGTGCGCTTTCAATGAGGGGACCATAGTAATGCGTGGAGGCCAGCAAACCCTTCGTTCCTTCTCTCGGTCGATGTTTTACATGGACCCTGCTAGAGAAGGCCCACCCACCAGGGATTGTTATATCCCCCTATAGTAGTTGTGAGGCAGCTTATACCGGAATAGAAAAACATCAAATCCAGCCCTGTCCCATTCCAGAGTAATGTGGTTGCACAGGGTTAAGTTGTTATAGCTAAACTGCTAAGAATCAGGTGCATTTTCGTAAACCTTTTTCCTACAGCTTTCCTTCAGTAATTTGAAACACAAAACCTTTTTCTTTCTCAACATCTCTTGGGAGGTCCCACCTCACCAAGGTTTTATCATAATACCTTTGGTAAAACTTTTCCAGGGTCTTCCCATCCTATAGCTTTGCTTCGGCTAAAACCGGGTCTCCAAAGGGTTATGGTGTTATACACCATCTATTCTACTAGGGTCCAGTAGGTGTCATCAAGAGGGTTTTACTTAACAGTACAAAAGTGTAATAGTTCAGAGGAGCCAAACCACTACCATATATACATCAACATAGAGTAAAACTGTGCAGTTTTAATAAACAGTAGATAAAACATGCATAAGTAAAACAGTAGGACAAGGATTATGATCAAGAAGGTGGCTTGCCTGATGATCAGCAATATGGCAATATGTCCCTGGACTTCCTCTTAGAATACCCAATAATACCAATAATAACCACTTCGTCTAATCTCCGATTTAATCGCATCTAGCGTCATTATGGGTCACCTACAAGCAAACAAAGGGTGTAATCAATACAAGGAAAATAATCACCAATCCAAACAGAAACAAACATACCACAAAATACTTCAGTAGTTTTGATAGATTGAGATCATAGCATATGGAAATGCTTTAATTGCCTTTGAGAATTTGCCTTTGTGATTTATTTGTCAAATACCTCATACGGAAGGGGTTTTGACTAATGCTTGGTTAAGCAAGATACAAATAGGAACAAATGATACCATCAGGTAGATATTGCCAAAACAAGGCCAACAAAAGTGGTCTCATGATTTTATCACTTTTCTTTATTTAGTTATTAATTTTCTAGTGAAATCAACTCTAGTTTTTAGGAGATAAATCACCAGAAAAGTTCTTGAGCTCCAAAAATTATTTCCTTGGATGCTTCAGTAGATTTTTATGTACTAATCCAAATAGAGCTCGAATAATGTCAAAATATTTACTAGGATGCCCTCAGGAAATTCCCAAAGGCGGTTCTATAGATAACTTGTCTTTTTCGCCAAATTATATCTACAAAAGCTTTTGAGTTTATTACAAGGGAAAATGGTAGGTATTTAGAATACGTTTATGAAGAAATTGGATTCAACCTTTTTGGGTTGCAGAGGTACTGTGATGATTTATCTAGTGAAAATCTTAAGGACAAAATTGTATCATTCTTTGGAAATCCTCAGAACCTCAATAAATCTCGATCTCCTGGATATTGGTAGTACTGAGTGTACCACATCACAGAGAGTTGGAATTAGGTTAAAACATTTCATATATTGGCCTAGAGAAATTCCTAAAGACAGAAAAGGATTGTTCTTGTTATTTTTACTATAGGAAAACAAATGCTCCACTTGGCTTGAGGCCAATTCCATGTGTTAGGTACATTAAACATCTACCAAAGACAATTGGGTTTTCTCCATTTGGCATTTTGAAACTCCTTGAGGATTTTATTTCCTGTATTTGATACTTTTTAGGAGCTTATTTTCCAGAAAATAATAAAAGTAAAGGTGGCCAAGGGGAGTGGTCTTCATGTTAGATTAGTCATATAGGAACATGTCAAAAAATTGAATCTAGGAAAAATGAGGTATTTTTCATTTTGAATTAAAACTATTGGTAATACTAGGGTTAGGAGGATTTGAATAAGAGAAAAAGAAAAAGGGGCACGACCAGGCCGATTTCGTCACCACAATGGGTCATGCAGAGAGAAATCGGCCCACCCAGGGGCGCGCCACGGGGGCGCGAAGGGGTATAGAGGGATGAGGGCCATCGGATCTAGCGGAGATCGACAACGCCTAACCGTCTCCTTCCTCTAATCACGCGGGAAAAGGGAGGAAACCCTAGCGGGTGGCAGCGGGTGCATGGGGACTCACCAGGGGCTCAGGAGGTGACGGGAAGGCGACAGGGAGACGTGGCGCATCGAGGGGACTCCAGGGACGGGCGACACTGATGGGGTTTGACGCCAGGATCTAGCTCACGCGTGCGCTTCCACGGAGAGGGCTCGGAAGCTCACCGACGCCGTCGCCTGGGGCTTCTGCAGGGAGAAAAGAGAGCGGGGTTAGATCGGGAAGGTGGAGAGGAGGTCTGCGGTGTGACATCCAGCAGGAGAGATGCGGTAGGGAGGGATCTTAGGCCGGAGGGAGGGAGGAGGCCGAAGCTTTTTCTGCTCTCTCTCTCTCTTGAGCAGCTCGGAGCAGGGGAGAGGGAGGGGTTGACAGGGGAGGTGAGTGGGGGTAAGAGGAGGCGACTGAGTGGCTAGAGAGGCTCGGGGGTGGCCTCCTAGCCTGATATCTGAAAGGGCTGGTCCAAGTGAGCTTGGCTCATGGGGGAGCTTGGACATAGTCCATGGCTTGGTCATTGGTAAATGTGCGCGGTGGAGGGGTGTGGTGGGGTACTGGAGTCGAGCAGGGAGTGGTGGAAGGGTGGTGGTTGCTACTGCACATTGATTGCCAAGATTTGAAAGATATGGCATATCTCTCTTTCTCTCTTTCCAAGAGAAAAAGACAAGGGAGGGCAGATGCTACACTGCCTGGCCGACCAGAGGAGAACTAGGGTGCTGTGGTGAAGTATTGGACAAGTTTTGGGAAGATTTGATGAGGTCTTGATCATAGTATTGAATTATTTCAATTCTTGTCCATTTTGAAGACCATGAAGGATTTCTTGGTTTTATATTAAAAGGAGGGGGTAAGTCTACTAGTAGATGGTTTAGGTCAAGATGCATCTCTGAGATTTATTTGGGATTTTTCAAAGAATTCTAGATGCACTTTATATCGATAATTCAAATAGTGCAGAAAAGTTTTTTAGGAATTTATTCGGGATTTTTGAATTTTACAAGTGTGGTCTTTGGTTTGATATGGTACTCGATACCAAGAAACATATTTGGGGATTTTCTTGGAATTTATTGGGAAGGAAAAGTATTTTTAAACAATTATTTCTTGTTTCTGCCATTTAAGAAATATGGCAAAAAGAATTATTAAAGCTCTTCAAAAATATTTATTTTTTAAGTGGGAGAATAGTGTATGATGTGTGGACCTTAATTGAGCCAAAATTTGGGGAAGTGTTTTGGCAAAATCCAAACTTTCCCTTGGGAAAGGAGTTTTGGAGATTTTGTTTATTAAAGAGATTAATTAGATTTGGAGCCATAATAATTATAGATAATATTTGATAAATCTTTATGATCAAGGTAGATGATTTAGACAAGGTGTAACAAGCATTTTCAACCTTGGGATTGGCGAATCCAAGTTGATTTTGGTGAAAACTAAAGATTTAAGGATGTTGGGTAAGATTGTTTTCATGCCACCAAAACATTGTTGGATCATAGAGCTCAAGGCTCCCCTAGTGGAATGGGATAGATTTATAGTTAGAGCAAGTCATATAGATGATCATGGCAGAAGGATTTTGGATTGGTTACATTTGAGGTGGTCTGGAAGTGATGGCAAACTTTGTTTAAAATAAGGCTACCATACCAAATGAGTCATGATGCCTTATAAACCATGCGTGTTTATGAAGCACAAAGATCCACTTGGAACAAGTGAAGTAGATGTTGATAGACCTATATGAGTAGAACACAACCATGCAAATAGTTGGTCCATAGAAGGTTGGATGATGGTGTGAGCTTCTGTCAAAGTAAGCATGTCGACTAGATTTGCAGGAATAGTTATTTTTTTGCCTTCAAAACCATCAATAACAGCTGGCTTGGAGGATGATCTAACCAAGGGCAAGAGTGGGCCTTGGTAGTCCTTAGGATGTTTAACAATATGGTTCAAATGCATTTTCAAAAATGCACAAGGTTTGAGAAAAGGAGACATTCCAAAAAGGTGATGTTGAAACAGTTACCAAACTTAGTCAAATTTGGCAGTTTTGTGAATTTTGACTAGAGTACAAGAATTGATGTTTTTGATTTGTTGCAAGGTTCCAAATAATCATCAAGTGGATGATGTTGAACTGTAGATTGGGTAGAATAGATCCATTCTTGATATTGGTCTTCATTGACTTGGAAACTTCTAGAATAGATCAGTTCAGAATTGATCGGGTTAAGGGTTTTAGATGATCTCCTAGTGGCTAGAGATCAGCTCCATCTTGTATTCTTGCTTAGGGTTTGGGGATTTTAAAGTTTCTTGACTCTAGGGGATGAGCTCATACTACTTGTAAGGAATCAAGTCAAACAGCAGATCAAGGCAACTCATCTTACAAACAAATCAACTGCTACTAGGGTTACGATCAACCTTAGCTTGAGGTAAGGATGGGAAATTTTGAAAGGTTGGAGTTTGAATAAGGTAAGAGTCCTTGGTATCCCTAAGCTATTCAAAAGTTTTATACAAGGTTTTGAGAATCCTAGAGGTAGGAGTAGTTGAAGGTTCTGTCTTGAGAACATAAGGGGATTATATTATATATCTCTCCATAGTTTTGTCATTAGAAGCTACTAAAATAGTTTTGGTTACATAAGCATCTTAGCTCATGTTTTGAAATGCTAGAACATTGGATAGTATGTAAAATGAGCCAGGATAGTTTTGTTAAATAGCTTTTGTCAACTGATGGTGAGGTAGGGAGTATCATATGGTGTACACTGACATGCACAAGCACAAACAAACAACAAGAAAACACTACACCTATGTACAAGAAAAAGTTTTTGTTCCCCCTGATTTTTGCATTCTGGACAACTAATCAGGGTTGCTGAAATTGGGATGTTACAGACCTTTCCCCCTTAAAAGAATCTTGTACCGAGATTTGGGAGAGTAAGGTTAGGGGATGTTGTGTTGGATTTAGCGTGATGTGTTTCTCGCGTACTAACTTGTCTGCCTTGTCTTTGAACCAGGTCACTGTAATGGGGAGGTTGAACTTCAATCGTATGGGATGCACGTGTTGAGCAGGCTCCAATTGGGATTGTAAGGAGTGATCTTCCTTCTGTAATGATTCACGACGTCTCTCTTAAGGGATCTTCGTATCCTAGTTTACGTCTTTGGGTCCATCTGCTGGATTGTTTCTGGCAAAGGGTTATTCTATTTTGTGGGAAAGACACAGTCTTTCACCCTTAGGGTTAAACTAGGGTGGCTCGGAGCTAACGCAGTCCTTCCTTGTGGGTGTCGCTAGATGATGTTAGGTGGATACAATCTTCTGCCCGGAGTTGAAACCTTCTGATGACGTCTGCAAACTAGGTGCTATGAGGCTTATATACTACTTTTCTTCATACTTAGCTGACCGGAGTAGTTGAATTAGTTGATCGTCCAAACTGTTTAGAACTAACGGGGTCAGCGAATCTATGGTCCCTTAGGGTGGTCTTTAGCTGAAGTAGCAGAGGGCTTCATAGAATCTTTAGTTAGCTTCTCTTTTGAGGACTCACGAGTTGTTGTTTAGCGGAAAGGAATCGGATCTGGAGATCTTTTCCAGTAGACAATCTTGAGGATCTGAGTAGGAAGGATGCAGTCTTTCCGCCTTAGAACTTCACCAGGGTCCTTCAAGAGTGGTGCAGATCTTCTGTCTTGAAGGGCTGGCGCGATGCTGCATAAGTATGTATCTCCTTGGGTCTTGGGTGGAGATCTCCGAGAGACGTTCTATTGCTTGAACCAGGTCGAGGTGGTTTCCTAACGAAGTCTTAGTAGTTAACTCTAGGTAGGTTAGTGGTTAACGGCAATTATTGTTAGCCTTCAGTTAGGTTAGAGACATCCATCAGCAGAGAGGTTATCCTGACTCGAACTATTGATGTTGCTTCCGCTTGATGGTGAAGTAGACTCGGTTTCTAGATGCATCCTTGTCTTCAAGGTTCTGAAGTATTCTGGCCCTCTGGTACGAAACTTCCCATTGGTTGGGCAGAGGGATCTATTACTAGTTAGTCTCTCGGGGTTGAGGGAAGTTCTAATATACCAAGGGTTAGCGGAGTCAGGTTTTCACTTCTTGTCTTGGTTGACTTATCGGGTGGTTTCTTGTGGATATTGAGGATCCTTTGGTGATTGACTTCCGGCTTCAACGGGATTCTTGCTGTAGTAGAGTGAGGAACAAGGGAATGTGGTGCTATTGACGAGTGTTGCGAGGTGAGTTTTACGAGGTATGCCGTCCTGCTGAGGTGAAATCTTCGAGTTGATTCTGACTTGACGATGTCGAACTCCTGGTTCTTGCGATGCTTTTCCTCTCATATACTCTCAAGGTTATTCTGGGTCTCATTACCGACAGCTAACACAGGGGTTTCCTGAGGTACTAGGTGGGTTATCGCTCCTCGAGTCACATTTTTAAGGAGGTCAAAGCAAACCAGAGCATACAAACAAGGCGAACAGAGCGAGGGGATCGCAATGTCCTCAGCAAACAACACACATCAAGCGACACAAGATGCACTTAGGCAAGCAAACACGATCAATTCTAGGGACCAAGGAGTTAACTACTCGCGATGTAGGGGAATCCTATTCTTAGGACTATTGACCCTAGATATTTTCTTTCTTCAGGTCGGAGTCACGATCTTGTAGATGAAGCCTTCATCGTATTTTGGACGCTTCTTTATAGTGCAACATCCGATGTCTTCAGATTTTGAGGATTCCGCTGGTATAGCGATATTGTAGTCTCCTTCTGTTTGTTGGTAGTTGCCTGTCTTCATCGTTTTCTCATTGTCTTCACCGGGTTCTAGATCCTAGTTATTTAACATCCGTAGGTTTGTAGTTGGACGAGAGTTGGAGTAAACCATTTTCGAAAGAATTTCATTAGAGTAAGAGAAGAAGTAGAACTTTTTGAAACTTATTTATAAACTAGTTTTCGAAAGCTAGGGTTTTCAAAATAAGGTTCCTGTCTAACGACCATGCTAACTAAGGTTCTCCTACAATCAGGATAGCTCTGATACCAAGTCTATGGGCCCCCCGGATTAATCCTCCGAGAATCCCTGTTATGCATACAACCATGATCCCATGATCAGTTAGTCGCGGCACATAACAGACAAGTATCAAAGTAAACATCCAATACATAATGAATACATGTCATACCTTAGTTGCCATTATGGCTACATCGATTCAATAGCAGTGGAACTTCAGTTAGCTTGGACATGGTCCATGGCCTTGCCATTGGGCAATGTGGGCGATGGAGGGGTGTGGTGGGGTACTAGAGTCGATTAGGGAGTGGTGGAAGGGTGGTGGTTGCTGCTGCACATTGATTTCCAATATTTGAAAGATATGGCATATATCTCTTTCTCTCTTTACAAGAGCAAAAGATAAGGGGAGGGCAGATGCTATAGTGCCTGGCCGACCAGAGGAGAGCTGGGGTGTTTGGGTGAAGTATTGGACAAGTTTTGGGAAGATTTGATGAGGTCTTGATCATAGTTTTGAATTATTTAAATTCTTGTCCATTTTGAAGACCATGGAGGATTTCTTGGTTTTTATCTTGGAAGGAGGGGGCAAGGCTACTAGTAGATGTTTTAGGTCAAGATGCATCTCTGAGATTTATTTGGGATTTTTCAGAGAATTCTAGATGCACTTTATATCGATTATTCAAATAGTCCAGAAAAGGTTTTTAGGAATTCATTTCGTATTTTTGAATTGGACAAGTGTGGTTTTTAGTTTGATATGGTACTCGATACCAAGACACATCTTGGGGAATTTTCTTGGAATTTATTGGGAAGGAAAAGTATTTTTAAACAATTATTTCTTGTTTCTGGCATTTAAGAAAAAGGGCAAAAAGAATTATTAGAGCTCTTCAAAAATATTTATTTTTGAAGTGGGAGAATAGGGTATGATGTGGGGACCTCATTTGAGCCAAAATTTGGGGAAGTGTTTTGGCAAAATCCAAACTTTCCATTGGGAAAGGAGTTTTGGGGATTTTGTTTATTAAAGAGATTAATTAGATTTGGATCCGTAATAATTATAGATAATATTTGATAAATCTTTATGATCAAGGTAGATGATTTAGACAAGGTGTAACAAGCATTTTCAACCTTGGGATTGGCGAATCCAAGTTGATTTTGGTGAAAACTAGAGATTTAAGGATGTTGGGTAAGATTGTTTTCATGCCACCAAAACATTGTTGGATCATAGAGCTCAAGGCTCCCCTAGGGGAATGGGATAGATTTATAGTTAGAGCAAGTCATATAGATGATCATGGCAGAAGGATTTTGGATTGGTTACATTTGAGGTGGTCTGGAAGTGATGGAAAACTTTGTTTAAAATAAGGCTACCATACCAAATGAGTCATGATGCCTTATAAACCATGCGTGTTTATGAAGCACAAAGATCCACTTGGAACAAGTGAAGTAGATGTTGATAGACCTATATGAGTAGAACACAACCATGCAAATAGTTGGTCCATAGAAGGTTGGATGATGGTGTGAGCTTCTGTCAAAGTAAGCATGTCGACTAGATTTGCAGGAATAGTTATTTTTTTGCCTTCAAAACCATCAATAACAGCTGGGTTGGAGGATGATCTAACCAACGGCAAGAGTGGGCCTTGGTAGTCCTTAATATGTTTAACAAGATGGTTCAAATGCATTTTCAAAAATGCACAAGGTTTGAGAAAAGGAGACATTCCAAAAAGGTGATGTTGAAATAGTTTCCAAACAATCAAATTTGACAGTTTTGTGAATTTTGACTAGAGTACAAGAATTGATGTTTTTGATTTGTTGCAAGGTTCCAAATAATCATCAAGTGGATGATGTTGAAGTGTAGATTGGGTAGAATAGATCCATGCTTGATATTGTTCTTCATTGACTTCGAAACTTCTAGAATGGATAAGTTCAGAATTGATCTTATAATGGTTTTAGATGATCACCTAGTGGCTAGAGATTAGCTCCATCTTGTATTCTTGCTTAGGGTTTCGGGATTTTAAATTTTCTTGATTCTAGGGGATGATCTGCTAGAGTAGGTCATACTACTTCTAAGCAATCAAGTCAAACAGCAGATTTTGGGTTACCATCTTACAAACAATTCAACTACTACTTGGGTTACCATCAAGCTTAGCTTGAGGTAAGGATGGGCAATTTTGAAAGGTTGCAGTTTGAATAAGTTAAGAGTCCTTGGTATCCCTACCAAGAGTAGAATTCAGAAGTTTTATAGCATGTTTTGAGAATCCTAGAGGTAGGAGTAGTTGTAGGTTCTGTCTTGAGAACATAAGGGGATTATATTATATATCTCTCCATAGTTTTTTCATTAGAAGCTACTAAAATAGTTTTGGTTACATAAGCATATTGGCTCATGTTTTGAAATGCCAGGACATTTGAGAGTATGTAAAATAAGGCAGGTTAGTTGTGTTAAATAGCTTGTGTCAACTGATGGTGAGGTAGGGAGTATCATATGGTATACACTCACATGCACAAGCACAAACAAACAACAAGCAAACACTGCACCAATGTACAAGAAAAAGTTTTTGTTCCCCCCGATTTTTGCATTCTGGACAACTAATCAGGGTTGCTGAAATTGGGATGTTACAGAACACACATGCAATCACCACTGGTTGATCCATGTGTGGTTCATCACAGGAACACACATGCAATGAACACTGGTGGATCCATATGTGGTTCTTGACAAGAACACACATGCAATGACATTGGTTGATCCATGTGTGGGTCATGACAGGAACACACATGCAATGACATTGGTTGATCCATATGTGGTTTGTGGAAAGAACACACATGCAATGACACTGGTTGATCCATATGTCGTTTGTGGAAAGAACACACATGCAATGACACAGGTGGATCCAAATGTGGTTCATGACAGGAACACACATGCAATGACTCTAGTGGATACATATGTGCTTTGTGGAAAGAACACACATGCAATGAACTCTAGTGGATTTATCTTGGCATAATTTGATGTATGCTACAATGTATTTGTTTGTAAAAGGCACCCACTTTCCATTTTTATACTGCTCATCTTTGCCAGTTTTGCCCCCCCTCTCTCTCTTTCGTAGAAGCCCAAACCTTTGCCCACTCTGTCTGCTACGCCCTGATTGGTTGTCACAATTTCCACGCGGATCGTGCGCACCAACCGTTGATCCTGTGTGATCCAACGAGGCTAGTTGCACACATCGTTCGCTTCACAGGATGGCGCGAGACAGCACGGACGTCTCCCTCAACGAGACTTCTACAAGAAGGAACACGATGCTGTCCATGGAAAAAGTCGTCGAGTGGTCATGTCATGTTTAATCTAGTCTGCAAAGGCTCCAAGTCTACTGCACGGCAACTGGTCATCCACGGCCCACGGGCTATACCCTTTTTACTACGCAGCGCACCTGCACTTTCACTTCCCACAGGCCCCCACCACACGAACCTTCCACACGGCAACCGCAGCCGGATGAGCTGCTGACCGGGGCCCTCGAGGAGGCCTAAACATCCCCGCATGAAAAACCCAGCCTATCGGGTCCTCCCTTCACACTCATCTACTACTCTCTCTTCCCTATCCAGCAAAACCCCATAATCTTGAACGTACTTGCACGAATCTTCTCCATGAAACCAGTGCGTGGGGGTGAGTGTCTGGGCATCACCGCCGGGGTGGTGCTTCACATGGCAGATCAGGAGGGCCATCACGCGGCACAAGGCGAGGAGGATGTGTAGTTCAACCCCTCGGGGGACCTTGTGCTCGCCGGTGCTGGCGACTTTGGAGGCGCCGATGAGGGCGTGGAGTTTGATGAACACGCTCCTCTCGTGTACCCGGAGGTACATCTATTTCTACATGTTTCATATTTTCTACTCGAGCTTAATCTATCCTAGCGTCATAAAAAATTCTAGTCCTAATGATTAGATGCAATGTACGAACCGGTACATGGAGATATCTAGTCTGTTCTGAATGAATCCACATTTTTATTATCATTAATAAGTTACCAAGAACACAAACCACATTAGTTTAGGAGCGAGCTAGGGAGACGGCCGTAATGAACTGCTGAACCTGTATAGACATGTTATTGCATCGAAAGTAACTCGGAATGGTGGAAGGAATATATATTTATTATTTTGCTCATTTCGGTTTGTATGCCATACATTACAGGTGTATTCAAGTGAGATGGACTCTGACAAGGAGACCAGGGACAACAAGAGCCGCCATGTCATGAAGAAGCACAAGAGCAGGATAATCCCTTTGCGCACTCGACTTGGGGAGCTCAGGTGCCCTTTTTTGTAAGAAAGGAGTCAACCTGAGGATTGCCAGCTTGATTCCACATGCGGTTGGCATAGGTAAAAGCCCGGCTAGTAAACACAAGTCGGCGACCAAGGCTAAGCACGCTGCTTATGGCAAATTCCTGAGCGAGTATGTCAAGACCAGCCTAGTGTCCCCTTACTTAGGAATCAACAACTTCTAGCCGACCAACCCGTCACCGTGCTGGCCCGGCCACTAATAATATTTAGTTCTCTTACCGTATCTAGACCCTTAAACTATGGGGATTTCTATTTTCGTACCCTTCAAAATATATTCAAGTTCATATGTTTATGGAGTTAAAGTTCCGGTGGCATACTCGTTATTTTGCATGGATAGAGGGGTGCCCCCGACAGATATAAGGGTTATCCTGTCTGCTAGATCACAGAGGATCAACGGTAGGTGGGCACGATTCGTGTGACAACTGTCTCGACCAATCAGAGCGTAGCAGTGAAGATGAGCACATGTGCGAGAGATGGATACAAAGAGAGGGGGAAACCGAGTAGCAACCAAGGGCGAAACTGAGTAGAACTTAAAAACCAAGGGCAAGACTGAGTAGAACTTAAAAACCAAGAGCAATCGTGACAAAGGGGTTCAAATAGAAAATAGAAAATGATTTAAAAATGGATCCAAACCGCCAGTGTTAGGCTCGAGGGCAAAACTGAGCACAACTGAATCGCTAGGGTTAGACACGAGGGAAAAAACGCGACTCATGGTATGCGTGTGCGGTGCGCGGGGTGGTAGAGGACACGTGTGGCCGTGCATGGTGCATTAGCGTACGGGGTGCACGGTAGTGCAACGAAACGTTGCTTCCCTTCTCCTTTAATAGAGGCCTCCCCACTCCCACTCATCACGCACTCGCTCACTCAACCGTCTCCACTGTCCCATCACCTTCTGCAAACCCCCAAGAAAACCCCAACCACGCCGGCAATGGAGAAGAACGGCGTGGTGGCCATCGGCGCCTACAAGACTACCGGCGCGGAGCCCCCCGTCCCCGTCCCCGCATCCGCCGTAGGCGCCGGTGAGGAGGCCCCCGCCAGTCTTGGACAGATCCCGCTCGGCTAGGACCTCTACGAGGAGGTTGTCTACATAAGGCGAGAGAACCCCTACGACACCAGCATCGCCGACCCATGGTCGGAGGTAACTAGTGTTTTCTCCCCTTCCCTTGTTCTTCCCCTGTTCCCATCATTGGATGCTAGATCGTATGTTATTAGGGCTCGGCTATTCGTATTTTTATAGTAGCTAATCCTCTTGTGTTAGATCTCGATTTTCGATGAATCCCCCCTGTTCGTAGTTGGGATCAGTATTCGATTTTGTTTGAGATTTGGGGAATAATCTAGAGATCTTATTCGGTTAATTTATGCAAAAAATCAATCCCGATAATCAAAGTATCTCAATCATGTCCTTACTTCACTCTACTGTTTTTTTCCAATAGGAGGATATCAGCGACCTTCGCAGCGACGATGAGTCCAAGGACACCAAGACTCGTCATGTGCTTAGGAGGCTAAAGTCCGGTCAGTACCACAACTTCTTCGCCAGCGACGTGTACATGTGCCCCTTCTGCCCCACCAGGAGGCTCCGTGCCATCGACTTCAACTCCCTCGTGAAGCATGCCGAGGACGTGCGGACCTACGGCGAGTCCGTGAACGTCCACGGCTTCATGGCCAAGCACCAGGCGCTCGGTCTATACCTCCGCAACCTCCAGAAGGTGGCTATCGAGGAGGGTCGCATGCCCCCTATCAGACCCAAGGCGCCCAAGGTCAAGGGGCTAGGTAGCAAGAAGTGGAAGAGGCGCTAGAGGGAGGAGGCGGATGCCCTCCTAGCAGAGACCACGAGGGGCCACTGATCAGCTGCTGCTGCTGTAAAGCAGCTTATTTTGTCTTGTTTGTGTTGAACCAGTCAGCTGCTGCTGCTGTTGCTGAGCAGCCTAATTGTCGAACCTCGTTAAGTACCGTACTATATAACTTATATTAGCTACTTTATCTACATCTGCTCTGTTTACTGAATTTATTTATGGTGCTGGTTTGTTTTGCTGCTCTAGATTTGCTACCAGATTGAGGAAAAACAAGGGAAAAAGGAACAATGAATAAAGAGAGAAGCTTCTCTAGATTTCCTACCTTTTTGGGAAAAAATAACACAACTCTTAGAGAGAGAGAGAGAGAGGGGAAAAGGCGCTCTTAAAAAGGCCAAATAACAAAAAAAACCTCCAATTTAGGCGTTAGGGCGCACGTAACGGTTAAACCTTTGACCAGACGGCACCCCCCTCCGAGCGCATGTGAGGGCTTTAGAATATCGGGAGGGAAAAAGTGAGGACAAACGAGACACAATGTTGCTATCGCTAAATCTTACAAAAAGCTGAATTTGGCTTTACCATGCAATTTGGCTAGATCTCCACAATGTAGCTATTCTAAATCCCTAAACTATGCGGTGTGTTGAAATCTAATGCTTTTCCACCTACACGTGTGTTGCAAAGTTACTTGATCGTGCATGCTTACACAAGTCGCCTACAAAGAAACTTATAGAAGCAAGGGAAAACAAGGTTCAATTTGGCAAATTCTGGACAAGCTTTGTGCAATCGACAGGCTTGATCGGCTCGGCGGCTGCCCTAGGGTGCAAGGATGCTAGGTCCATGTCTATGCTTACACTCCTTAAACTTGTTACGAATAATAGCTGTACACTTCTTTCTGTCCTGTCACGTTACGTCTACGTGACCGGTCTCTGCCACGCCAAAGCCACGTCGCACACCCGTCCCATCGCCTACCGGGACGGACGCCGAATTTAATCGCTAGGATTGAAAATCAATGGTGCTCGCCTGGTCAAACTTGCTTCCACATGGGTATTACCGGAATATTGGTCAACGCAATTTAAGCATCGCCTACTGTCTCCTCAGCACATCACTATGCAAAAATCCCCAACTCATTCCTTCCGTCGCAGCCGCAGCCACCGCAAGAACCATCGACGCTGCCATAGGCACCGCTTCCGCCGGGCCATACCACCGCAACAGATCACTCCACCGCCACGCCCAGTCCCAGCCACCGCTACCGAGCGTAGGCCACCGTTGCCGCATTAGCTGCTTCCATGGACGCAGAGTACGGCGTGTTCGGCGACAGGAGCAACTTCACCGACGAGTACACCGTCACCGCCCATGGCACCACCATGCTGACGGTCGTCTACACAAATGCGTCAGCGGAGGTCAAATGGGTCATCGCAATGTATGCGCGGTGGCTATAGGAGCCAATGGATAGGTACAAGATCGTCAGCCTTGACCTCGAGTATACCGGAGATAGGAAGACGACGACGCATTTGCAGCTGTCCATGTGCAACCAGTGCCTCCTATACCACGTATGTAGGGCCAAATCTATATGCCCGGAGCTTCGCGAGTTCCTACACAGGAGGGAGATCTACTTTGCCAGTGTCAATGTCAATAATGACACTTTGAAGCTAGAGCGGGATCTCCTTGTTCATGTCGTCAATCACGTCGATCTCCAACGTTTGTGGAGGTACCCGGATGGCGGTACGGGGAAAGCCGGCATGGCTAGGATCGGTGCCGACATCATCAACCGCGAGTATGCCGGCATGAAAGTTGAGTTCTCGAAGCACCTACACGAGCGATGGGAGTGGAGGCACCTGGATTACGATGCGATCAAGTACGCAGCCAGCGACGTGTATGTCTGCTACGAGATGCTCAACATGATCTGGTGGGTGGGTGAGTGTGCTGTTTACCACTACTAGTTTCGCATTTCGTTCCTAGTTTTATCTCGCATGTATTTTATCTCGCATGTATTTTCTAAGCATTCCGTGTGTAAGAACCAACTCGTATGATTCCTGTGCTATTAGGTACTTAACCTGTATGAATTATATTCCCCCTTTTGTATGCTCACCATTCATTCTTACAAATTCTTTCTGTGCCATTTGCATGCGGCAGAATCCGGGACTGACATGCATAAGGTGTGATACAGTCATAAGTCATAACCAAACCCAGATTATAGCGTAGGATACAGTCATAACCAACACCAGATTATAGTTCGACAAAGGTAATACACAACAGTTCGTAATTGCTCACATAGTGTACTTCTGAAATAACATGTTCTCATAAACACAACAAGCCCCATACAAACACAACAATCATGCACTAAAAGTCTACATCTCGGCCTATTGGAGAAGGCAACGATCCCAGGATGCCTTCGGTCGCTTGCCTTGGCTTGTAGATTCATCTACACTCCGGCATCTGGGGCACAAAACCTACCTTGGTGGTGGTTCAATGATGCGATGCCTGGAACGATATTTTACAATCTGGCGGTACAGCTCGTGGCTAACATACCCGTCAATTGTAGCGTACTTCAAATTAGGTTCAGAAAGTGCCTTATACTCCCAGTAATCATGCCCTAAACGCCTCCAGGAACATCTCAACAATTTGCCCTTCATGTCAGCGTACCACGGGTCGATGAGTTCGGAGGCAAGAGGGGCCATCCCGGTCTTGCCTCCCTTAGTCCCTCGGATCCAGTAAATTTCCTGGATGTCCACTCTGCACTCCTTTGGGATTCTAATGTTGAAAGTCGGGCTTTCAAGCATTTTAGTGTCATTCGTGATGTCAACACTAGTAAATGTTATGTGCTGGTTCATGAGAAATTCATGAAAAAGATCCCTAATGCTTTCGCCCCACCTGCTTGAAAATGAATTCAGACAAATAATATACAAATAACTTCTGCAAACAGACGGTTCAGGATCAAAAAGATAGCAAACCCTACCAGATCCCGCCAGCCCCCTTCTCGCAAAAGGCTGGTGTATGAGGACGTGCCCCTTCATGGAGAGTTGCACCATGGCGATCCTACGGTGATCGCGGCTGTACTCGAGGTCGATACCTACGAACCTGTTTTCTTCGAACTGTAGCCAACTCATGTAATTATTGAGAGTGTTCCTCACCGTCTGAGGGTCGGTGGTGTAGAGGACATCGATCTTCTTCCCGCCATGTACTTCGATGACCAAGTGCGCAGTTTCTTGCCTGCCGTCGTTTTGGAAGTCCGGAGAGTCCATGAATACAGGCAAGAGGGAAAGGATATGGAGGAAGAGGGTGATGCGGTGGTGGAGGAAATGGATGAGGCTGTGAAGGAGAAAGACGATGAGGCCGTGGAGGAGGAAATGAGACGGAGAAGTGAAATATTGGAACCGCCCTTACGAATATCTGGAATCGTGCACGATCGTTCGTAGTAGGGTGAAGGTGGAGAAAAACGGCGGTTTTACACATTGACGCTAGCGCTTCCTAAAATTTGTTCCGCGCCACTTGCATGCAGTGGAATCGAGGTCTGCCATGCACAATCCAAGTCAAACGTAGGCACGTTTGCGCGTGCCGACCTTCACTCACTGACATGCGGGCCGCACATTTCTCTCTTACAATTTATTTTTTCACTTCCTCTAGACGGTTCCGGTGCCCACCCTCAATAATTACTCCCCCTTCCTTGTCTTCCACGCGGACGAGAACCGGCGGTGGCGGCGGTTCCTTGCAGATTCACTCCCCAATCGAATAACTGCCCCATCCCTGATTACATCCCCTCTCGAATACATCCGCCTCCTTATCACAATGCCTCCATTAATCTACCGGATTCCAGATCCATTTGCCACTATGGGTAGAGCTTGGGGTAGCATAAGGCTGAAGCAAAAGGCATGCGACGATGACGCGGATGGCCAGGGTGACCGCCACCGCGAGGATTGGGGATGGTCGAACCTCAGCACTGCAAACGTGCAGGGGATCGCCTCGAGGTTGGACATCATCTCTGTCGGCCGCCTCGCTTGCTGCATCCCTGGCTACCGCTTCACGATGCGGGACATGGATGAGCAACCGTTCGGCACGCCAGGCCTTCTTTACCCCGATAACAGCAACTGGCCAAACAACCGCGATGGCCACATAAGTTCCCGTATCTAGCTTATTCGTTCAGTCATATCGTTGATTCATATGTGTTGAACTCTCATCGGAATCCTATGTTCCTTTCGTCAAACGTGTTGTGTGCACGCGCGGTTTGAACAAATCGAACCATTTAAGACTATTATGTACAGCGAAAGCTCTGCTCGTACCTGATATTCTGGTATTTTCATAGTGACATAGTCTTACTTTATGTGACAAACGAGTTGCCAATTTCGATTTTGCAATGGAATGCCTGCTAGGTGATATTCTGTTTCCTAAAATAAAAACAAATAGATTAGACGATTTAAGGCTGTTATGCCCCGAGCTGTTTATGATCATCGTCAGGAGTTTATTCTGGTGGCTCTGCTACTACATATATTGAGTATCTTCACAGTGACATAGGCACAATTTAGGTGATATCTGAGGAGACACTCGTATTTACGCGATATTTTGTGTACGTTAATCTAAAGGTCTAGTTGTCAAATTGTATTTGCAATGGAATCCATGCTAGGTGTTTGTACCAACTGACAAAAAACTCTGCAGAATATTCATGCAAAACTGATGCTGCTGGATAAGTGGTCCGAATCAGTAGTGGTGAATATCAAGGAAGTAGAAGAGACAGAAATGGAAGATGACCAGAACTGGGTGGGTGGCAATGGTGAGTGGCTAGTCCTTTTATCACAGGATGGGAGTACTTGGACTCTAAAAAATGGCTACAGATCGGTGAGACTTGCATTGCCACCTTTGGAAGTTGTCGGCATTACTGCATTCAACAACGGGTGGCCACTGCCCATTTCTGAATTCTCTTACAAGTTCAACATGACATAACTTGACCTCCTGAAGGTACATCTCCCACATAGACAGCGGGAGGGGGCGTGGAAGACCTGGGAGTACGACCTCTTAGCGGTGTTCGACAAGGCAATCACATTCATTAGATGCCTAGAAGAGAAGGAATGGATAGTCTTGCGCGACGACTTCCTGCGGCCGGAGAAGTATATCGCTGCCGTCTTCACCTACAACTACTCTTCGTACAAACCGCAACGCATTTATGCGGTCACTGAACCTAGCGGCGACGTGCGTGTTTGGGAGCCGTCAATTTGGGGTGAGTCATGGTGTAATATAGCATCTCAAATCCCATTCAAAATTCTTCTTACTGACTATAAGTAACACGCAGGTACCCACGCAGCCCCGCGCATCATTCCAACTCTGGTCATCGAAGATGCAATAGCAGATGCTGAACTTGGGACACGGCGCTGGTTCCTGGGACCTCTCGGAGGCGATAAGGAATAGGATGATGAACTCAAGTGGATTCATATCAAGGGAGCACTAAATAGCGTTGGTGATACAATAGAACATATGGGGACACAACTTTCTTCATACCCATCGCTGCGCTGTCATGTTTTCTCGAGGTCCGCATGCCCATCCAAAGACCCAGTAGAGCAAGTCTAGAGCAGAGTCGACAATCTGAAGGGACAATCTGTGTTTCTTCGGATCAACTACCCTTTCTTTGTCGGAGCCCCTAGAGCTGTTGAACCTGTAATTGCTCAGGCTGCTCAGGCAACCCTGGCTCCTGATGCTACTGCTGCTGCTGGTGTTGGTGGTGGTGGAGCTGACGAAGAACTAACTGTTGCTGCTCCTGGTGAAGCTGACAAAATACTTGGTGATGCTGCTGCTGGTAAAGCTGACAAAATACTTGCTAATGCTGCTGCTGGTGAAGCTGACGAAATACCTACTGAGGCTGCTGCTGGTGAAGATGACGAAATACCTGCCGAGGCTACTGCTGGAGTCCAGAAAGAACATGCTGGTGTTGTTGCTGAGGTGCCAGCACTTCCAGTGTTGATAACAGACTGTGTGTTTACTACGCACTCATGCGCCTATCATGTTGACCCTCTAGATCCGACCTGGAGCCGAATCCACGTTAGGGGGAGGGGGCCTACAATTGGCTCATCAGTGGGGTCGTATGATTTGAAGGAGAATTACAGACAGCCAAACGCAGCATTCTAATTCGTTTCGATGATACCACCAGCTCTAGGGACCTAGTGCTCATACTGGCAGATCCGATGAACCATTTGTCTTTATCTTTAATATTAGTTACGCTTATTTTTGTAAAATTAGCTGCGCTTATTTGTGTAAGACTAAGTTATGCCTAACTGCATAATATTCAATGAAGCCCAGCTTTTCTTTCCATGCCCATAATAACAGAATTGCAGCATAGAACATACAAACATAATGTGCATATTAGGCATTTTTTCTCAGGATAATAACTACTTCAAGTAAATGATATATGCTGTACGCATTTGAACGCATCACTAGAATGCAGAACCTATTGATGATTGATGACATGGATCTAGCATTTCTGCGTGTATTTGCATTGAGTCTCTCATTGATTTGTTCACATATTTTTTGGCAATGGCTGATGAACTCCACTTTCTTGGTAACATGCTTCGTCAGCGAGCACTTGTTGATGCAATGCAAAGTACAGAACATGGTCATCATCATCATCATTCCATTTAGGTTCTCTATGTTTCATCATCACGGAGCTACTAATTTCAAATGAAAATCTAGTAAACAATATATGTGTACATTGTTAGAGTATGCTACGACCATGGTACATACATGTTTTTCTACAATCACAAGAATAAAACTTGAAGCATTTTCACCTTGTTGGCGTTGTGCCGAACTGGGTGAATGTGGCTTTGGCATTCAGATGAAGACATTGTGGCCATGGTGAGGGCGAGCTCCGACTCGGGATGGGGAGGAGAGCTGGGCCGAGCAGGTTCGTCCAAGTCCTAGCTCCACGCCATGGCCACGACCACAGATTGCCACCCCGGAGGAAGAAGAAGACGCGTAAAGGATGCATGCGCTAACGCTGCAAGCCTACATGGCAGCGACGCCGGCAGTGACATAACGGCGAAAGCTGACAGGGGGGCCCAACCTGATGGCCGTTAGCCTGATTTTTTGTATTGAAACGTAAAGTTGATTTCGTGCCAAAAAATACCCTCTGAGTATTTGGCACGCGAACTATAGTCATCGCGGCTTATTTCAAGGAACGCGGGTACATAGTTGCCTGGGCGACCCAACTTTCGGGCCGCAAAATGATATTCTCTGTATGGAGCTTACACACCACCCCAAACAATGCAACACAAGAAACACCTTTCTTTCTAGTCCACGACATGGAAGCCATACTTCTAGTCGAAGTAACTAATGAGTCTCCTCGAGTAATTGAATATGATGAGGAAGGATCCCAAGAAGAACTGGAAGATGATGTCGACCCACTTGACGAAGTTCTCGACATCACTTTACAAAGAGCAACCATCTATCAATAGAATCTATGCAACTACCACAACCACCGACTATGTCCCAGGTCCTTCATCGAAGGGGACCTGGTCATCGTAAGCTAGAATCACCATGGGAAGGACCTTATATCATCACAGAAGTGATCCCTGGCGGGGAATATCGGCTCTAAGACAAGAAAACTGGAGTCAAGTACTCCAATCCGTGGAATGTTGCGCAGCTGTGACGCTTTTATGCTTAGAAAATTATTTTGATGCAATCTACATTGAATAAAGGAAAACAGCCAAGAGACTATGCCAAAACATGTACCTTCGTCTTCTGCTTTAGCATAAAAGATAAGTTCTTCAAAACTTAGCTTTAGTTTTGTTATTCAAGTACTAGGGGCTTCGTCAGTAAACATATTTATTCATGATTCTTGTACAAGTTGCTGCAATATTAGGTCAACAGACAAAAAGAGTTACATAAAGAACTAAAACTATGAGCCTATGTCCCGATGCAAGCATCCAAACATAGCCTCGGGGGCTACTCCCATCGGGAGCGCGAAAGCAACCTACAGTCTACAGATGAGGTCAAGCATGACCTGACAAAATATTATCCTCTTGTGTTGAACGCATACCCGATAAAATATAAAACTCTCACGGAGTCTACATAATATGAACCTATGAGTATTACATCATTGTATCCTCAAACGGTTCATCCATCGGGAGTGTTTATAGACCTCACCTGAGAAAATAAGAAGATGATAACTTCAGCTGATATGGGGTGGCCCTATCTTCTCACTAAGCGGATGGCAATAATCATGGTGGATGATAGATAACTATCTTGTATCTATGAACTCTCGCGCTCGATCCCTGTTGGATATTCACAACACCACGCTCTTGCGCACGTAGCCGTCGACCACAAACGATAGTTTGGAATATACTAATTCCCGAAGGAACAACAAATCACACTGAATTGTAGTACATAATTCTATCACAGGGTAATTCCAAAGGTTCTAATAAGAAACAACTCCAAAGTAGTTTTAACGTGGTCTAACCTAAAATAGAGGGCGTTCCTAGGCTTATATAGCCACCGGAACATCCGAAAACGTGAAACGAAAACGTGTCTGATACAGTCAGATCCGCCCGGATCTGATGGAAACTTTTAGGGCTACCTTCTACTATATTCTGATAATATCCATGCATATAATAATTGAGCTCTCATAGTTGGAATTTTATTTTTGTTCTCCCATATTCAGAATAATATAACAACAAAAACCGAGATTCTGTAGTAAAATGATTTTTGGTGAAACACCATCTAGCTATATTACTCACTATGAGATTATGCCTTCTTTAGGTTGTGAATCCTCTTAAAGAGGCCAACAGTTGGTCATGGTTCCCATTTCAGCTCCAATATGATGAGTTGAATGTTACTGCTAAACCAGTTCAACGGTTGCGGTTAAAATTTATTGATACTTCAAGAAATAAACTAATATACACACTGGTTAATACTTGATGGACCAAACATGTAGCATACCGATATGTCGCGGGAAGCAAGAGAAGTCTCCAGGGCATTGGCAACAATAGACCGTTCAGCCTATAAGGCCGGATTATCTGCCCCCCATACAGAACAACGCGCCTGAAGTCCGTAGAAGAATTTCCAAAGCAGGGCCGGATTATCCGGGGTCTTGACACATGGAAGTACTCATTAGAAAGATCTTGGAATTATCTATCCAAAAAGTGCTTATTTGCTTGGTTTCGAGTTCATACGAGGAATCCACGTCTGTTTCAATGTCAGGACTTCTGTCTGACCGAACTGAACCTTCCTTCTTGGTCGCCCTCGATCTCTTGCTCGCCTTCCCCCCTCTCCTCCCGCTGGCGCTAATCTGATGGATATTAAATCTAGTCAAATAATAACACCATGATTTAGGTAGTATAAAGTTCTTAAAAATCAACGTATCATATCCAACTAGGAATGAATTCACCTTGTGACATTTCTCAATGAGGCTCAATATTTCCTTCTAGCTTAGACTAGCAGAATCATCATACTCTATGATTGTATCCTCATCATCCTCCCTTTCTTCAGAAAAAGACGTACATGGATTTGGGTAAGCTGAAAGTGGAAGAAACAAAAAGAACAACGTGTATGCAAAGTAGATGTATATATAACATGTTGTATTATTGTTGTTCACATGAAAAATATGTCCAGTATACATCAAGCAACTTAAATTGCAGGTATAAGTGAAGTACAAAGAATCATGATCATGGTGAAAAACAACTAAATAGATAGTCTTGTTCTTCAATATTAAATTCAGTTTTCTCAAAGAAGATCTATGATCAAATTTGTGAACAAGATCAAACCAATTTAATATGTGTGAAAACCAAATGGGTTTAGACCATGCTTCAACTACGCTACTCTGATTATTATAAACAATTGATAACTAACACAAAAGTAATCAGTTATACGTGCATGATCATTATGTCTTGTAGGTAACATGCAACACAATTTCCAAATATAAGTGAAGTCTAAAGTAGTAGCATAACTACACAAAGACTTTTGGGACAAACACAACGAATATGACAACTGTGGTTCTGTTCTAGCAAGATTAGAACAATCCAGCACAAGTAAAATTACTTGTGTTGTCTATAATATATCAACTAGACCAGAATGTATTCCGACAATATCTCGAACATGAACTATTGTCCCATAGAAAACATTTTGTGACACATTGCATATATGGCTGAAAACAACTTGTTTCAGTTAAGCGATTCTATCACAAGTAAAGCATATGTTATCCACAAGAAAATTTTCATCCATGCTATATTCACCAATGAGATTGAAAGTGAAACAAGAAGAATATGTTCTAGAATTTAGACATGAAATTTCAGAAATCTTATCCATAGCACAACTCATACTCATAGGTTCATTTAGCATGATGGAATACACAATATCAGCAGGTGGTATTCGAGCATGTATTTCTTTATGTGTAATCAGTACCACATGATCAAAATTTGAATTTGGGAAACTATCACATGGTGTTGTAACATTAGTGCACGCAAAGTCACAAGGAGGCTTCTATAAATGAATAGGCTCACAATATGTCGCACATCTTGGCTGAAGCTTGAAATCAGTACCAATGTCCTTAACAATATCTTCAATTGTAGTAGGTACTAAGACATCCTCCACAAGTGACAATGCATAGTCCAGTGATACAGGTTGTAAAGTAGATGGCTCCCTTTCTTCAAAAGCAACCTAGATATCACAAGAAACAACACTAGGAGTAGAGATGATTACATTAGTAGAAACCTCATTTATGTCATCAACTCTCACTCTCGGTTCTTCTACAACAGGATCAACATGTGGTTCTATGTTGGTGGCTACAGGTGGACAGAGGTTTTGACGCCTAATCTCCTGAATTTCTTAATACGTGTAAGTGCTAACCACATGTGCTTACCATTCGAAAAGATAGAAGGATCATAACACTCAGTACCAAAGGTAACCTAGAATTTATTACACCACTTTGTTCCCAACATGATATGGCAGGAGTTAAACACTCTAGGAATGACATAGCAAGAAATATATGTTTTAGGGCCATAAATGGTGAGCGGAACTGTCAACACCCGGATTTTTAATCCCAGGTGCCTGTTATGCACCACATCGCAATCCCAAGATTGCCATTTTTGTGAGACATAAAAGATTGGATATAACACTACATCATCCATTACAAACCATAATAAGGTCTTACACAAATAAAGGATCTCATGATCTAGTCTTAATACAAACAAGCAGCAGAATAATAAGCGTAGCGGTGGGCTCCATCTTCAGCGTCACAGGTAATGCTGACGATGGGAGATGCTCCTAGTTGTCGTAGCCGTCCTGCTGTCCTTCTTCCGGATAGTCAACCTCATAGTCTGGCCACGGGAATAGCTAGGGACAAAGCTATGAGTACTCTTTAAGTACTCACAAACTATCACTAACAAGTAAGGCAGTTCTAGTAGCAATGTTAAGCTCTAAGTTTGTTTGCAAAAGCTAGATTTATCTTAAGTTGAGTTCAGAAGTAAAGAAAGCTAATTTAATGTTCTAAATCACCTAAGTGGGAACTTAGTTCTCATAGTCACAACCCTGTTGTGGTCAAGTCAAAGTCACAATTCATTTCACAAGTTATTTCGAAAACATCTGACAATGTATCAGTATGGCCACTCCAACTGTCCATGACCACGGACGCGGCTATTCGAATAGTTTGACACTCTGAAGAGGTGGTTCACTTTCACCACAAAATTCGATACATCCGTCAGGGATAACCCAGAATCATCATACTTAGTATGTGGATAATCAATCATAACCTTTCCTTTACAGAATCTAGTATAAGCACATCTCCTATGAGCTTGGCCTCCCAGCCATGGCCATGTCTCATCCTGGGCACTCCATAGGTGGATATCATCAAGAGGTAGCCTCAGCTCAAACCTCTCCCGCGAGGGAACCCATAGTAATGCATATAAACTTCTGGCTAAGCCTTACCCAATTCAGGTATTGTGGTTGTACGGTAAAATTGGAATGGTATCACATCCGAACCCAACCATCAGTTTTTGTAAAAGGGCTAAGCCTCGTTCCTCAACATTTTCATCATCGTAAACCATTTGTGTTTCTAAACACATGTCAAAACATCTCAATATAATGACTCATCATTCCAAGGTTTTCATAATCATTTTCACCCAATATTCCCATCTAAGTGATCAAGTTTTATGCTTAGCACTAGCCACTAAGGTTAAGAGTGTTCACTATTGAGGGGTACTAATCTTCACTCTCATGCCATAGAATGACATCTTAGTGCAACTAGATAGGCCAAGCTTTATACTCTTTATGCTATCTATTTTAAAAGTAAAAAACTTTGGTAAAGTAAAAGAAAGTAAAGCTTGGAAGTAAAACTTGGAAATATGTTTAATCAAAATATATAACCAAGGCATGCCTAATGCATTTGCTTAAGTTAACAAGGTGAAAAGTGTTAACTTGCTTAGTTCTTGCTTGCCTCGATTGGTGAAGTGCTTGAAATTCTCCTCGTCTTCTTCGGGGTAGAAGTCCTCCTCGTAGACTTGGTCGGTACTATCGTCTATAAAAGAATACGGGGTACACAATCACACTAGTCTAATTAGCACACTAAGGCACATACTTGATGATCTAGTATCATCACAACCATCACAAGATTTAAAGAACTATTTTCATTATTTTATTTGAGAAAAGTAATTTCTACTCATTGAAATTAATTAAGATTTAATATTGTCCAATTAAAACATGCGATCATGTGGACACATTTAATCACCACATATTCTAATACATGGTAATGTGATTTAAAGGGTTGGTCACATTTTATAAAGTTTAAGATTAACCTTTAATAGATTTAAAGTGACTAGAAATGCATATATAGCATTATTTTGGTACTAGGCCAAAGTTACTGCATGCAAACCTAAATGTGTTTACATATTCAGATAGATATGGTCAAATGTTATTTTTGAGAGTTGGAATCAACTCAAAATCTATTAAGGTTGATTTTTGAAAAATGTTTGAATGTGGAAAAGTCTCTGTCTTGTTATTTTTTCTATATGTGATCTCTAACTCCAATTGATTTAAATCCAACGGGCTTGGATAGATATTTTAATTATCTTTCTAACGAACTTTGAACCATGTCATTTTCTTAAGTAATTCTCTCAGAATTGAATTTTGAATAAGTGGACAGAATCTAGTTTAAACCTAAATAGAAAAACATTAATTTGAATATGTGGGCTAGCACGGGAAAACTAACTGGTCGGCCCAATGCTGCTCCACGGTGCAGCGGGCTACTGACAGCGGCACATCTAACGCGAAGCGGTACAGGGCAATCTCAGCGCTACGATTAGACGATGGTCTAACGACTGTGGTTCGTCGTCTTCGGCGAACAGTTCTCCGGCGAGGACGAACCCTAGCAGCATGGTGGGGGTCTACGGGGGCTCACCTGGGTCCAGCTAGACGTGGCGATCGAACTGGTAGATGATGACGGTCCTAGGCATGGTCGCGGCGGCTCCTGGGACAGCTCCAATCGACGACGCCTCTTCTCCTCTACAGCAGCAAGCTCTGGGAAAATTTCGGCGAACTATGGCTCGATTGGCTCCGGGGAGAAGTGTGGGGTGGTCAGTGGTGAGAGGGGAGTGAGATGGTGTGATGAATGAGGCTGGGGGTGGCTTCTATTTATAGCTCGAGGAAGGGGGCAGTGCGGCATGGTCGGGCCGGCGGTGGAGACATGGCTACGGGCTGCTATTGGCATGGCTGCGAGCGGCGGTCGACGCAGTGCTCCTGAGCGGTGCTCTACAGCTTAAAGGCGCGGTTAGGGGCGGTGGCATTTGGTCGGGCATGGCTGGTGCTCGACACGGAAGAAGTGGCGTTTGACGCCGCGCACGGTGGGTGCGGGTCAAGCGGCGGCGAACGGGCATGTCCGGGCGGTTCCTGGGGTCGTGGCGAAGCAGTGCGCGCGAGCTCTAGTCGAGGCGCGGCATGTGCACGCTTGTCGGGCGCGGCACTCTGGCGCGTGCTCGGCATGGCATAGACACGCGGGGCGTGGCTGTTCTGCAGTGGTCCAGGGCCTGGCAAAGCTCGGGGAAGGGACAGGGGGTGGCGGTGTGACCTTGGCTCTCTCCTAGACATCATGTGCGAGATGGGGTTGGTCTGCTGCGAGCGGTTCATGATCGACCGACATGGAGGGGCTTGGGTGGCTCGGCACTGTTGCATGCATCAATGGGGTGAGGTGCTAGGGTGCTGGTTGGGACTAGAGGGGACAAGGGGAGTGTCATGGGGTAAAATGGTGGACAAAGCATTGATCAAGAACAGTAATAGTTAGGCAGTTAATTCTATGATCACCAAGTGTTTGATGAAATGGCCGAAAGAAAAATATATTTGAATTTTTGGCTTAATTTTGGTGGGTGATCTACACTTATTCTTGATGATCTATGCTTGCTTGGGATTGGCAAGGTGATCTCATTTGATGGGTTTTTCAAAAATGAGGATCTTCACATATGTATTGGATTCAATTTTCAAATGTCATTTAAATTGCTTTGCTAGATGTTTTTGTAAGTTTGTAAAGTGGGCCTTGGTACATCTTTACTTGGTCTAGCAAGGGGTGAAAACAGTTGAGAAAGTTTCTGTTAGAAATTGACTTCTAGGAACACCTAGAGTGGCCTAGTGGATTAAAATTGTCAAAATGACCATTTGCATTATTTAATCTTATTTGATTTCTTTTTCTTTGTATTTTGTTTGTAAATGGTCTAGATGATGTGTCATTCACAACATTTCAAAAAAATTAGAACAATCAAGGATGGCATTTCCAAACAATTCTATACTAACGCAAAAAAACATGCATTCATTAATCATTTTAATAATAAAAGTATTTCTTAACCCTAAATTGGGTGATTACGATTTAATAACCTTGATTAAAGTTTTAGCATGTTACAAACCTTCCCCCCTTAAACAAAATATCATCCCAAGATTTAAGAAAAACTAGGAACTGAAAAGATCTGGAAACTCAGTCCTAATGTAATCTTCTTGCTCCCAGGTAGCTTCTACTTCGGTATGGTTGCTCCATTGGATCTTGAGAAACTTGATATTCCGGGTCATGGTGGTTTTGAAGGCTTCTTCCAAGATACAGATGGGCACTTCACGATATGTCAGATCCTTGTTGATATCAATGGCTCGGAGATCGATATTCTTGAAAACTTCGGTCTTCTCCGGAACATGAGAAACTTGATATCTTGAGAAACTTGATATTCCGGGTCATGGTGGTTCTGAAGGTTTCTTCCAATATACAAATGGGCACTTCACGATATGTCAGATCCTTGTTGATATCAATGGCATGGAGATCGATATTCTTGAAAACTTCGGTCTTCTCCGGAACTTCTAAGCACTTGCGAAGTAACGAGATGTGGAACACATTATGCATGGCTGACATCTCCTCTGGCAGTTCCAGTTGATACGATACTTCTCCTCGGCGATTCAGAATCTTGAAGGGTCCAATATATCTGGGGGCTAACTTTCCTTTTAGACTAAAACATTGTGTTCCCTTCAATGGTGACACTTTGACATACACAAAATCTCCGACATTGAAAGTCAGGTCTCTACGTCTCTTGTCAGCATAACTCTTCTGTCTTGATTGTGCGGTCTTGAGGTTCTCATGTACTTTGTGAACCTTCTCTTCGGCTTCTTTTAGGATTTCGGGTCCGAAAATCTGACTCTCTCCTACTTGGGACCAATTCAAACTGGCTTGATAACTATTGCTGTATGAGAATTCTGCGAAAGGCAGACAATCTTTCCATTTTGATCCATACTCTAAAACACAAGATCTCAACATATCTTCTAAGATTTGGTTGACTCTTTCAGTTTGTCCATCAGTCTGCGGGTGATAAGCTATGCTGAAATTCAACTTGGTTCCTAATCCTTCTTGGACTTTCTGCCAAAATCTTGAGGTAAATTGGGTTCCTCGATCCGACACTATGGTCTTCGGGGTTCCATGCAAACTGACGATTCTAGCAATGTATAACTCTGCTAGCTTAGAACTCTGGTAGGTTGTCTTGATAGGTATAAAATGGGCTACATTGGATAGTATATCAACTATGACCCAAATAGAGTCATTTCCCCTACTAGATGTAGGCAAACCGGTGATAAAGTCCATTCCAACAGAATCCCATTTCCATTCTGGAATCTGCAATGGTTGCAAAAGTCCTGCGGGTCTTTTTTGTTCTGCCTTGACTCTCTAATAGATATCACACTTGGCTATGTAGCTTCTGATTTCTCTCTTCATCTTGTGCCACAAAAATTGCTCCTTCAAATCCTGATACATCTTTGTTCCTTCGGGGTGGATAGAATAAAGAGTATCATGAGCTTCCTCCATGATAACTTGCTTCAGCTCCAAATCTCCTAGCACACAGATACGTCCTTTGTACCACAAAACTCCTTCTTCATCCTCGGTGAATTTGGGTACCTTTCCTGTACCAATACGACATTTAATTTCATCGATACTTGCATTTCCCTTCTGGGCTTCCTTGATCTGACTGATCAAAGTGGGTTGAAGTTCAATGCTAGCTAAGAATCCTTTGCTAACTAGCTCCGTTCTAAAATACTCCAACTCTTCATGCAAACTTGGCTGGGCTTCTTTGATCATGGTGTTTAATGTACATGGCAATCTGCTAAGAGCATCCGCTACCACATTGGCTTTGCCGAGGTGATAGTGAATGTCAAGGTCATAATCCTTGATTAACTCTATCCATCTCCTTTGTCTCATATTCAGCTCCTTCCGAGTGAAAATATACTTCAGGCCCTTGTGATCTGAATATATCTCACAGCGGTAACCCATAAGGTAATGACGCCATGTCTTCAAAGCTAAAACTACAGCTGCTAGTTCCAGATCATGGGTAGGGTAGTTTTGCTCATGCTGCTTCAGTTGTCTCGACAAATATGCCATGACTTTGCCTTCTTGCATTAACACACATCCGAGACCAATCTTGGATGCATCACAATACACATCAAACAGCTTCTTGATATCTGGCATAATCAATATTGGGGCTGAAATCAATCTCTTCTTGAGTTCTTGAAAACTCGCTTCACATTTGTTGGTCCATTCAAACTTCTTATCTTTCTTCAACAATTGGGTCATCGGTCTTGCGATGCTTGAAAATCCTTCTACGAACTTGCGATAATATCCCGCTAATCCGAGAAATGCACGGACCTGGGTTTGAGTGGTTGGGGCTTCCCATTCTTCCACATCTTTGGTCTTGGCGGGATCAACAGCCACTCCTCTTGCCGACACAATATGTCAGAGGAATCCTACCTCTTTTAGCCAGAACTCACATTTGCTTACTTGGAATACAATTGATGCTCTTTTAGGGTTTCAAGGACAGTTCTCAGATGTAACTCGTGGTCTTCTTCTGACTTGGAATAAATAAGAATGTCGTCAATAAAAACAACGACAAACTTATCCAGGAAATTCATAAAGATCTTATTCATGAGATTCATGAAATAAGCATGGGCATTGGTTAATCCAAAAGACATGACCGTATACTCATACAATCCATATCTGGTAGTAAAGGCGGTCTTTGGAATATCCATTACACGAACCTTGAGTGGACGATAGCCAGTGCTAAGATCAATCTTAGAAAACACTCTAGCACCAGTCAACTGATCAAACAAATCCTCAATCTTGGGCAGTGGGTACTTGTTTTTGATGGTGACGTCATTTAACTTTCGGTAATCTGTGCAGAAACTGTTACCTCCATCTTTCTTGTCGACAAACTAAACAGGCAATCTCCATGGCGATGCGCTTGGTTGAATCAATCCTTTTGCCAGTATAGCGTCCAGTTTCTTCTTCAGCCCCACTAGTTCAGATGGGTTCATGCTATAAGGTCTCTGAGCTATGGGTCCAGTTCGGGGAATCAGTTCAATAATGAACTCGTTATCCTGATCTTAGGGCATACCGGGAAATTCATCTGGGAATACATCAGGGTATTCACATACTACTCTGACTTGGTCTCTGGTTGGTAGGGCTAGACTCTTGTTGCATTTGAACTGACGGGGTAAGGTTTCAGATACATGCTCTACTGATACTCCAGAGCTACTGGTCATGGTTATGGCCTTCTTGGCACAGTCGATCAATCCTTTATGTTTTGACATACAATCCATTCCTCGTACTACTTCCAAACCTTTGGTTCCAAGTACTATTATATTTGCATAAAACTCTATCCCATGTATTCTGATAGGTACAACCTTCCAAATTTTTCTAGCTTTGATGTTTGAACTAGGTATTTGAACTATCATAACATGCTTCAAATTGGTTGGGTGAGTCTTACTAGTGCATGCAAATTCTTCTGTAACAAACGAGTGCGATGCTCCAGAATCAAACAACACTCTTTATAATACTGAGTTAACAGAAAACATACCCAGCACAACATCTGGTGCTTCCTCGGCTTCTTCAGCATTCATGTGGAACAGACGGCCGTTGCGGTTGAGCGAATTCCCTGGGGCGAATCTTCTTCCAGGCTGAACATGACGCTGATATTGAGTTGGGGCATTCACATTGGTAGTGGCTGCAAGCTTCTTGGGACACTCGTTGGAGTAGTGACCCTTCACTCCACATTCAAAGAAAGTAATCTGGGACTTGTCTTTGGCTGCAACAGGCACGCCATTGCTTCCAGTCCTTGTGGCAGTATTGTTGTTGCTGTTGTTGTTGGACTTGGGCAGTGCACGGTTGAAGTTGTTGGAGTTTCCGGGGTTGTTGTTGTGGTTTCCTCCGAACTTCACGTTTCCTCCGCTACGGTTGGGGTAGCCTGGACGAGACATTGGGGTTCTATTGTTCCTTGCGGCATATCCTGCAAACGGGTTGGGGTGATACTTTTGTGTATGGTTGGACCCACTCTAGTGCATCATTCTGCGCTTGCGGTTGTCATTGGCTTGGTTTATCTTTCCTTCCATATGGATGGCAGAGTTGACTAGCTCTTCTAGGTCATCAAAACGGATGTTGATTAACACCGTTTGCATCTCATCATGCAGTCCATTCAGGAACCTCTCCATCTTCTTGGCTTTAGTGTTGATCTCATCAGGTGCATACCTAGCGTGGGACAGAAATTTGTCACGGTATTCAACTACCGTCATCTTGCCTTGCTTCAACTCTCTGAATTCATCGCTGATTCTAGTGACTAAACCTTGCGGCACATGGGTGCGGCTAAACTTGGTCTTGAAGGCTTCCCACATCATCACTTGACCATGGTTCATAGTACGGGTGCTATTCCACTAGGCTCTTGCATCTCCTCCAAGATAGTGGGTGGCAAACAGTACTTGCTCGTTGGCATCAACTCCTGCGACTTCTAGGTTATTCTCCATGGTTTGCAACCAATCATCTGCATCCAATGGGTCTTCAGACTTGCTAAAGATAGGCGGATTGGTATTCTGGAAGTTCTTGAGCTTGGATCCATGATGGTCCTGATTTCCATGGCCTTGGGTATTCTGGGCCAACTGAGCTATCTGTTGCAGGTTGGCTAGGTTGGCTTGATGCTCTGCTCTACTAGCTTCACGGTCAGAAACTAGCACCTGTAGAATCTGCAGCATTGAGTCCTGCGATGAGCTGCTTCCTCCGGGGTTTCCACGAGTCATCTGAAGGTTGAGATAGATAAAGGGGTAAGAGGGAATGTTCTAAGGTTCATGGTTTTGTTTTCCAAAAGCTTTTAGACTTTGACTTTGACTCAGGTTTGGCAAACTAACAACTTCTCATTCATTCAATCAAAGCACACGATACAAACAGACACACCACAACATGAACATATGGTTTTAAGAACCATTCTGTGAGCTAGGATACAATGGGACCGATACAACTCATTCCTACGGTAGTGATCAAGTGCATATACTCATCATCAATGAAGTCGGAGTCATGATCATCAGTGTAGAAGTCCAGGGCATCATCCTCTAGGTAGTCATCGTCATCACTGAGGTACGAGTGAAGATCACCATAGATGTCTTCACCTTCTTCCTCTTCTTCTTTTGCTGCAAGCTGAGCTTCTTGCTCCTGGATGGTCTTCTCGAGGTCGGCCACCTTTTTGCGAAGACAGGCGATGGTGCGATCCTTCTTCTTGCGTTGTCGGCGACGTGATTGACGATCCTTCATGAGAAGGGTGAAAGTCTGGGCCTTATGGGCGGCAATGGCAAGGTTGTAGTTGGCGTTGGATCGAGCATTGTCCAATTCCTTTTGTCTATCATACAACAGGAAGTCAAGGTTCTCCACTTGGCGCTTCATCTCCGGGTGACTTGGCTTCTCCAATGGCATTCCCATAGAATCACGCCTTGCAAAGTGCACATAGCGAGTTCCCTGGATCAAGTTAATGCTTTACCCACACAGACGAGCAAGAGCTTCATGCATTGCACTGGCTAATCCATCTAGCTAGTTGTTCTCTCTCACGGTGAATTGAATCTTCTCCGAAAGAGGTGCTTCCATCTTGCCTCAAAGATCAGAAACTATTAGCCATTGTAGATATCCTTCTGGGTGATCATTGAGTTGAGCCTCGAAGAATTCCAGATGCGGATGCTCCAAATACTCCGACAGTGCATCGAGATCCCTCTCAAAGATCAGTTGGCCTCTGTTGCCCAACTGGTAGAATTTCCAGTACTAAACTTCCATCTACAAGGATTTAGGATGAGTAAGTTTGTGAGGTGATCAAGTGTGTCAAGTTTTATGTAGTAATGTAAGAATGTTTTGAGGATCATGAAATTTTGAAAGAATCAAGGATAAGAGTGGGAATAGGTTTTCATAAATACTCACTTCCTTTGTTTTTGAAACTAAGTTTTTGTTCGGACGTCCATTCTAACTAGGGTCTCCTATGGTCAGGATGGCTTTGATACCAACTTGTCAACACCCAGATTTTTAATCCCCGATGCATGTTATGCCATACATCGCAATCCTAGGATTACCATTTTTGCAAGACATAACAGATTGGATATCACAGTACATCATCCATTACAAACCATAATAAGGTCTTACACAAATAAATGATCTCATGATCCACTCTTAATACAAACAAGCAGCGGAATAATAAGCGTAGCAGTGGCTCCATCTTCAGTGTCACACGCAATGCTGACGATCGGAGATGATCCTAGTTGTCGTAGCCGTCCTGCTGTCCTTCTTCCAGATAGTCCTCCTCATAGTCTGGCCACGGGAATAGCCAGGGACAAAGACATAAGTACTCTTTAAGTACTCGCAAACTATCACTAACAAGTAAGGTAGTTCTAGTAGGAGTGCTAAGGTCTAAGTTTATTTGCAAAAGCTAGATTTATCTCACGCTGAGTTCAGAAGTAAAGAAAGCTAATTTAATGTTCTAAATTACCTAAGTGGGATCTTAGTTTTCATAGTCACAACCCTGTTGTGGTCAAGTCAAAGTCGCAATTCATTTCAAAAATTATTTTGAAAACATCTGAGAACTGAACAGTATGGCCACTCCAATTGTCCATGACCGTGGACGCGGTTATTCGAATAGTTTAACACTCTACAGAGGTGGTACACTTTCACCACAAAATTCGATACATCCATCAAGGATAACCCTGAATCATCATACTTAGTATGCGGATAATCAATCATAACCTTTCCTTTACACACTCTAGTATAAGCACCTCTCCTATGAGCTTGGCCTCCCAGCCATGGCCATCTGCCATCCTGGGCACTGCATAGGTGGACATCATCAAGAGGTAGCCTCATCTCAAACCTCTCCTGCGAGGGAACCCATACTAATGCATATAAACTTCTGATACATTGCAAATGTATCTATAATTTTTGATGTTCCATGCTTGGTTTTATCTACTTTATTATGTTTTGTCCACACTCTAGAGTCCTTTTCATATGATTTCTTTGACTAACCAATTAACAAGAGCCACAGTGTCAGTTGCCTGTTTCCTGCTGTTTTTGGTTCCAGGAAAGTCAGAAAATGAATATTCTCGGAATTCGATGGGACAAAAGCCAAAGTCAGTTTTTCACCTAGGGACACCTGGAGCCAGAATACAAGACGGAGAGGGGCTGGGGCCCGGACACACCACCTGGCCGTGTGGCCAGGCTTGGCCCGCTCTAGGGGGTGGTCTGGCTGCCCCAGGCACCCCCTCGGCCTCCGCTTCCGCCTATATATTTCTTCTATAACGGAAACCCTAAGTACCCGATCAAAATTCCACGAAAGAGTCCATAGCCGCCGTCATCGCCATCCCTAGATCGGGAGGGATCTGAAGCCCTTCCCGGCACCCTGCTGGGGAGGGGAATTCACCTTGGAGGCCTTCTTCATCATCACGCAAGCCTCCGGTGTGATGCGTGAGTAGTTCATCTCTGGACTACGGGTCCATGTAGTAGCTAGATGGCTTGTTCTCCTCTTTTGTGCTATCATGTTTAGATCTTGTGAGCTCCGTTCATGATCAAGATCATCTATTTGTAATTCTGCATGTTGTGTTTTCGGGGATCCGATGGATATTGAGATGCTATTTCATATTGATTATCGATTCTATCATGTCTTTGTTATTTGTGATCTTGCATGCTTTCCATTGTTAGTAGCTATCTTGGCCAAGTAGATGCTAGCAACTCCAAGAGTAAGTATTTATGTTCGATAGTGGGTTCATGCCTCTGATAATCTGGGGAAGTGACAGAAATCTCTAAGGTACTAGATGTACTGTTGCTAATAGGGAGAAAACAACAATCCTTTGTTCATAGGACAATCATATTGTTTACTTTACACGCAATTCGTAATGCAATTATCCGTTGCTTACAACTTAATATTGGAGGGGGGTTGGATGATAACGTGAAGGTGGATTATTAGTCATAGATGTAGTTTGATGGCGGTCAATGTATAATGTTGTAATGCCCAATCAAATCTCAAAGGAGTCAAGATGAGTACTACATGCTTCTATGCTTTCTCGATGTTTGTCAATTTACTCGCTGTAATTTGTTCACCCAGCATGTTATCTATCTTAAGGAGAGCCACCTCTAGTGAACTATGGACCCTGTTCCTTTCTTTTACAATCAATATACATTCAACTGTTTACTTCTTTGTGTTTACTTTGTGACAACTATTACATTCTTCCATTTGATACGTTTAATCCTTTGTTGTCAGCAAAACTGGTGAGATTGACAACCTCATCGCAAGTTGGGGATAAAGTTATGTCTTTGTGTTGTGCATGTCTCCATGTTGCTACTAGCACAGGTAGTGCGCCCTGCCAAGGCTCAACTAGCAACACCTTTCGGGTGTTTCCTTGCTCCTACTGGTCCGATTAAACCTTGGTTTCATACTTAGGGAAAACTTGTTGCTGTGATCATCATACCTTCCTCTTGGGGTTCCCGAAAAAGCTCGATATATTTTGGGCCATCAAGCTACTTTCCTGGTGCCGTTGCCGGGGAGTCAAGGACATCTTCACAAGGGGAGTCCCTCATAACCAATATCTTTACTTTGTTATTTTTGTTTTGCTTAGTTTCTTTTTGCTCTCTTTGCTTGTTTCTTTATGAAAAACACAGAAAAATTAGTTTTACCAGTTTGCTTTCGTTATTAAAAAAAATGACTACTCTTGAAAATACTAAGTGTGTGACCTCACTAGCACCAACAACAATGATTTTATGAGCACACCTATTGCTCCACCTGTTCCTGAAGTTACTTTTCTGGTATTGGTAATGAAGATGCTGCTACCCATCTAAATAACTTTGTTGAACTTTGTGAGATGCAAAAGCATAGGGATATAGATGGAGATAGTATTAAGCTGAAATAGTTTCCTTTCTCTTTGAGAGGAAAAGCTAAAGAATGGTTGAATTCCTTGACTAGGAATAGTATTGATTCTTGGACTAAATGCAAAGATGCTTTCATTGGAAAATAATATCCTCCTGCTAAGATTATATCTATGAGAAGTGAAATAATGAAGTTTAAACAATCTAATAATGAACATGTTGCTCAAGCTTGGGAAAGAATGAAATCTTTGGTAAATAATTGTCCCACTCATGGAATGACTGCTTGGATGATTATCCAAACCTTTTATGCAGGATTGATCTATTCTTCAAGAAATCTATTGGATTCTGCTACTGGAGGTACCTTCATGACCATCACTTTGGGTGCTGCAACAAAGCTTCTGGATAATATGATGGTTAACTACTCCGAATGGAATACTATGAGAGGTCCATAAAGTAAGAAGGTAAATTCTATTGAGGAAAGCTCCTCCCTGAGTGATAAGATTGATATTATTATGTCCATCCTTGTTAATGGGAAATCTCATATTGATCCAAATTATGTTCCCTTAGCCTCTTTGGTTGCTCGAGAAGAGCAAGTTGATGTGAACTTTATGAGAAATAATAATTTTAGCAACAATGCCTACAGGAATAATTTTGGTAACAACAATTATAAGCCATATCCTCCCAACAATGGTAATGCTTATGGAAATTCCTACAACAACAATAGGAGTGCTCCCTCTGAACTTGGGGTTATGCTTAAAGACTTTATTAGTAAACAAACTGCTTTCAATAAAACTATTGAGGAAATACTCTCTAATGCTGAAAGAAATATAGCATCTTTGGCTGAAGCTCAATCTTCCTTGAATAAAATGGATGCTAAACCTGAAACTAATGATAATCCCTTTGCAGCTACTAATGCCATACAAGTGAGAATTGATGAAAATGTTAGACTATTAGCTGAATTGCATGCTAAGTGGGAAAGAGAAGATGAAATTGCTAGAGACATTAGTGTTTTCACTATAACTACCACTAGTGTTGATCCTAGTAATAGCTCTACTACTTTAGATGATAATTATGATTTTTATCTTGAGGGTTGTGATATCTCTAAAGTTATTAAGTTCCTACAGAAGCTTGCTAAAAGTCCTAATGCTAGTGCTATGAATATGGCCTTTACAAAACACATTACTGATGCTCTCATAAAGATTAAAGAAGAAAAGATGAAACATAAAGCTTCTATTCCTATAAAACAAGAAGATGGTTGGGAACCCATCAATAATATGAAAGTGAATAATTTTGATTTTAAAGCTTTATGTGATCTTGATAGTAGTGTTTCTATTATGCCTAGAAGGATTTATGATATCCTTGACTTGCCACCACTTGAAGATTGTTATTTGAATGTCCCACTTGATGATAATGCTAAAAAGAAACTCATGGGGAGTATTAATGATGTTCTTATTATGGTTAAAAATGCCTATGTCCCCGTTTATTTCTATGTTTTGGATGTTGAATGCAATGCTTCTTGTCCTATTACTTAGGGAAGACCTTTCCTTAGAATTGTTGGTGCCATTATTGATATGAAAGAAGGCACCATTAAATATCAACTCCCACTCAAGAAAGGTATATAATACTTCCCTAAGAAGAGAGAGAAGATTTTTTTGCCTCTCCTATGAAAACAAAATTTGCTCTTAATGCTTCTTCATTTGAGAAACCTTGATTCTTTTTCTTGCTTCTTATGCCTAACTTAAAGGAGTTAAAGAAAAGTACTTATTAGGAGATAACCCAAAAGTTTTAGATGAGTCTTGGAAGTTATTACTTCAGTAATAACCGCTCCTTATCCTTTTTATTTGATTTTTGTGCCAAGAGTAACCTCTAATGAGAGAGAAGTAATGATTGGGAAAGTTGCTGTCCCGAAACACATTTCTGTGCTTCACAGTAAAAATTTGTGTAAAATCTCTCTACGTCCTTTTGATTCTGCCTCAGGTTGTTATCTAACTTTCATTAGTTCAACACTTTTTGATTTGAGAAACAGAAGGTCTTCGAAAAAATCGTCTTTACATGCTGGTCTGTTTTGACAGATTTCTGCCATTTTCTGCATTTGCTTCTTGTTGGTTCCTTTTTGAGTTCTTTTTGGGAATTGAGATTTTTGAGGGAATTGCTACAGTACCTTGTGTTTTATTGGAAGTTTTATTGGTGTTAGAACTGAACCTAAATACTTATTATCTTGAGTGCACTAATGTTGCTAATAAAGACTGTGTGAAGTTTTGTATGAAGGAAAAATTTCAGGTGTATGGAAGGAATGAGTAATGAGATGAAGGAAGGACTAAAGCTCAAGCTTGGGGATGCCACGCGTCTCACCCCAAGAAATATCCAAGAAGTACAAGAGTCAAAGCTTGGGGATGCCCAAGGCACCCCCCTCTTCATCAATAAAAATCCAAGGTTTCTTCCAAACGCTTCATTTTTACTGTTTCATGCACAATTGTGTTGTTCTTGGAGCGTCTTCTTTTTCGTTTTCATTTTTCATTTTCTTGGTTTGCTTAGTTTTCTGAATAAATTGTCTGGACCCCCTCTTTCATACATTGGTTTCAAATAGTTTGGTTTGGATTGCAAAAGAGTAGGAAAGTTCATGCTTAAGTGGTAAAGAGAGCTTGTTTTTGACTGCGGCCTATGCTTTGTCATGCCATCCTTGATATTGTTTTGGCTTTATGCTTAGTATTCTTTGTTATATCATGACTTGTTATAAACAATTGAGGTTGCTTAATGTGCCTTTGAAGAATCATGTGTTGTTTTAGCATATCAAAGCATAGTATTGTGGTATTCTCCTTTGATGCTTTATTTGGGTTGACTTGGCGCATTCTCACACCATGTTATGACTATCCCAAGTCACCATAGCCTTTATGATCCTTTAGTTTTCAACTTGTAGTATCACTTTATGCTTTGATCAATGATGTTTTGTTTCTCTGCATGATTATGGCCATTATTGCTCTCTTAGTTGGTCGCTCCCAGTCTTTTGCTAGCCTCCATAACCAAGTATGAGTTCCACTCATGCATCCAATTCCTAAAACCAAGTTATTCCAAAGAGTCCACCATACCTACCTATTAGCACATGCTATTCCAAGTATATTCATGCTTTTGTCTACCTTCCAAATTAAACTTGTTATGAGAAAACTAGTGATTAAAGCTCTCACAAACTTGATGGCACACTTTACTTTTCTTTCCCTTAATAAACTTGAACTATTGTGTTGTCTATGTTGTATATGGTTGCACTTATTTGTTGGGGATTAGAAGAATCATGCTGTCATGGGGAACGCTTTCAACATTGCACTTGTACTTTGTACCTAGTTGATATCATGCTCTTTTGTCTATGGATGTCGTCTGTGTGAAATGAAAGGGGAGCTTGTAAGTCCATGGAGTTATGTATATATGTTAGAGAAATGCCTGGGCCGCTGGTCTAATCCATGCTGACATGGTCGAAACCTGTAGAGTAACCATAATGAGCTATCTATGAATCATTCTTCTTACAAAAGAAAGAGTCCGATATTGAGAAAAAAGAGAAAGAAAAAAATATTGTGAAAAGAGGAAAGAGTGAAAAAAGCACCATATTCCCATGGTAAATAAGAAGATTGCTGAGATGCTCATTGTCTTCTTGCCTTGTAATTTTGATATGGGGATTCTTCTGTATCATCGGGCAAGGGGTACCCCACTGGCGGTTCTCTATGATGCACATGTACTTACGATGACAAGAACTTACCGGTGACTAAACTTGAGTAGCATGAGGAGCGGCCATCGTATTCAAGGGACATGAGATTTCCAACTTATACTTCGTCAAGCATATACACCATAGTTTGTTCACTTTAACCTTAATCACTTCAAGATGCTTATGATAGGGGCAATGAGAGCTGAAAGCTATTAAGTACCATAATTTTTGGAAGCTCTTTATGAAACTTGAATCCCTACTTCCTTCTATGAAGATCTTTCCTCCACTTTTATATTGATTCTCCACCTTCTATCTTTATGCACCTACTTTGAGAGCATAGTGGACATTCTTAGTTCTATGTGCATTGTCCCAAGACTTATTGATTGATGCATAGCTTTGATATTGCTTGTTTTAAACTATTTGTATCTAGTCACTCTTATAAACTTTGAAGGTGTCCTATGCATTTATATTTGCTACTCTATGAGGGACAAGATGAATACTATTATGCTATGTTTTCTTTATGTGAAACAAACAAACGTCTTGCAAAGCATTGTTATTCATGAATCTTTTGTTTGTGCCTTTTCATGTTGCAACATAGTTTCTTTGTCTTATTGCTAGAAATTTGTCTTCCATGTTATGATTGAAGTACTATGATCCTAGCTTTGAATGTTTTACAAATACTTTTATCAAGTTTATGATGGTGCATGTCACCTTAAAAATTATTATTTCTTTTTATCACTTACCTAGTCGGGGACGAGCAAGAGTTAAGCTTGGGGATGTTGATACATTGCAAATGTATCTATAATTTTTGATGTTCCATGCTTGGTTTTATCTACTTTCTTATGTTTTTTTCACACTTTGGACTACTTTTCATATGATTTCTTGGACTAACTATTAACAAGAGCCATAGTGTCAGCTGCCTGTTTTCTGTTGTTTTTGGTTCCAGGAAAGTCAGAAAATGAATATTCAGTACAAGGAATGTGCTAACTCGTGACCCCAAATATTGGTCATACAAAGGTCATAGTAGTCCATCTATGACCTTTCTATGACCAAAAGCTATAGGTCACATTCCGAGGGTCATTATAGACAGACCATGACCTTTTTTTGAATTGGTCATGAACTAATATGACCAAAATAGATGGTCATAATGTCCATGACCAAAATTTTGGTCATGGAATTCTAGCGTGTCCACGTAAGCCAATCCGACGTGGAGTCTGATGTGGCAGAAAATTCAGCCCAGTCCAGTTTAGTGCTTTACATGGGCCAAGCCCAATAATTTTAGCCTTTTGGTATCTACAAGCCTAGCTTTTACCATCCAGTTATTTCATGGGACAAGCCCAAAACTTTATCCCATATATTTTTGGTCTGTGGCATTTTGTTTGGCCCAATATTTTCTTTATTCCCATTTAAATTTACAGTAGGTCCCACATGTCAAATGGGTCCTGCGTGACAGTATTAGCTTCCTACTACTGGTCCCACATGTCTGTTCTATATATGCACCACTCATCAAATTTCAATTCCACGTAGATAGAGTTCATGCAGATAATACTGCCAGGTTTTATGTTCACATGATTTGACAGTAAACAACAATTAATTACAATAGATAACACTTCCAATTACAGTGCCCCACTCGTTAAGCATTGTCATTTCACAAATAAACACTTCCAATTACAATAATAAACTAAACCCCTCTAGATCACTAGGTTCACTTGCCCTCTTCCTCTACCCATAGTAGATTGCCTCGCCCTACATTATAGATCGCCACGCTGCTGGTCATACCTCAAGGTCGCTCGAAGAGCAGCACCTCCAGGAACACCTGCACGAACTCGTTGCTTCTACTGCCAGCTCCTCCTCTGGCCAGCAACACCTCCAGAACTTCCAGGAACTCGCTCTACTCCATGACTCTGGCCAGCTCCTCCACGCCTATGTGCCATCAATGGATACATCAAGAGCCACTACACTTTGTTCCTCATATGCCTCCGTTTCATTGTCCCTCTACAGGTCAGCATCAAATACCCTGCACAAGAAACTCGACTACATGAAACTTTCTTATGTCCCATATGAAACTTGCACACAAGCTAATTTGCAGATGGACACATGTATATATATATCAGTTGCTTACAAAGTTTTACCAGATTCATCAACAATACACCATTACAAAGCATTCAACAGGAACTAATCTAATAACTATAGCACTCAGACAAATTATCTACTGCATTTGAAGGGATATAATAACTTCCAACAGGCCTTGTTAAGGCACCAGTCTTGGTATATTGCAAGGAAAAATACCAAACTTGGTATATTGCGAACATCTTGAAAAAACCTTCACAGAAATGAGCTATCTTGTTCGAGGTTTCATGGCTTTCGAGTCAAAAGACCAATGTTATGGCCAGAATCGCGGCATAGTTTGTCATAATGGGCCCATATTGTGCACGCATGTGCATCTTGGGATGCCTAACAATGTTGTAGGAGGAAGTTTTCCTTTTCGTCGCACAAAAAATGCATTTTCTATTTTCCAAGTGCAAAAAATGGAGCGTTTTGTGAAACAACCACCAAATGGTTAATTCAAAATGCTAACACCATATTTTTCAAAAATACTATACAACCTTACATGGACAATGTCCTGAGTAGGGTATCTCAAACCATTTTGTCCACCCTTGGTGAAAAAGACAAATTCCTGCCGAATCGGTAGGAAGTGGGTCCGATTTGAACTACAGGTACATGATCTGTACATGATCCTATTTTTTTAGACTCACAATATGATGTTTCTTCAAGGATCCATTAAGATTTTAGCGAGGAGCATCCCCTATCTATGAACCTTAAAGCCCGTCGTTTTTACCATAGTTTGAAACGGGCATAAAAAATCAAAAACGGTCCAAATGAGGTAACTCCTTCGCATGGTGTCACATTATCTAACATATTTGCAAGGAAAAATACCAAACTTAGTATATTGCGAACATCTTGTAAAAACCTTCACAGAACTAAGCTATCTTGTTCGAGGTTTCATGGCTTTCGGGTCAAAAGACCAATGTTATGGCCAGAATCGCGGCATTGTTTGTGATAATGTGACCATATTGCGCACGCATGTGCATCTTGGGATGCCTAACATTGTTGTAGGAGGAAAATTTAATTTCCGTCGCCCAGAAAAGCCATTTTCTATTTTCCGAGTGTAAAAAAGGGTCATTTTGTGAAGCGACTACCAAATGAAGGTTTCGAAATGGTACCACCCAAATTTTCAAAAATACTATACCATGTGACATGGACATTGTCCCAACCAAGGTAACAGAAACCTTTCCGTGCACCCGTCATGAAAAAGATAAATTTCTACTGAATCATTAGGAAGCGGGTCCGATTTAAACTATAGGTACTTGATCTAATTCTCCTAATTTTTTGCAAAAATCATTTTCAGATACACAATATGTTGTTTTATCAAAGATCTACTAAAAGTTTTGCATGATCCAACCCATAGATGAGAACGGTCACGCCTCCGTTTTTGACAAAGTTTTGATAGATTCACTTTATTTTGTGATACAAGTACCTAAATTACGGTGCATAATGGCACTACTATAAATTACACTTAAACTAGACGATATTTGATTGAAAATTGATTTTGGGATCATCTCGATCCGAAGTCAGATGCAAAATTGATAGTGAAAATACGTTTTTATTATTTCTGAAAAAGATATTGAGTCGTGTGTACTTATCTAGGCTCAAACTTATAAAACCCACGAACTAAAACTAAAAGTCCATCTTATAATTGCTTATGGGCTGGCCAGCCGGTTGAGAAATCTCAGGAAAAAAGCTAATGCCTTCATGCACCATGGGCCAGGCCCAACAAACGAATCAAATACTAAATACATCGCGCGCAGGAAGTTTAACACGAGGGACTTTGTAGTCTGCTGGTTGTGTTCTTTGGTTTGAAGGGAGAGGTTGCCGGTTTGATCTTCGCTTGCCCCATATTTTTGCATATTATTGAGGCGCGAAGCACATGTGTATGAGACATGTCCCGCCTGTCAGTTCGGGCTGACGGTATGGTCGGTCCTGCTTGTTAGTTTGGTGGTCCCGCTTGTTATTTCGGTGGAGCCCGGATGTCAGGTCAACTTGGTCAACTTATCTAGCTGGTCTGGTATGTATGATAGATGGGTCTCACATGTCACAATGACACATATACACCACATATATGGACACGTAGACGATATTGATGATGTGACATATATGGACACATATCTCGGAATTGGACGGGACAAAAGCCAAAGTCAGTTTTTCACCGAGGGACACCTGGAGCCAGAATATGAGACGGAGAGGGGCTGGGGCCCAGCCACACCACCTGACCACGCGGCCAGGCTTGGCCTGCGCCAGGGGGTGGTCTGGCCGCCCTAGGGCCCCCCTCAGCCTCCGCTTCCGCCTATATATTGCTTCTAATACGGAAACCCTAAGTACCCGATCAAAATTCCATGAAAGAGTCTGTAGCCGCCATCATCGCCATCCCTAGACTGGGAGGGATCTGAAATTCTTCCCGGCACCCTGCCGGAGAGGGGAGTTCACCCTGGAGGCCTTCTTCATCATCATGCAAGCCTCTGGTGTGATGCGTGAGTAGTTCGTCTCTAGACTACGGGTCCATGTAGTAGCTAGATGGCTGGTTCTCCTCCTTTGTGCTATCATGTTTAGATCTTGTGAGCTCCGTTCATGATCAAGATCATCTATTTGTAATTATGTATGTTGTGTTTGCGGGGATCCGATGGATATTGATATTCTATTTTAGATTGATTATTGATTCTATCATGTCTTTGTTATTTGTGATCTTGCATGCTTTCCGTTGTTAGGAGCTATCTTGGCCAAGTAGATGCTAGCAACTCTAAGAGTTAGTATTTATGCTCGATAGTGGGTTCATGCCTCTGGTAATCTGGGGAAGTGACATAAATCTCTAAGATACTAGATGTGTTGTTGCTACTAGGGAGAAAACAACAATCCTTTGTTCATAGAACAATCGTATTGTTTACTTTACACGCAATTTGTAATGCAAATATCCGTTGCTTGCAACTTAATACTGGAGGGGGTTCGGATGATAACCTGAAGGTCGATTATAAGTCATAGATGGAGTTGGATGGCGGTCTATGTTTAATGTTGTAATGCCCAATCGAATCTCAAAGGAGTCAAGATGAATAGTATATGCTTGTATGCTTTCTCGATGTTTGTCAATTGCCCCGATGTAATTTGTTCACCCAACATGTTATCTATCTTAAGGAGAGCCACCTCTAGTGAACTATGGACCACAGTCCTTTCTTTTACAATCAACTGTTTACTGCTTTGTGTTTACTTTCTACAAACTATTACTTTCTTATATTTGATACGTTTAATCCTTTGTTGTCAGCAAAACCGGTGAGATTGACAACCTCATAGCAAGTTGGGGACAATGTTCTGTGGTTGTGTTGTGCAGGTCTCCATGTTGCTACTAGCACCGGTAGTGTGCCCTGCCAAGGCTCAGCTAGCAACACCTTTGGGGTGTTTCCTTGCTCCTACCGGTTCGATCAAACCTTGGTTTCATACTGAGGGAAAACTTGCTGCTGTGCTCGTCATACCTTCCTCTTGGGTTCCCCAACGAGCTCGATATATTTTGGGCCATCAACTTTCGGCTAAGCCTTACCCAATTCAGGTATTGTGGTTGTACGGTAAAATTAGAATGGTATCGCATCCGAACACAACCATCAATTTTTGTAAAAGGGCTAAGGCTCATGCCTCAACATTTTCATCATCATAAACCATTTGTGTTTCTGAACACATGTCAAAACATCTCAATAGAATGACTCATCATTCCAAGGTTTTCATAATCATTTTCACAAAGTATTCCCATCTAAGTGATCAAGTTTTATGCTTAGCACTAGCCACTAAGGTTAAGAGTGTTCACTAATGAGAGGTACTAATCTTCACTCTCATGCCATAGAATGACATCTAAGTGCAACTAGATAGGCCAAGTTTTATACTCTTTATGCTATCTATTTTAAAAGTAAAGAACTTTGGTAAAGTAAAAGAAAGTAAAGCTTGCAAGTAAAACTTGGAAATGGGTATAATCAAAGTATATAACCAAAGCATGCCTAATGCATTTGCTAGTTAACAAGGTGGCAAGTGTAAACTTTCTTAGTTCTAGCTTGCCTTGATTGGTGCAGTGGTTGAAATTATCCTCGTCTTCTTCGGGGTAGAACTCCTCCTCCTCCTCGTAGACATGGTTGGTACTCTCGTCTATAAAAGAATACGGGGTACACAATCACCAAACAATACTTAACTAGTCTAACTAGAAGACTAAGGCACATACTTGATGATCTAGTATCATCACAACCATCACAATATTTAAAGAACTAGTTTCATTATTTTATTTGAGAAAAGTAATTTCTACTCATTGAAATTAATTAAGATGTAATATTCTCCAATTAAAACATGGGATCATGTGGACACATGTCATCACCACATATTCTAATACATGGGAATGTGATTTAAAGGGTTGGCCACATTTTATAAAGTTTAAGATTAATCTTTAATAGATTTAAAGTGACTAGAAATGCCTATATAGCATTATTTTGGTACTAGTCCAAAGTCACTGCATGCAAACCTAAATGTTTTTACATATTCATATATATATGGTCAAATGTGATTTTTGAGAGTTGGAATCAACTCAAAAGCTATTAAGGTTGATTTTTGAAAAATGTTTGAATGTGGAAAAGTCTCTGTCTTGTTGTTTTTTCTATATGTTATCTCTAACTCCAATTGATTTAAATCTAACGTACTTGGATAGATATTTTAATTATCTTTCTAACAAAATTTGAATCATGTCATTTGGTTAAGCAAATCTCTCTGAATTGAATTTTTAATTAGGAGACAGAATCTAGTTTAAGCCTACATAGAAAAACATTAATTTGAATCTGTGGCGCAGCGGGCTACTGACAGGCTTGTCCCGCATGTCAGTGGCACATCTAACACGAAGCGGTACGGGGCAATCTCAGCGCCACAATTAGATGACGATCTAACGGCTGTGGTTCGTCGTCTTCGGCGAACATTTCTTCGGCGAGGACGAACCCTAGCGACATGGTGGGGCTCTACGGGGGCTCACCTGGGCTCTAGATAGACGTGGCGATGGGGGAGATTGAACTGGTAGACGACGACGGTCCTAGGGGTGGTCAGGGCGGCTCCTGGGACAGCTCCAATTGACGACGCCTCTTCTCCTCTACAGCGGCAAGCTCTCGCAAAATTCCGGCGAACTATGGCTCGATTGGCTCCGGGAAGAAGTGTGGGGTGGTCAGTGGTGAGAGGGAAGTGAGATAGTGTGAGTAATGAGGCTGGGGGTGGCCTCTATTTATGGCTCGAGGAACGGGCAGCGCGGCATGGTCAGGCGGCGATGGCGACATGGCTACGGGGTGTTATCGGCATGGCTGTGAGTGACGGTCGACGTAGGGCTCCCTGGCGGTCCTCTACAGCTTAAAGGCGCGGCTAGGAGTGGTGGCATTTGGTCGGGCGCGGCTGGTGCTCTGCGTGGCAGAAGCGTCATTCGACGCGGCGCACGGTGGCTACGGGTCAAGCGGCGGCGAACGGGCATGTCCAGGCGGTTCCTGGGGTCGTGGCAAAGAGGTGCAAGCAAGCTGCGGTCGAGGCCGGCGTATGCACGCTTGTCAGGCGTGGTGCTCTATCGCATGCTCGGCATGGCGCGGACGCGCGGGGCGCGACTGTTCTGTGGTGGTCCAGGGTCTGGCAACGCTCGAGGAAGGGACTTGGGGCGGTGGTGTGACCTTGGCTCTGTCCTAGACATCATGTGCAAGCTGGGGTTGTTCTACTGCGAGCGGTTCATGATGGACCGACATGAGGGGCTTGGGTGGCTTGGCACTGGCGCATACAGCAATGGGGTGAGGTGCTAGGGTGCGGGTTGGGACTAGAGCAGACAAGGGGAGTGTAATGGGGCAAAATGGTGGACAACGCATTGATCAAGAACAGTGATAGTTAGACAGTTAATTCTGTGATCACCAAGTGTTTGATGAAATGACCGAAAGAAAAATATATTTGAATTTTTGGCTCAATTTTGGTGGGTGATCTACACTTATGCTTAGTGATCTATGCTTACTTGGGATTGGCAAGGTGAACTCATTTGATGGGTTTTTAAAAAATGAGGATCTTCACATATGTATTGGATTCAATTTTCAAATGTCATTTAAATTGCTTTGTTAGATGTTTTTGTAAGTTTGTAAAGTGGGCCTTGGTACATCTTTACTTGGTCTAGGAAGGGGTGAAAAGAGTTGAGAAAGTTTCTGTTAGAAATTGACTTCTAGGAACACCTAAAGTGGCCTAGTGGATTAAAATTGTCAAAATGACCATTTGCATTATTTATTCTTATTTGATTTCTTTTTCTTTGGATTTTGTTTGTAAATTGTCTAGATGATGTGGCATTCACCTTTGAACCATTTCACAACATTTAGAACAATCAAGCATGGCATTTCCAAACAATTCTATACTAATGCAAACACACATGCATTCATTAATCATTTTAATAATAAAAGTTTTTGTTAACCCTAAATTGGGTGATTAGGATTTAATAACCTTGTTAAAGTTTTGGGATGTTGCAGGAACACATGCGGTCTGAGTAATTGGTAGTGCATGACTAGAAGTTTCTAACATGAATGGCGATTTTGTTGCATGTGTGTATAATTGAAGATTTTCAACAACCTCAACACTAACCAAATCTATGGAAGAACATGATGAGGTCATTCCTATAATTACACCTACCCCAATTACTAATGAAGATGTTCCAGTTGTTGCAAGGAAGGACCAGTCCAATGAGATTAGAATTGGACCCATTACAAGAGCTCATGCTAAGCTACTTGAACAATAGGTGAATTCACTCCTAACCGAATTTGGTACTTTAATTGATGAGAACTTTATACTACCTAAGTCTATGCATTTATGTATGATCGGGTTCGTTGGAGAAACAAGCATGGCGTGAGGAGGAGAGGTGCTACAAGAGAAGCCCAAGGATGCTCGAGGGAGGAGCCGGAGGAAGGCGCGAGAGAAGATCATCAAGACGGAGGCAAAAAGCTCTGCAATGACCGGAGTGTCCGGCCGGGTCCACCCTGACTATCTGGCCTGCCTAAGAGAACAATTGGTGCAGACAATCAGTACACCAAATCGGACATGATCCGGACACCACCCGGAATCTTTGAAGTTTCCGACCGGACCGGACTGTCCAGCCGAATCCACCCGGAGTGTCCGCCCAACCGGACTATCTGTTCGGTATCAACCGGACTGTCCACCCGCCGACCGAATCTGGTTCGAGTCGGCATGTATCAATTTGAGTCGTACGTATATTAGTTTCGTTTTTTGGCCGCCCTAGCCGCCCTTATAAGCCCTGGGAAACCCCATAGTTAGGGTTTAGACCATGTTAAAACTATTTTGTAGTTATTTCTTATTAGAACCTCTAGAATTAGCCTATGACTGAATTATGTAATGCAATTGAGTGTGATCTGTTGTTCCATTGGGAATTAGTAGATTGCAAACTACCGTTCGTGGTCGACGGCTACGTGCGCAAGAGCATGGTGTTGTGAACATCCCACAGGGTTCGAGAGCTTATGCATTGGCATCAGGGTTCAAGCGGAAGAGATCATAGCTACACGCTAGTTATCAACCATATCATCTTGGTATCAGATTTCCTCGTTTACTCGGTGAGCATCCACAATCCATCAATAGCATAGTTTATTTTTAGTCCTATACAGAAAAGGCCTTAAAAAAGATTTGCCATAGACTAGACTGCGTCATTTTCAAGTTTTAGTTGTTGATCATGTCTTCTCGTATGTCTGATCTACAGGTTTTTCTTGTAGATGTCTAGTTTTCGTTTGTGTCTAGGTTCAAGGTTTGATCTTGTTTTCAGCCGAGTCCACCATAACCATTTTCTACAAGTTTTCATCGTTTATCCGAGTCCGCATAGCATACCTTTGTTCGCATACCATAGACATAGCCTATATATAGAATCTGTACCTAGGAACGTACCTAGGAGACTAGTTTCTTTGCTCCGACAGGCTACTCATTAGGGTTTCGAAGTGCAAAAAATTTCGACAGGCAAAACCGGACTATTTGGCACACATACACCGGACTATCCGGCCCGACCAGAGTCTCCGATGCGGATCATCTGGACTATCTGGCCTAGTTTTGTTATAAGTTGCTGCACTCGTGTTTGCATTGACTCATATAGTTGAAAAATCAAAAAAAGAGAAAAGAAAAGAGAATCAGTACAAAAAAAGAGGAGAAAAAGAGCTACAAGCGTGACAAAAAGAGATATCTCAGTGTGCATTATTGCAGGCCTAGTTGATCATAGCACTTGTAGATTGAGCAATCTTGTGCCTGTTTAATTTGAGCTTTAACTACCATCTCTTGTGCATTGCAATATTCCTTTTCATAAGTTGCTTTGTGACGTTTATCTCCACTATGCGTGTTTCTTGGGTTTTTGTATGCTCAACACTAGGACTTGTTTGAAGTGTAGTTAGGATACCATACCTAGAGCTCCATCATAAATAACATGTGTGCCCTATGATCATTCTCCATACCCTTGATATTCACTTCATCACATAAGTGCATCAGTCTTTAATTTCGTTTTGGTAAAGCATCTCCATTCACTTTGGAACGGTGAGATCTGCTTTCTTGTTAGTTGTGAGTGAGTTGTGAGTGTTCCACGAAGCAGATTTCGATTTTTGCACTAACCTACTAATCATGTCTCTTAGTGATGATGATGTTGTGTCGCAGAAAAAGAAAGATGAGGAACTTGTTACTTGGCGCGAATATGAGGCATTGAAATCTCACTTGATGCGTGTGTTTACTCACACAATAGATGCCATTGACAAGAATATTCAGGATATGCAAGTGGCTTTGGGAGAGAATGAAGACACAGTCACTAACATTCAAAAAAAAGTGACAACGATCAATACCAATATCGCTACTTTGCAGCGTTTTATTGATGCCTTGATAGTAGGAATTCACCAACGGCAGCAACAACCACCTGATGATGTTGTTGATGACTATGATGAAGGTAGTGCGGCTGGTGCTGCCCCACATCTTGGCAGGGGACATGCTAATCCTCCTGCGCCTGCGCCTGCTGCTGGACCTGCTTATGCACCCGGTTTGCTCCTATTGGGCATGCTGAACGTGTTCCGAACCAAGCTGCTGATGATGGTTTGGGCAAGCCCAAATTCTCAATTCCCAAGTTTGATAGATCACTTGATCCTGAAGATTACCTCACATGGGAGTTGAAGATAGAGAAGCTCTGGCATTTGTATTGGTGGGTCAAGCTTGCAGCATCAAAATTGGATGGATATTCTTTGCGTTGGTGGGATTGATATGTGGTGGCCTGATCTTCTCAGAAAGCACTTGTCGATGATGATAATGGTGGATAGATAAATAACGTGTAGCTATGAACTCTGCTGCTCGAACTGTCAATGGGTAACCCCGTGGGTGACCCGATCTTCAAGGATCTCATGGTCAAATCGATGGGAAAGCGAGGGGAAAGGGAGAAGGTAGCGGAAGCGGACGCAGACCTCGCGAAGAACACGATGAACACACGCAAACTCACACAATACAAGGCTGATTTCTCTCCCCTGTGGCCACTGGTCTGATAGAATCCTCGCAAGGAAAGATCTGTCAACCTCCTCCCTCGATCCCCCGTGGAGAGGGAAGAACACCTTGGAGAGGATCTTGATGTCTTGGCATAGGGACACCGATGGAGGCCTTATACAACGAGGGAGGCGCGATACAAACTCCAACGAGGTGGTGATGATAGTCGATCCCCTTTGGTAGAAGGGGATGAGGCAAAACTAGATATTCCACAAAGGGTGTTGTCTTTAGTCTATCATCTATGCCTAAGGGATACAATGAGGGGTGGGGGCTCTATTTATAGGCCATCCACAAGTTTAGGGGTAGTTTGGGCATAAAACTAGGGTTTGGTGCGGAATAGAGGGGTACATGGGCCAAGGGCCCAAATGTTGGCTCGCAGGCCCATCACTTAGGCCGGATACTCCGAGTGGAGTTGGCCGGACCTTCCGGTGGGTCCGGACACTCTAGGTCGAGCAGGACGAACAGTCCGGAGTGGCCGAACACTCCGGGTACTATCCGGTTATAGTCCAATGTGGCCTACAGACTGTTCGCGCCAGGCTAGGGCTAGGGTAGGACGGACACTCCGGCGTTGTCAGGCCGGACACTTCGGTTCTCCAACTGCTGCTTCTTCCGTCTTCTCTTCCAAGCTTCCGTCTTGTCGGGCTTGGTGCCCTAGGCTTGCTCCCATGCCTCTATACTTGTCGATATGAACCTATCATGATAATGGGATGGAGTATGAAGTAGTATACCATTAAAAAGGGTAGGAAGTGGGCTCGCATAGAGGAACTGATTCACCTTTGGAGTCCATGATAACTTGGCATAAGTTGGAGACCATGATGTTGAAATGACCGAAGGTCGGGCTACATCATCTCCCCCCTTCAAAAAGAGTCGTCCTCGACTCTACACGCTTATCACAAAGTAGAAGAAGTCGAGAGACCTTCTTGATCGTAGGGTTCACCATATAGTCGTCCTCGGGAAGAATTAATTGACAACACTTCAATGTTCCTTCACCTTCTATGAAGCCTACAACGCTCACCACAAAAGCAAAGCAACACTCAAAGCGTAGCCAATTCATTAAGATTATAGCATGAGTCCTCAAGTAGAAGGAACTCATCTTAGGATGTAGAGATGGCTCGTTGAAGGGCAACCATACGTAACTCTCTTCGATTCGTCTTTTCAACATACGGTCCATAGAGGTTGACGCGTAAGCAATTGTACCTTCACACAACAAAGACCAAGCAACATACGTTCGTGTGTGATAGAGGAGCATGTCATTTGTGGCATGTCCATTCTTATCCACGACACTATTAGCACAACACAAGTATAGCAAACAAGATGCATATGCAAGGTCAAAGTGCATGGAAATCGTTTGAACATCATCCAAATGTGGGAACTCAAAAACTCCATAAAACATCTTAGTGTGTCACTCAAAGCAATTGACTAAAATATTGATCAACATCTTTGAATCAAAGGTAGGAGAATTTGGAAAAAACACAAGAGGAAGAATATGCAATACAACATCATTATGTGTGCAAACCAACCATTGAAAGAACAATTGTTCAATATGTTGGATGCCATACACATATCATCAAAGGCCAAAATCATGGGGGTATGAGTATCGCAAGTGGAAGCAAACATAACATGTTTGCAAACAAACCATATGAAAGAGAAAGTGGTCCTTATATTTGTTGCAACAAAAATACGATACACTTGGAAGCTCTCGTGACAATACATGCTCATAATGGCACTATGGTTGCACACCAAACATCGGAAAGAGAAATTGTTCAACATTTTTGTTGCAACACACAAAGCATCAATATGCAATAGCAACGAAACATGATTGACACAAGGTGAAATAATACCATTAACATGCTTGCAATCCAACCAAAAGAAAGAGCAATTTTTCAACATGAAAGATGCAAAGCATGCAAAATGTATCAGAGCTAGGTTCGATCTTGAACTCACTTTTGGGATGCTCTCTAGAGCTCTTTTTGTCAACTCGTGCTCAACCGAGGTTGACATGATCGTTTGGGTAGCTACACACATCATAGATAAAAGGAAGAACGTGTGTGCATAATAGAGAAACACATCATCCATCATGACGTATCTCTTCTTGTGCACATCACCATTAATGTCAATCAAGTATGAAATAGATGTATGGTGAGTATGCAAGTGGGGAACATGCTTATCATGGCATTTACCAAAATTTCCAAAATTTGAGAAAGCTATGGGGGCCATCTCAATAGAAAACATATTATCATTATTGTTGCAAGCAAAACAAGTGAAAGAGAAATTATTAAACTTGTTGCAAGCAATGGGAGAAATTGTAAAACACTCATGACAAAGCATGGTCCTAGGGGTACTGTTGTCATCATCGTTGAAAGCAAAACATTGCAAAGAGAAATTGTTCAACAAGGTGCAAGTAATGATGTCATCAACGTAACGTTTATAACATATCATGTCTATGGAAATATCATGACAATAATAGTAATCCACATGGCCATCATGATGCATAGCAAGATCAACACATGGGAATAAGAGTGGAACATATGTCAAGTCACAAGTATCATCCATAGCATGCAAGTCATCACAAATCATCATGTCCACTAGTGGGATCATGGCATCATCAACACCCGTATTCTTACCTTGTTCATACCTCTCATATGATGTGGGTGTTGTGGTAGTGTTGGCCTCCATGTGGGCGACTTCTTCATCATGTATGGGGATAGCCTCATCTTCATCCACCATGTACATCTTCTTGGTTGGAGGCATCATCATCTCCAAGCTTGGTGCTTCATGATCCATGGAACCTAGCACAACATGAGAAAACACACTACAGGTAGAGGGTAATTCATTAGAAATCAAAGTGGCCTCACATGACTAATCAACTACCACTCTCAACTCACTCGGTGTATCACTCATGCCCTCCAAATGGAAGCACTCAATCTCATGTATGGTGGAGTCACTCATCTCACTCTTGTTCTCACTCAAGTGGGCTAAGTGGATATCATACTCACATGGGATTGGTACCACATCATCACTCAAGCATATGGATGTAGGCTCAGTTCTCTCAACTCCATGCGCCTCCTTTTGTGAAGGGAAAGTCCTATGCTCTCCATTCTCTACCTTGTCGTTGTCTTGTACATTGGGTGCCATTGTGGTGGTGGCACTCAAATTGGAAGTATTGGTCCTTGATGCCATCTTTGCTATTTCATCTACTTGTTGGCAAAGCAACTTTTTTTCTTCTATCTCTTGGGGGGTCATGTTTTTGATGGCCTCGTCCAACTTGGAGAAGTAGAGGTCCATCTCTTGCTTGAATGACATTCTTGGAGTGCTTGAAGACGAAGTTGCATTGAAGCTCTTTTAGTTGGATGCTTCCTCTTGAACTTGGAGTCTTGGCATTGAAGCTTGATGGCATGGAAGAAGTCTTGCTCTTGGTGCCATTTTGGTGGTGGCACTAGTATTTGAAGGTGCCTTATAATGGTGTCGACGGAGTTCATTGGTGTGCCTTGCAGAAGTTTTATGTTGGAGAAGTACTTGGTTATCCACATGACGCCCGCGACGACGATCCTTTTCATTGGAACTCTTCTTTTGATGGAGGTGCCTTCTCGAGCTTGGTTGAGAATTATTGATGGTGCTCAACATGTATTCTCCATCTTCATGGCGAATATGCCTTGAACGACGTCTTGTATCCTCTTGATGTTGGTGTTGATCTCTAGAGGATGTATGTCGATGAAGATTCTTGCTTCGTGGCGCCTTGTGTGGAAGATGTTGTTTGGGCGCCACTCTTCTTGGAGTAGATTGCACTTGATGCCTTGGAGGTAGATGCACTTGACGACTTGGAGATGGTCGTGCTTGGTGCCTTGGAGATGGTGGCGCTTGACGGCTCAGAGGTGATGGCGCTCGTCGCCTTGGAGATGGTGGTGCATGACTCCATGTAGGTGGTGGCGATTGACGCCTTGGAGGTGGATCATCGAATTAGGTGATTCCCTTTGGTGTGGCACACTTCCTTGAAAGTCATGGTTTCTTGATGATGCGTCTCCGCTAGCTTGGCATGGTAGTACTCCATCTCCAAGCGGTGGAGGTATTCTTCATGGCTCATGGAAGAGCCCTCGAAGTGGGTGAAGCTCGCCATGTCCTCCATGCTGGGTGAGGCATCGTCGTTGTAGCACTCGAAGTCGTCCATGGTTGGGGAGTCATTCTTGATGTAGTACTCCATATCACCCAAGAATGTGGAGCTATTGTCGGTGTAGTGCTCTATGTACTCCATGCATGAGGATCCATTGTCGATGTAGAGCTCCAAGTCCTCCATGCTCGAGGAGCCATAGTTGATGACATGCTCCATGTCTTCCATGCATGTGGGGCTGTCATAGGTGCAATTCTCCGGGTCCTCAAAGCATGCGGAGACATTGTCGATGTAGTGCTCCATCGTGTCCTCTATACTTGTGGAGTCGTAGTCGTGCTAGCTCATCATGGATTCTTCATAGATATCATCCTCGGTTCCGGAGTCCCTAGACATGATTCACAAGACCAAGTGGTGTATATGGAAGTGGTTGGTGGTTAGGGATGCAACACCAAACCTTACTTTACCTTGGAAGATAGTATCATACAAGTGGCAACACTTGAGAGCAGTCAAAACCAAGTAAAGTGAAGTTCACACGGAACACCAAAACCAACTAACCACTAAAAACATACACACACAAAGCTTATGGTGGATATGTATGGAAGGTGGCGTGTCCAAGAACAATCTGAAATCAAGATATTGTAATGGCAAGTAAAGAACCATGATGATCACAAATCAAACAAATCAATCCACAATATAGGAATTATGTACAAGGGAACACACACGGTGGGATAAATGGGACTTGTGCGACGGAGAAAGTGAGCTAAGAACCAAATGATTACCTAGCGAAGACTATAAGCTCTTGTCACACATGTGCAAGGAGATACGCTAGTTCGATTGCAATAAATTGGTGGGCTAAAAGACATGCACAATAAGTACCACCTATTTGATGTTCATCGAGGTTGCGCTTCCTATTATACGAGGCATTTGTTTGTTTCTTCTTCGTATTTTTCTTTTTCTATTTTTTTCACTTTTCTTTTTACTAGAAGAAAAGTTGGCTTTTACAACGGATGATTTTCATCGTGGAAGACCCGTTTTTCGTGGCTAAAAAGTCTTCTACGACGAATTCCCATCGTGGTAAAAGCCCCGTCACAAAACAATCTACCAAAGTTTTTCTGACCATTGCGGATCGCACCCTTCAGCCACAAGAACTTGTTCCGTCGTAGATCTATTCGTCAGCCATGTTGACTGCTGACGTGATGCAAAATGCAACGTGGCAAACACCATTAACGACCAGTTACTACCATTAACGGCCATGGAAACTGTGGTAGAAGCCAGACCTAGCCAAGGCCTGCTCATAATTAAGTGGGTCGGCCCATCAAGAGAGCCCAATAAGATTATGGGCCATTACTGTTTCGGTCGGCACTGTTTGAAATGGGTCCAAAGATGTGGCCAGCAGCGGCTCACGAATGTCAGGCCCGTTACTGTTTCGGCCTATAGAAGCCCACACTGTTCGAATATTGTGCGGCCCGTTAAAACGTTGCGTCAAGTAGGCCTCATACTGTTAAGGCCCACGATCAGCCCGTCACTATTCGCGTAGCTCGTTCTAGGACGCCTATGAACGACCCACTTTTGAGAAGGTCTAATACTATTCTGGCCTTTTACTGTACCATCCATCAACTTCTTTGACCCACCTGCGGCCTGCAACTTTTCTGATATGGTACTGTTCGGGCCTGCCAATACGTCTGGCTTGTTAGTGTTCCTGTCTAGTAATATTTTCGGCCTGCTACTGTTCTACCTCGTTACTATTCTGGCCATCTACTGTTCAGGTCCATTACTGTTGTGGTCTTATACTGTTCTGGCCTGCCACTTTTCTGGTCTGTTACTAATATGGCCCGTTACTGAGCTCGGTTGCCTCTGTCCTGGCCTGTTACTGCTTTGGTCTATTACTGTTTTGGCCTGTTACTGTTTTGGCATGTTACTATTTGGCCTATTACTGTTCTAGCCTGTTACTGGTTGCCACCTGACGGTAGACCCGTTAAGGTCGCGGACACCTACAGTTTCGGCCTTTTTGAAGCCCAGACAAATATCATAAAAGGAGTATAATTAGCGACATCTTTTACTGTTCATGGTAGGCCTAATACAATAAGGGCAAATAACAAATACCTACACTCTTACTTGATCGACCTAGCTGGTGCAGTTATGATACCGCCTGCCGCCATGCATGGACGGGGTCAACTAAATGCCTACATGGCCCAGCTAAAAAATGCCTAAATGTCCTATGTGAGTTATCTAGATATTACATCAGTTGAAAACTTCTTAAAAATATTACATAACATCAATGCTCGGGAAAGAAAATTCAGCATTTCAGTTGAAAATCAAGTTGATTGCATTGTCCTCAATTTGCTTTCTTAATCCATCAACTGCATCTCCTTTTGAGTGTGACAGCTACATTGTAAAACCACCTTGAGACATCATCTTGCAGCCCCCTCTTTGGTGGGAAAAATAATAATTGCAGTCTTAAACCAAGTAGAAACAAGTTAATACAACAAACAGGATAAACTACTCATAGCTTAGAATGAACCAAATAGAAATTATAATCGCATCATACGAGAACTTGTATAGCAGTAATGAAAACAAGAAATGAACTATATATTGTAGAGGATAGTTATGTCGTTGGTTAGGACGAACCAGAATGAGATGCAAGATATAGTAGTGTCGCACGTGAACCTGTAGAACAAGACAAACAATCATTAGACAAATGTGCCTACATTGAAATGAGCAATCAAACAAAGTGTTTTTAGAATTTCAGCAAATATAAACTAGGCAGGTCATATAAGCCAATATATATGGAAGAAGTGGTATTTCCTGGAATGCAAGAGATGTACGGTGACTCGGAATTTACAGTGAGCTACACAATGTCATGCAGTTTCTATCATAGCTAAGAATCAACAAAATAGAAATATGGCATCATAAGAGAACTTCTAGAGCAGGAATGCAAACCACGAGTGAACTACATAGTAGAGGACAGTTATGCCATTGCTTACGATGAACCAGCACCAGATAAGGAAATAATGGCGTCGCTTGTGAACCTGTAGACGAGGTATGCAAACCATCATGTTCATTGTTCCATTCTAGACTCAATGCAAGAAAAACAAAATAGTTAGTGTTGCAGCTTTTGAAGAACCAGATGGCAACAACAAAATTATTATCAAATTAGTATGAAGAGTCTATACAGGTACTACCGGACATCATAACGAGCCAAGGAGAAAACACTAACAGGAACTTATCTCAGCACGAACCAGATAGATTCAGTAACTGTGGAGCAGGGAATCCAAACTACTATTTTCCACTGATTTTACATTTTGCAAGAACTACATGATAGAAGGCAATTATTGTTGTTTGGAGTAGCTAAGAACATGTGCAGGAGTTCAAATTTGTAGATCAGCGAATGCAAACCAACATGTCTAGTGACCTACTCTGCTGTATCTAGCCCGAAGAACAGGCGTGCACTTTGACTAGGTGTACATGCAGTTCACTACGATAGGCTTGGACTTGTTGTACTACTGACAGAACAAAAAAATAGTTGGTGATTTGGTTAGCATGGTCGGATAGGATTCTAATCATCATCTGTACCGGCAAAGGTGACATCCTTGTAACCTAGGGTACTTCGGTTGCACCGGCTGTTTGCATCGGGGAAGAAAATCTTGGGTGCTCGATGTTGGCTTGATCGCGGTGGACGAGGTTTAATCGGTACACTGCACGACGGTTCAGGTAAGGTACGGCTGGGGATGATGCCGGCGGCATTGATGCAGATCTTGGGCAGTCGTTGACGAATTCGGTGCCGTGGAAGGGAAGTGGGAAAAGGAAATCAGGTGCGGTGGACAACGATGGACTCGGTGACCAAGGTCAGGTGCGGTGGACGACGATGGACTCGGTGATGATGCTTTGGATGAGACCGAAGCTAATGCAGCTCCAGTATACTGTTGGCTAAGGAGTGCATGGTGTCGAGTTCTGGCAGGCAAAGCCAGCCGCGGAGAAGTGCTGCGGGAGGTTCCGGGCGACAGAAATTTCGCAGTGTTTGAAATGGAGGGGCGCCAGAAACTCCGAACTGTTTGAAATGGAGGGGCACGAGGGAGTGGGGACCACGTGATTTTGGTATCATTTGAAACAGAATGGCGCCAGAAATTTCCCAGTGTTTGGAATGGAGGGGTGTGAGGGAGTGGGGACCACGTGATTTTGGTATCGTTTGAAATGGAGGGGCGCCATAAATTTTGCAATATTTGAAATTTAGGGGCTCCAGAAATTTCACAGTGTTTGAAATGGAGGAGCGCGAGGGAGTTGGGACCATGTGATTTTGGTATCATTTGAAACAGAGGGGCGCCAGAAATTTCACACTGTTTCAAATGGAGGGGCACGAGGGAGTGAGACCACGTGATTTTGGTATCGTTTTAAATGGAGGAGCGCCAGAAATTTCAGAGTGTTTGAAATGGAGGGGCGCAAGGGAGTGGGGCCACGTGATTTTGGTATCCTTTGAAACGGAGGGGCGCCAGAAATTTTGCAGTGTTGGAAATGGAGGGGCTCCAGAAATTTCGTAGTGTTTGAAATGGAGGGCCACGAGGGACTAGGGACCACGTGATTTTGGTATCTTTTGAAACGGAAGGGCGCCAGAAATTTCATAGTGTTTGAAATGGAGGCACGCGAGGGAGTGGGGACCATGTGATTTTGGTATCGTTTGAAACAAAGGAGTGCCAGAAATTACGTAGTGTTTGAAATGGAAGGGCACCAGAAATTTTAGTGTTTGAAATGGAGGGGCGCGAGGGAGTGGGGACCACGCGATTTTGGTATCGTTTGAAATGGAGGAGTGCCAGAAATTTCGCATTGTTTGAAATGGAGGGGCGCCATAAATTTTGCAGTGTTTGAAATGGAGGGGCTCTAGAAATTTCGTAGTGTTTGAAATGTAGGGGCACGAGGGAGTGGGGACTACGTTATTTTGGTATCGTTTGAAATGGAGGGGCGCCAGAAATTTTGCAGTGTTTGAAATGGAGGGGCGCGAGGGAGTGGGACCACGTCATTTTGGTATCGTTTGAAACGGAGGAGTGCTAGAAATTTCGCAGTGTTTGAAATGGAGTGTCACCAGAAATTTCGCAGTGTTTGAAATGGAGGGGTGTGAGGGAGTGGGGACCACAGGATTTTAGTATCGTTTGAAACGGAGGGGCGCCAGAAATTTCGCAGTGTTTGAAATGGAGGGGCACGAGGGAGTAGGGACCATGTGATTTTGGTATCGTTTGAAACGGAGGGGCACCAGAAATTTTGTAGTGTTTGAAATGGTGGGATGCTAGAAATTTCGCAGTGTTTGAAATGGAGGGGCGCGATGGAGTGGGGGCCCCGTGATTTTGGCCGTCTAGCAATCTTATCCATCCATCCCAAATCAACGGTCCATAGGGGATACCTTCCCTTCAAAGGCTTTGATGCAGACGCCTATGCAAGCAATCCCTGGGTGTCCCAGAGTAGACTATAGGGGTGGATGTGTAGGTTACTGTAGTAGCAGACCATTAATCGGGCTAGCTGGTGCGATGTCATTTTGGCGCTCCATGAGTTCAAACTTCTACTTATGGTGTTCAGGAGTGAATGCATGCATATCATAAAAAAGGTATTGTACTTATGTGACTAGTAAACTGTACGTGCTTCACACAACTATTTTATTGCGTGCACTCCAATAACTTACCTTATTAAAGCATAATAATATCCTGCATAATTTAGAACTTTGGTGCAATACTTGGTCGACTTAGAACTAAACATCTCTCGGATATTTTAGAAGTACTCTCAAACATGTTTCTAGCTTACCAAGATATCATGTATTTTTTAATAGATGTAGTACTATGGATGGTTTTGCATGACTGTCGACATGCACAATTTTGGTTTTGCATTGTTCACATTTGACATCCAGGCAGACAATATACATATACCTCTCCATGAACAACGATTAGAGTCTACATTCAATGTTACGTGTAAGTTTCGTCATTTTTTCCCTACTTTATAAATGTTACATTCAACTACCATCATTTCCAATGCATGAAACGACCAAAAATGAGTTGTGACCTTTTTTAGTATCTAAAAATAGTTTCATTGTAAATAATTATTTTTTACCATTTTACAGAGCATTCTATAAAACGAAACAATGTTTGCACCATCAGGGGAAACGTTTCCATTATATGAAAAAATAATGTCTTCATCACGAAGAATATATAGCACAAGAAATGAATTCCAACACAATAACCATATGCAATGACCTGATGTGTATAAACCTTAGTGACCGTCTAATTTGTAATTAGAAGTGTCAAAGAGGGAGCATTCTAGATTCATTTGTGGTGGCTAGGTGCAAATTTTTAATTAAATAAATGTACTACATTCTTTTGGACACCCACAAAGACAATTGACCTCTTGTCTTAGGAGACTTGTGATAAAACGATTACTAGCAGTTTGCAAATAAGTGACTTTATCTAGATTCGTATGTATCACTAAAATACGTCTATATACTCGTGAATATGATCTATATAATTGATCTACATACTCGTGAATCTAGACAAATCCAAGTTTCGTATTGAGGGACATTGCAATATTATAAATTTGCAATGTTGTCATGATAAATAATGATATTCGCTACACTTCATAAACGAAACCACTTCTTTTCTTCCGTCACAGTTTTACATTTTTGTACTAAAGTATTTTTATTATAAAATAACACACGAAATTAGTTACACGTTAGTGATTAAGTACTCCCGCTAATTTGTATTTACATACAGAGGTAATACTACAAACCCAATTAACATCATAAGTAATTTCTCTTTCTCTCTTTCTAGAGGAGTTTTCTATGTTGTCAGTTTGAAAAATCATTTGTTAGATAGAGAGAATTGAACACTTTAAAATATACAACGAGTGATTAGATGGATGGACGATTAGTGCATAGAGGCAGTCGAGCTGGTGAAATGCTCATATTTAATGGTAGATGTGAGCACAATTGATTGAGGGACAAACTTTTTTTTGTGCGGACGAGGCCCCCGTACGCTGATGACCCTTGCTAATCATCGTAGCTCACACATAAGTGCATTTTTAAGTATTAGTAGTAGTAGAAACATCATCCAGGGAGACAGACTTCAGCGTCTAGCAATCTTGTCCGTCCAATCCGAAATCAATGGGTCAAAGCGGATACCTTCCCTGCGAAGGCTCTGGCGGGAATACCTATGCAAGGAATCGTTGGATGTCCGTGGGTAGACTATAGGGGTAGCTATAGTTGTGACCCAAAGTACTCTAGAGTCCAGACAATAGCTGGGTATCCTTTACAATGACGGTGCATTTTCTTTTCTAGACACTAGATCCGGATACCTAAACATCTGACAAAGTAGAAAGTATGACCAAATTTAAAATCACTCATTGACGATTTAATTATTTTTGATTTATCAGACATACTCTCCTTCCATCCTAATTTTTCTGAAAATACCCTCCAACCTAATTAAAAAGGATGTCACATATTTAACTAAATTTGAATGTATATGTACACTAAACAGTGACAACTATACGACAAGTATATCGTTACAAAAGCTCCACAGAGCGCATTTGAGTGCTAAAAAGTGTAATATAATTATGCGAAGACGGATGAGAAAAAACGATCCATGCACCCAAAATAAAGAAAAAGGAGGGCCATGTAGGCAAGTGGCTGTCCTGCGGACGTAAGGCCTCGACGACCTCCGCAATGGTCGCGACCTTGACGGCCAACATGAGATGGCTTCTCTCTTCCTACTTAGCGGGGCATGACCTGGACAATCTCCGCAATGGTAGCTGCTGGCTACAGAGCACCATGACTTCTTTCTTCAAATTTTCGCACTCAGCACGAAGCCTAGAGGAGTCACGCTCGTAAGATCATGCGAGCTTCATTTGACAAGCCAAATCGGCTTGGAGGCGATCACACTCTAGGTTGAGCTCAAAGTTTTTCTGAAGAATGTTGATGTTATAGCTGTAGATTTCATCTACTTTGGCCGAGATTCTTGCCCTGACTTCCTGCATGCAGAGAAGAACATAAAATGTCAATACATGTATAGCGACAACAATACCTATATCCTTCGACCGAGAGCGAGCATGAGGGCATCATACGCGTCAGATATATCCGTCGTGCTATCGACCCGTGGGGTGGAAAATTCGACGCTCGAGCTTCCTGCCCTAGAAGATGTACATAGATGGTTCAATAGTAGGAGTAGATAGCCCAGGAATCAACGGAAGTACAAACCTACCCGGACTCTTGGTCCCCTTGATAGCCGCTCTTCGGATACATGCGCGAAGACGAGCCCTCGCCCCATGGCTGGTCTCCTTTCTCGGTCCGAGCCTGCAGGTCACCCTGCCGGCGGGATTTCTCCACGGATCTAACCACCACCATCTTTCTATTCTTCCGACGAGACAGGATATTTTGTGACATCGCTGGATGAAGAAGTAGAGAAGAAAGAGAAGAGCAGTGGAAGAAAATGGTTTCTACAAAGGTGGAGCACGGTAGTACTAGTAGGAGGAGAGAGGATAGTGAATAGTGGAAGCAAAACGTCAAGTACTGGGTCTCACTTGTTCAAAAAAAAGTACTGGGTCTCGTCGACGGCCTACGAGCAATCTCATTGGTCCATCAAGCGATCGAGCTTACTAGCTACAAATATTGTGTAGTGTGCTAAGGCTTGTTCATGAGCTAAGAAAATAACTTAGACGCGAGTCTAGCTAAATCAAAACTTCTCCACCATTTAGGTCTCTTCCATGGATCCCATGTAGCAACTTTTTTCACTTTTTCTCTCCAAACTACTAGTGCTCTGGCCAATGAAAATGCCTCAAAATATTATGCCAAATATTTTAATCAACTAGCCTCTGGGTTTTGTACTAGACACAAGTCCAAGAATATTTTCCTTAAACCCATCTTCTCCACCATTTAGAGATGAAAAGTTTTCTTAGCCACCCCATTTCCTATACGCTGCACACGCTCACCGTTTTGACAGTGTCTAGCAATAGAGCTTGCCAACTAAACAACGGAGCTAGTAGAGAAAAAATGTATACACTGGTTAGCCACCTCGGTAGGACCCACAAGCCCAGAAAATGGTACCTTTTCTGCCCACTTTTCTGCCATCAGCGCCAGGATAATATGAGGCTGACAGTGGGCCTTTTCTGCCTTTTGTTTGCATAGACGCTGGGACCAGTACTATACATGTGCGTAAGAATATTTGGTTAGACACAGGTACTCCACCGTTTAGACTCGAGCTAAGGACTTCCACAGCGTGAGTGCTGCCCAAATGGTAGAAAGTTTGCCAGCTTGTCAGTGATGCCAGGAAAAATATTGAGGCACCGTGCCCACAGTGTGTTGATTTTGGGCATGGATGATATAAGGACCCACAATACAATAAACAACCAAACTCTATTCTTCTACACTTTTTAGCTTCACATAATTATGCTCAGCTGCATGCAATAGTACACTGATAGTAATATTTTAGTAGCTGGATTGTTTGGGCATCAGTTACTCTAGTTTCTCTCGTGCCTGAAGATTTTTGTTTGGGCACCGGTCACACAATGTGAAGGCGCCGATGATCAAAGCCAGAAATCAATTGGACACCGACAAAATGCAACGCTATGGAAGCCACCGCAATTCTCAAACGCTGCGCTTGCTCCGACCCACCCAAAGTTTATGGAGAAATTTGGCTAGATACATAGTGGTGCAATCAACTGGCTTATGTTGTACTAAGTGGGCCCATCTTTAGGATTGGTTTTTGCCGGCCAGTCTAGTAAATTTCTAGTAGATTCAGAAAAATAATTCTAGTACGTACATTTCTTCGCCACATTAGGAATGGCTCACGATGTGCTTGCTCGTAGTAGTAGTAGTCCCTCTGATCCATATTTACTCATCGCTGAATTAGACGTATGTAGCAATGAATCGTAGGTAGTAGTAGTAGTAGTAGTAGTCACATTGAATATACTTAGGGCTTTACAGATAAGCATCACAAACGGTCGCCAAAAGATCAAAGGGAAAATTTAAAGATAACTTTGGGCTTCTTTGGATAACAGGATTTAAAAACACAAGAATTTGAGTCGGTCATAGGTACAAAACAATGGAACAGAGGAAATAGCTTTCTTTGGATCATAGAATTTCAAAACACAGGATAACAGGGTCGGAGGTACAAAACAGAGGAAATCTACAGGCTTAAAGCCATTTCAATGAAACACAGTAAATGCGGAGGAAAATTGCCTAAATCCTACGCGAATGAGTGTAAAAAGTGGATGTTTAAATTCCTATGGGGTTGGGGTATAGAAATGCAATCTATATGAATTTTGGACGTATGATTCCTTCCATCCAAAGGGCTTCCTTATGAAAAAAATCCTATGGGTCGAATTCCTCCAAAATTCCTTTGATCCAAATTGACACTTAAATAAGATGTGCGTGCTCATGACAGACAAACACCTTCCGACAGGTGAACTTGAACATAAGGCAGTCAGCCTCCTTCAACTCATGGAAAGCAGCAAAGGTAGCTCACTCTTTGTCCAGGACGATCTGGTCTTTGTCGTGGTTGGCATGGACAACGCACTCGTATTCCTTGCATGCTTGGACCACCACTAGTTGTAGGTAGGGACGTCCCTTCAAGTAATGCTTGATGCAAGTCGGGATGATAAGCATATACAAGTCATGTTGGACTAAATGGATGTAGAAGCGCCTAGGACAATGCGCTGTGCCATGGTGTCCAACTGACCTAGGGAATCTTCTCCGTTTGGCAGAACTAGCGACCGACCTTGTAGCTCTTGCCCTTGCTAAGACCTCTACTCTCCTGCACGGTAGCTTCAACTCCCTTGGTATGATGGGGAGAACATCTTCATAGCCACCTAGAGCTAGAGCAGTCCGGTCAAGAATATAGTCTAAGTTCGGCATTACAACTGGGTTGTCCTACATGAAAATTACCATTGTGTCAGTCCTTTGGAATTACCAAAACACCACAATGCATTGTCTAAATTGACTAAAGATTACAGTGAGTCATTGCACCATCAAAATTACTTAAACAACACAAGGTATCAGGTAAATTAAATTGCCTACACAACACAATGCATCATCAGAATGATTAGCATTTAATTGGATTGATTAAACTGCACAATGCATAATCTGAATGGCTAAAACAGCACAATGCATTATCTGGATAGATAAAACAACATATATCCAGTGCATCATCAAAAATACAAAAACAGCAAAAGGTATCATGTAATTAAATTTAATAATCAGTGTCTACATAATTAAAATTACGTAAACTGATGGGTCATTGAAATAATCTAAACAACTAGAAGGCATATCATTTAATTTTAAACATCAGAACGTGGATGAAAATGGACAAAACAACAAAGTGAGGAGATATGACACAATGTATCATAAAAAAATACCAAAACAACACAACGCGTCATGGGAAATTCCTAAACATCACAATGCATCATCTAAGTACCAAAACAAAACTTGCACAGGGGTCGATGGGTTGAGAAGATGAACAAGGCGCCACTGGCATAGAACCAGCCACATACACCAAAGAAGTATAGACAATCGTTGATGAAGGGGGGCACCGATAGGGGTTTCACCGCGTACACTCTGAAATTTGGCAGATTCGGAATGAGAGTCCAACCTGCAGACGAAAAGGACGCGGCCGCTGCCGCACGAGCATTCGTTCCCAACTCACGCGGACCTGGAGGCTTGGACGACCCCTCGGCGGGCGACGTGGGTTTCGGCGCGACCGGCCGAAACCATAAGGGCGATGGATGCCTCACATTGGGCACGATCCACACACACGCGAAAAGCAAAGGACGCTTCAAAGAGGGCGCTAAGGCTCTCGAAATCGAACAAGCCACCTGCACCTGTAGCTCCGAACAAGCCACCTGCAGCTCCGAACAAGCCACCTGCAGCTCCATATCCAAGAATTTGCATGCCGCCATATTGGGCCATATTTTGAAAACAAACAAAGAGGGAGTAGTATGAAGTGTATGGCTTGATCAGCTATTGTCTCTCTAGAAGGAGTCGAACCCGACTGTCCCTACTTAATTTTAGGGTGCTTCGTGCTAAATGTATGGAGCTCGGTGTAATTTTACCTTTTTTAAACGTATTTAAGATTATTAGTTGTCAATGAGTATGACATTCTTGGATTTCAAGATGAGTGACCAAGGTCATGGCCATATCTACATCATTCTTTATGCTGATGATGATCACATATCCAAGAATTTTCATGCCGCCAAATTTGGCCATATTTTGAAAACAAATGAAGAGGAAGTAGTATGAAGAGTATGGCTCGATCAGCTTCTCTCTCAAGAAGGAGCCAAACATGGCTGTTTTCCCTACTTAATTTTAGGGTGCTTCGTGCTAAAATTATGGACCTCGATATAATTTTACCCCTTTGTAGGTCCTTGCTGTAAAATGTACTCCCACCGTCCGTGTAAAATTCGAAGATAAAAGAAAGTGGTAAAATTCAGCTATTTTTTAAAATAATTCGTTTGTCTAATAATTTCCACAAATAATACACGAATTGAAAGATTTGCAATTCTAGCGTGGTGTTGGCAGTTGAATAGCCGACCAATCCTTATCGGCTTTTGAATAGCTAACTAGTCGCTGTCTTCTTTTGAAAAGCTAATTAGTCCCTGTCTGCTTTTGAAAAGATGACAGGTTATAGGGAAATGTGAAGAATAGGGGGACTAGTCAGCTTTTCAAAAGCAGACAAGGACTAGTCAGCTTTTAAGAAATAGACAAGCACTAGTCGGCTATTCAAAAGCCGATAAGGATTGGTCAGCTTTTCAAATGCCGACACCGCGCTAGAATTGTAGATCTTTCAATTCGTGTATTACTCGTGAAAATTATTTAAAAAATGTATTATTTAAAAAAATAGCTAAAATTCAAACGTATTTAAGCTTAGTTGTGAATGAGTATGAACAATCTTGGATTTCAAGCCGAACGACCAAGGTCATGGCCATATCTACATCATACTTTATATCAATGATTCATGATCCCATATCCAAGAATTTGCATGCCGCCAAATTGGGCCATATTTGGAAAACAAATGAAGAGGGAGTAGTATGAAGAGTATGGCTCGATCAACTTTTCTCTTGAGAAGGAGCAAAACATGACTTTTCCCTGTTTAATTTAGGGTGCTTCGTGCTAATTGTATGGACCTCAATGTAATTTTACCTTTTTTAGGTCCTTGATGTAAAATGTGCCTCCACCATCCGTACGTGTAAAATTCGTACCTAAAAGCAAGTGGTAAATTTTAAACGTATTTTAGCTTATTAGTTTCCAATGAATATGAACATTCTTGCATTTAAAGGAAAACAACCAGGGTCATGGACATATCTACATCATACTTTATGCTAATGATTATTGATCCCATATCAAAGAATTTGCATGCCGCCAAATTTGGCCATATATTTCAAAAATAAATGAAGAGAAAGTAGTATGAAGAGTAAGGCTCGATCAGCTACTCTCTCGAGAAGGAGCCGCACCCGACTATTTCCATTGCTTAATTTTAGGGGCCTTCATGCTAAATGTAAGGAACTTTATATAATTTTTTTCATTTTCAGGTCCTTGATGTAAATCGTACTCCCACCGTCCGTGATGGTCCCATATTTGGGTGTAAAATGGGTGTGAATCATGGCATGGTAACAATGTTGCCACTCGGAGTTCCCAACCATGAGGAAAGGAAAAAAAATCAATTTTCGAAGTGAGAGGAGTGTATTTTCTGTAAAGAAAGTAGGAAGAATATTTATTTATGTAGAAAAGAAACAAAGAGAAAGAAGAGAAACTTTGGGCACAGAGGAAGCAGCGAAGAGGAGGAGTTGAAGGCGGTGCGATATGAGAGCAAAGCTGTGATGACTTCCTGACACGAGGTACAGGGTAGTCACCTAGTAGTACTAGTAGTACGGAACTAGTACTAATGAATTTCAGGACCTTTACTATATACTACTGTACGCACACAAAACAAATTGTGTTTTCTTGCTCCTTTAGTGCCTCATCACCATCCCCACACCCCGACTAGGAGATCTCTCTCTCGTCCAAAATGTGGTGAAGTGCACGTGTGTCGACCTGCCTTGTCGTTGGCTCCGTGTCAGTATCAGGCGTGCTACGTAGAATGAACCATTTTGGAGCTTGGCGACAAAAGGGACAGTACTCATACTATTATTAGAGTTGAAGTTCAAACTTTCGAAGTTTCGAAATTTTTACTTGCTTCCCAAACATTCGGAGGGGAGGTTATTCACAAGATTCAAAAGATAGTGGTGCACAAGGGATTGTTTATACTGTATGGTGTCTGCAGTACGTCCCATCGCATTCGATGCACTTCATTATGATTTGACTAGCTTTACCATTACTTTGTGGTACTCCATTGTCGTTCCATTTCACACCCTACAAAGAGGATGACACCAAGCACACCCGCAGCACGCTGGATCGAAAGTACAATAGGAGTTGTACGAAGGGTATGGCTCGGCCGCTTGCTCGAGAAGGACCCGCACCTGACTGTTTTTCATTGCTTCATTTTAGCACCATTTGTGCTAAATGTATGGACCTCTATGAGATTTTCTATTTTTTGAGGTCTTCTATGTAAACTGTACTCCCACCGACCTTCTCAAATTTTAACTAAACGTAAGAGCGATAGGTTGCTCTTAAAATTTTCCAAAAATCTTTTGAAGCTAAGCAGTAATTCCGTACATCAAAAAACCACCGAAAGTTCTGAAAAATTCATGTTATTGCTATGCATCCGCATCCCGAAAAAGTTGACATGGCTTTCATAACATTTCAAAAAAAGAATAAGAATTATAATTTTTTGTGTGGCATCATGTTACGTGTATCCGGAAATACGAGTTATAAAAGTATAATACAAACATTATTAATTATTCTTTGGTTTCGATAATACTTCATGTTAATGAAATTAGGTCACACTTGAACTACAAGTAATAAATTATAGGTTGCTTTGAAAGTTTTATGAAAAAAGCTTTTGGAGGTACCCATCGAGCGGTTAGTTAATATATCAGAAACCACAGAGAGTTTTGACGAGTGGTTTGACTTCTAGCAAAGACTTTGCATCATGAAATTTTTGAACACCTTTTGAAAATGATCACATGAAACAGGGAGAGAGGGGAAATAATTTTTCAATTCTCTATGGGTAACCCACAAGCTTGAGGTGCACCTTATTAGGCTTAAAGATACAAACTCTATTTTCTACACAATGTATATGGTGAACCTTAGCGGATGGCACATACTAGGCCTTAAGGTGTGCTTTTGTACACATTGTTGATGCCCTTATTAGGGAAAAAGCAAATAGTACTCCCTCGATCCAAATTAGTGTTCTCACATTTGTCTAGATTCGGATGAATCTAGTCATTTTTTAGTGCTAGATACATCCGAATCTAGAAAAATCTGAGAACATTAATTTGGATAGGAAGGAGTAGTATATTAGTACTTTTTTAGGAAAGTATATTAGTACTAGTACATTAGTATAGTACTAGTACATTAGTATAGTACTAGTACTCATTTCTTTGATTAGGCATATGCTCACCTCTGTCCACGTGTTGTACACGCTGGGAGAATAAAACGTAGGCAGGGTAAAAGAGGGCAGCAGTGAAGAGGAGTTGAAGGTGGTTCGATGTCAGAGGAAAGTTATGATGGGTTCCTGACACGAGGTACTCTTGTGACCACTCTACTAGTAGTAAATTGTAGGACCTATGGACAGAAAACAAATTGTGTGGTTTCTCTCTTCTTCGCTGCCTCTCACCATCCATCCTCCCTCTCTCCTACCATTTCCCCTCGCACACTAGCCCGGCTGATCTCTTCCTCGTCCACAGCATGGTGTTGCGCACGTGTGCCTTGGTATGGCGGCTATGTATATTTGGCGTGTTCGGTAGCCGTGTTGGTGTGGAGTAGGAACGAGGAATACATAGGAAGGAAACCACTTTGGTCCTTGCGGCAAAAAAATTCAAACTTTTCTAGTTTTCAAAATTTTCACTTGCTTCCCGAACATCGGGAGGGAAGGTCACTCAAAAGATCGGCCATTCGCAATACTTCTTATCTTATCTTTATCTTTTCTTATCTCTTACAATACCATACCATACCACTATATAGTGTACGGATAACTTTGAACATTGACCGTTGGGTCAAGACCGGGAAATCCAAACAATGTTGTCGGTGTGATTTTACAACTATATCAGGAAAGAACATTCAATTATTATCAATTTTTCGAGTGGATGCCGAGCGAGGTTGTGCTTTTCCGGTTAGGAATGTCTGAAGAATATTGGATCTGAATGCCAGAAGGCAAGTTTACCAACATGTTCTACCAATGATTCCCATGTTTTATTTATGAGTTTTCAAACTTCCTAGCTAACTCTACCTATTTGACCGAATGACTTTATGTTGATTTATCGAAATTAGGTCAAATTTGAAACTACAAGTAAATTGTAGGTTGCTTTAAAAGTTTTACAAAAAATCTTTTGGAGGTACCCATCGAGGGGTCACAATTAATATATCATAAAACACCAAGTTTTGATGAGGTTTTGCATCGTGACAATTTAACGAAATTAGGTCAAACTTGAGCTACAAGTAAGCGTCATAGATTGCTCTTGAATTAAATGTATTTTAGAAGGTAGATGGGGGCATATCCTTGTAGTAAACAATGTCATCTGTGTGAGTTTCCAACCATCAGGAAATAAAATTCTCAATTTTCCAAGTGATGACGAGATGGTTCTTTTCCGTAAAGAAAGCTTGAACAATATGGATCTCAATGCCATAAGCCAAGATTCTAGACATATTAAGTGGACCAACGTGTTTTACTTACGATTCCCATATGTTTTTTGAGTTTTCAAACTCCCTAGCTAATTAACTCTGCCTACTTGAATGACTACATGCCGATTTATCAAAATTAGGTCAAACTTGAACTATAACTAAATAGTAGGTTGCTCTGAAAGTTTTACGAAAGAGCTTTTGGAGGTATCTTACCGATCGGGGGGGAGGTCACAATCAATATATGAGAAACAACTGAGAGTTTTGACAACTGGTTTGACTTCTTGCTAAGATTTTGCATCGCATGGAACTATTTAAAGAAATTGGGTCAAACTTGAGCAACAAGTAAGCGCGATAGATTGTTGTTGAAATATATGACTTTTCAGAGAGGTAGATGGGTGCATTTTCTTGTAGTAAACAATGTCATCGGTGTGATTTTCCAACTATAGCAGGAAAGTACATTCAATTATTCTAAATTTTCCGCGTGCTAACGAGTGAGGTTGTTCTTTTTCGTAAAGAAATGTCCGAAGAATATTGGATCTAAATGCCAGAAGCCAAGTTTACCAACATGTTGTACCAACAATTACCCTGTTTTATTTATGAGTTTTCCTTCCTAGCTAACTCTACCCATTTGACCAAATGACTTTATGTCGATTTATCGAAATTAGGTAAAATTTGAAACTACAAATAAATTGTAGGTTGCTTCGAAAGTTTTATGAAAAATCTTTTGGAGGTACCCATTGAGGGGTCACAATTAATATATCATAAAACACCGAGAGTTTTGACGATAGGTTCAACTTCTTGCTAAGATTTTGCATCTTGACAATTTAACGAAATTAGGTCAAATTTGAGCTACAAGTGTAGCACCCCGATAAAACCGGTACTAGAAAATCGTAGTGTTTTTGTTTTGTGCATCATCATGATTTCATGCTCATGTCATCATGCGACATTGCATTTGATCATCTTCATGTTTGCATGCATATAGTTTGCTTGAAACTATTTTCCGAAAAGCCTATCTTTGTTTCCTAATTATCCCCCTCTTTTATTCAAGGTCAAACCCCGGTCTTGTCCGGATATTTTATTTGCCTAAAAACTATTTACAAAAGTGCTTAAATAAAACTAAATAAATAAAACTATTTTTTATCCGGGGAGGCAGCCGCAGGCCAGGCCCAAAAGCCCAGCCGCAGCCACCTACCACCCCTGTATTCCTAATCCTACCCAAAACCCTAACCAAACCGGACAGAACCCTAACCCTAGACCCTAACCGGACACACCACACCCCGCTGTTACCTAGACCCACACCTGCCCACCTAACCGGACGCTCCAACAACAACACAACTGTGCATGAAACAATAAAAATGAAGTGTTTGGAAGAAACCTGTGATTTTTATTAATGAAGAAGGGGATGCCTTGGGCATCCCCAAGATTTGACGCTTGTACTTCTTGGATATTTCTTGGGGTGACACGCGTGGCATCCCCAATCTTGAGCTTTAGTCCATTCTTCATCTCATTACTTCATTCTTTCCATACACCTGAAATTTTTCCTTCATACAAAACTTCACACAATCTTTATTAGCAACATTAGTGCATACAAGATAATAAGTCTTTGGGTTCAGTTCCAATACCAATAAAACTTCCATTAAAACACAAGCTACTGTAGCACTTCCCTCAAAAAGCTCGATTCCCCAAAAGAACTCAAAAAGGAATCATCAAGAAGCAAATACAAATAATGGCAGAAATCTGTGAAAACAGACCAGTAGGTAAAAACCAATTTTTTCGAAGACATTCTGTTGCTCAAATCGAAAAGTGTTGAACTAACTAAAGTTAGATCACAACTTGGGGCAGAAGCACAAAAAATGACAGCTCAAACCGACATACAGAGATTTTACACGAATTTTAGAGTGAAGAATAAAAATCTGTTTCGGGACAGCAACTTTGCGAAGCATTACTTATCTCTCATTAGAGGTTACTCTTGGCACAAATAGAAAATAAAAGGATAAGGAGAGGTTATTACAGAGGTAATAACTTCCAAGACTCATCTAAAACTTTTGGGTTATCTCCCAATAAGTACTTTTCTTTAACACCTTTAAGTTTTTTTTGACAAAAAACACTAGGGAAGACCCCTACTGTGTCATTTTATAAATTTTATAATGTACAGGTGGTTGAGCCAGGCTCAGTTACAGGTATAGATGTTTTACATTCATAGTGTGTCAAGCCACTTCTGCAGACCTTCCTTGATACTAGGTTTAGCTCTATGCATAGTCAAGGAGAAGGTTGCTTTAAAAAAAGAGATACATCTAATGATGGAAGGATTAAGCTCCTTGAAAATATAGCTATTTCTTTGGTCCCATATACTCCAGCATCCAGTGATGATAATTTCCATAAGAAAACTGGGATTTAATCTGCTTCTAGCATCATTGATCATTTGATGAATATCCAAATCAGTGTTCCATTCAAGTCCCAGGGCCCACCAGAACCCTTGGCTGAAGCTACATTCAAAAAATAGATGTTGTAGAGTTTCCTGAGGACATATGTCACATATTACACAGTCATTTTATTCCACGAAGAAATTCTTTCTTGTCATTAAATCTTTGGTATTTAGTCTCATGTTCAAAAGGAGCCAGACAAAAAATTTGTGTCTTGAGAGACAACATGACTTCCATATATCAAGAATAGGCTTTGGTGTTGGGTGGGCCCTAATCAGCGCTCTGTATATATTCCTGGTTTTAAAGGTCTCACCCCAAGAAAAGTACCATGAGTCATGGTCATCAGTGTGATTTATGCTTCTGATATTCTCCAACATATCAGTAAATTCCTCATGAGAAATAATGGACAAGGGGAGTTGAAAGAGATCATAGAAATCATTGTCAGCTGCAGAGATGGCCTTGTCCATGGTTAAGGTATCATTGTGGCAGAAAGAGTACATGTGGGGTATTTATCTTCAAAACATTCATCCTTCCATAGATCTTTCCAAAGTAGCATAGATTTTCCATTGCCAATTTTATAGTGAGTCGTGTCTCTGTAAATATCAACATAGTTCATACAGTCTCTCCACCAGAAGGACCCAATATGATTCAGTGAGTGTGGGGCAGAATCTCCTTGATAGTAGGCTTTCCATTTGAGATCAACCCAAGGTATATCAGTCTTGTTGTAGAATTTATGAATATTTTTCAATAGAAGGGCCTGATTTTGTACCCTGAGGTTTATTACACCTAAACCTCCTTGATCCTTTGGTCTATAGACCAAATCCCATTTAGCAAGAACATTTGCCATGTTTATGGATATCTTTCCCTGCCCAAAGGAACTGTCTGCCACATTTTTTGAAATGGACAAAAATTGTTATGGGGAACTTTAAAAGAACACATGGCATGGATGGACAGAGTGCCATGTTTAATAATGTGAGTCTTCAAAGGAATGTCTGCCACATCCCGAGAAATGTCAAATTTGGATAACAATGGGCACATGCTATCAATAGATGGTCTTGTGGTACCAAGTGGAGACCCAACATAAAAGTAAGCTTTCCAATTTGCATCCAAAAGAAGGAACATGCATCTCTTACATTAATAGCTTTCAAGAATTATCATAACTTATTAGCAAGTCAGCTACTGAATTGAGTCTGTCCTTGAGATTTTCAGTTGAATGAGGTCAAATGCATAATCAAAAGGGTCTCATGAGCAAGTTAGGATATGATATTTTTGTCCATTATCATTATCTAAGACAAGCTTATTTATTTCTGTGCCAGGCACATTGACAATTTCTTGTAATAATTCATATGTATCAAAGAAAAGGGGAGAAAGGGGTCTCCTTGCACATTGCCACAGATTTTTCCCATAATCAAAATGACAAGGCAAGCAGACAATGAGCATCTCATCGATCTTTTTATTTGCTATTTGCATAAATTTTTATTTTCATCAAGTTCGCGAGAGCATTTAATCACTAGTTTTCACATAACAAGTTTAATTCGGAAGGCGATAAAAGCATGGAAATGTGTTGGAATTCAAATGCTAATAGGTATGGTATGGTGGACTCTTTAATAACTTGGTTTTATTTGGAGTTGGATGCATGAGTGGGACTCATACTTGGTTATGGAGGCTAGCAAAAGACCGGGAGCGACCAACTAAGAGAGCAATAATGACCAAAATCATGCAAAGCGACAAAACATCATTGATTAAAGCATGAAGTGATATTACAATTCGAAAACTAAAGGATCATAAAGGCTAGGTGACTTAGGATAGTCATAACATGGTGTGATAACGCGCCAAGTCAACCAAATAAAGCATCAAGGGAGAATACCAGAATACTATGCTTTAATATGCTCAAACAACGCATGATTCTTTCAAGGCTATTAAGCAATCTCAATTTTTTATAACAAGTCACTCCCAAAACCCTAACCAACGGAACAGACCCCTACCCTAGACCCTAACCGGACAACACCACCACCCCGCATGCTGTACCTAGACCCACACCTGGCCCACCTAACCGGACGCTCCAACAACAACTACAACTGTTGCATGATTGAAACAATAAAAATGAAGTGTTTGGACGAAACCTTGTGATTTTTATTAATGAAGAAGGGGATGCCTTGGGCATCCCCAAGATTTGACGCTTGTACTTCTTGGATATTTTTGGGGTGACACGCGTGGCATCCCCAATCTTGAGCTTTAGTCCATTCTTCATCTCATTACTTCATTATTTCCATACACCTGAAATTTTTCCTTCATACAAAACTTCACACAATCTTTATTAGCAACATTTAGTGCATACAAGATAATAAGTCTTTGGGTTCAGTTCCAATACCAATAAAACTTCCATTAAAACACAAGCTACTGTAGCACTTCCCTCAAAAAGCTCGATTCCCCAAAGAACTCAAAAGGAATCATCAAGAAGCAAATACAAATAATGGCAGAAATCTGTGAAAACAGACCAGTAGGTAAAACCAATTTTTTCGAAGACATTCTGTTGCTCAAATCGAAAAGTGTTGAACTAACTAAGTTAGATCACAACTTGGGGCAGAAGCACAAAAAATGACAGCTCAAACCGACATACAGAGATTTTACACGAATTTTAGAGTGAAGAATAAAAATCTGTTTCGGGACAGCAACTTTGCGAAGCATTACTTATCTCTCATTAGAGGTTACTCTTGGCACAAATAGAAAATAAAAGGATAAGGAGAGGTTATTACAGAGGTAATAACTTCCAAGACTCATCTAAAACTTTTGGGTTATCTCCCAATAAGTACTTTTCTTTAACACCTTTAAGTTTTTTTTGACAAAAAACACTAGGGAAGACCCCTACTGTGTCATTTTATAAATTTTATAATGTACAGGTGGTTGAGCCAGGCTCAGTTACAGGTATAGATGTTTTACATTCATAGTGTGTCAAGCCACTTCTGCAGACCTTCCTTGATACTAGGTTTAGCTCTATGCATAGTCAAGGAGAAGGTTGCTTTAAAAAAAGAGATACATCTAATGATGGAAGGATTAAGCTCCTTGAAAATATAGCTATTTCTTTGGTCCCATATACTCCAGCATCCAGTGATGATAATTTCCATAAGAAAACTGGGATTTAATCTGCTTCTAGCATCATTGATCATTTGATGAATATCCAAATCAGTGTTCCATTCAAGTCCCAGGGCCCACCAGAACCCTTGGCTGAAGCTACATTCAAAAAATAGATGTTGTAGAGTTTCCTGAGGACATATGTCACATATTACACAGTCATTTTATTCCACGAAGAAATTCTTTCTTGTCATTAAATCTTTGGTATTTAGTCTCATGTTCAAAAGGAGCCAGACAAAAAATTTGTGTCTTGAGAGACAACATGACTTCCATATATCAAGAATAGGCTTTGGTGTTGGGTGGGCCCTAATCAGCGCTCTGTATATATTCCTGGTTTTAAAGGTCTCACCCCAAGAAAAGTACCATGAGTCATGGTCATCAGTGTGATTTATGCTTCTGATATTCTCCAACATATCAGTAAATTCCTCATGAGAAATAATGGACAAGGGGAGTTGAAAGAGATCATAGAAATCATTGTCAGCTGCAGAGATGGCCTTGTCCATGGTTAAGGTATCATTGTGGCAGAAAGAGTACATGTGTGGGTATTTATCTTCAAAACATTCATCCTTCCATAGATCTTTCCAAAGTAGCATAGATTTTCCATTGCCAATTTTATAGTGAGTCGTGTCTCTGTAAATATCAACATAGTTCATACAGTCTCTCCACCAGAAGGACCCAATATGATTCAGTGAGTGTGGGGCAGAATCTCCTTGATAGTAGGCTTTCCATTTGAGATCAACCCAAGGTATATCAGTCTTGTTGTAGAATTTATGAATATTTTTCAATAGAAGGGCCTGATTTTGTACCCTGAGGTTTATTACACCTAAACCTCCTTGATCCTTTGGTCTATAGACCAAATCCCATTTAGCAAGACATTTGCCATGTTTATGGATATCTTTCCCTGCCCAAAGGAACTGTCTGCCACATTTTTTGAAATGGACAAAAATTGTTATGGGAACTTTAAAAGAACACATGGCATGGATGGGCATAGAGTTCAGTACAGAATTCAATAATGTGAGTCTTCCTGTATATGACATGAGAGAAGATAATCCCGAGAGCTTTCTGTCAAATTTGGATACAATGGGCATCAAGCTATCAATAGATGGTCTTGTGGTACCAAGTGGGAGACCCAGGTAGGTAAAAGGTAAGCTTTCCAATTTGCATCCAAAAGATGAGGCAAGTTGACATGCATAATCCTCTGGTACATTAATAGGTATCAGGGTAGATTTATCATAATTTACCTTGAGACAAGTCAGACTACTGAATTGTTGGAGTCTGTCCTTGAGATTATTCAGTTGAATGATATCAGCATGCATAATCAAAAGGGTCTCATCAGCATATTGAAGGATATGATATTTTTGTCCATAATCATTATCTAGAGACAAGCTTATTTCATTTCTGTGCCAGGCATCATTGACAATTTCTTGTAATAATTCAGCTGTGCAAAACAAATAAAAGGGGAGATAAGGAGTCTCCTTGTCTGACACCTCTTTTGCCACAGATTTTTTTCCCTAGGACACCATTTAGTAACACTGAGGTAGAGGCAGAGAACAGAATAGATCTGACCAGGGAAATCCATTTGGGCCCAAATCCTTTAGCTTTCATCATGTTAATGATTGCATTATATTCAATCTTATCAAATGCCTTCTCATAGTCAATCTTCAGAATGATAATGGGTTTGTTAGACACATGGTAGATGTGTAGGTATTCAAATGCCCATCCCAGACAGTCATGGATATTTTTCCCTTTAATAAAGCCATACTAATTAATATGGAGAATGGATTTAATAACCTTCTGGAGCCTATTGGCCATAATCTTGGTGATGATTTTTAGTGGAAGGCTAACCAGTGAAATAGGCCTATAATCATTCATAGTCCCAGGATCATTTGTCTTGGGGATGTGAGTAATACAGGCAGTATTGATGGCATTCATATTCACTGTTTCATCATAGAAGTCATGAACCTGTTTTATAAAGTCTTCCTTGATAATAGGCCAGCATTTTTGAGGAATTTCCCATTGAATCCATCAAGACCAGGTGCTTTGTCAGAAGGAAATTCTTGGACCACAAGTTCAATCTCCTCATTTGTGAATGGAGCATCCAGGTGAAGAAGATCATGAGGTAAGACCAATTCATCAAGGTTATAGTCACTGATAATATTTTCACTTATGCCAAGTCTTTGTTTGTATGAGTGCCAAATTGCAGCAGCCTTGAGTTCATGATCAGTCAGAACCAAATTGTCTTCAGTCTTGATATGTGTGATGAGATTTTTCATGAAATTCTGGGTTGCCACAACATGGAAAAATTTGGTGTTCTCATCCCCCAATTTGGCCCATCTAATTTTAGCCCAGTTTTTCCAGTAAATTCTTTTAGCGTCCAGGAGTTTATTGGTATGTTTCATCAGAATCTTTTTGGAATTCGTCTCATGTAAGGCAAGTGGTCGCTGATCTTCAATTCCTTCAAGCAACGCCAGAATAAACGTGCAGTTCCCAATAGTCTAATTTAGATTTGAAAGTTTCTTGCTCCATTTCTTAAGGCTAGCTCTGAGATGTTTGAATTTGCAGTTGATTGCAAGGGCAGCATCACTGTTATAGGGAGAAGAATTCAAGAGAGTGTACAGAATGTCATAAAATCCATCAAAATCCAGCCAGAAGTTCTCAAATCTGAATAGTTGGGCTTTAGGAATGGTAGTGCCCACTTGGATACTGATGGGATTATGACCAGAGCCAATTCTTGAAAGAGGATGGGCCATGGTGTTGGGGAATGTTGTAGTCCATAGAGGGCACATGAAAATCCAATCCAGTTTTTCTAGTAGTGGGGGGTCTTGCATGTTACTCCAAGTGAATGATCTTCCTTTTAGTGGTACTTCCACAAGATCATGTGATTGGATGGCATTGTTGAAAAGCATCATATTATGAGCATCACCACCTTCTTTGTTTCTCTCTTCAGGTATTCTTATGATATTGAAATCCCCCATTAACATCCAGTATGGATAATTGGAAGTATCAATATTATGCATCCAATTGAAAAAATCAGCTATGTGTTCATTGTGTGCAGGTCCATAAATATTGGTCAGGATCAATGTGGTACCAGAATGATTACAAGTGAGAGCCACAGAGATATGGTATTTGGATTGACAAAGAACTTCCCCTTTAAAAACATTACCATTCCAAATAGTTATCAATCCTCTAGAATTACCAAAGGATGGAGAAAATGCAAAATGTGAGAATCTACTAGGGTAGAATTTTCTTAAATAAGAGTGATCAAAATCTTCTCTTTTGGTCTCCTGAAGGCAAATAATATCACAATTGCTAGAATCCACTTTTCTCTAATTTGATCATGTCTCAAATCAGAATTAATGCCTCTAACATTCCAGTCAAGAATCATCCAGCTCCTATTCATAATTCAACATGTAATGGATCCAGAGTATCTGATCAACATAGTTAACCAGGTTTTCATTGGGGGTAGCTGGCAGGGTAGAGATATAAATATGATGCACATTGTACCCAGGTTGATAAATCCACATGTATAAAATGAAGGCATAATGCTTAACAGGGGAGATAGAAACATTCAGGTACTCAAACAGATATAAGGACATGGTTCTGCTCATCATGAGCAATACAATAGTGCTTATTACATGCCAGATAGTGCAAAATAGATGATCGAATCTCAAACATGTAATACATCGCGAGACAAAGGGATTTAGTTACAATTGTTAAAGGTTCTCATGAGCACGGATGTCATTGTTGAATGTGTGGGAGTCAGTACGGATCTCTAGGTCATGTTGTTGATTATTGATCAAAGAGGGGTCGCGATCATGTCTACATTATTCACGAACCATAGTGTGACACACTTACGGGATAACAACACCATTTGGAGCAATTATGTTTTAGAGAAAGATTATGAAAGCACTGGAATTGTTTCGATGGACACCAAAATTGTTTCGGGTGAAATTGCTGAAACTGGTTCTACATGTGCTATCGAAATGTTGTAGGGGGTTTTATGTCAATGTTTGTTAATCAAAGTAATTAAAAAAATTGTGAATCAAATAAATAAAATAGTTTTATTAAATGAGAGATGCATTAAAGTTTGGTGGAAATTTAATGCATGTGAGTGGAAGTTTGAGTGGAGGGAGTTTATGTGAGTGGAAGTTTGAGTGGAGGGAGTTTATGTGAGTGGAAGTTTGAGTGGAGGGAGTTTATGTGAGTGGAAGTTTGAGTGGAGGGAGTTTATGTGAGTGGAAGTTTGAGTGGAGGGAGTTTATGTGATAGGTGGGGTTGTCCCCCTCCCCCTATAAAAGGCCTCCTCCTCCTCTCACTTAACACCTCCTCATGAAGGATCTATCTTCCCCTCTAGATTATTCCCCATGGCTTTGGATTAACGAAGTACATGTTCTCAGCGCCTTGTCTCGAAGGAGTTGTTGCTTCCGCTGCTTTGCTAGAGCGAGGACGCGGAGGTTGTCGGAGTACCAGACGTGTGTGCAATCACGGATGCACTGCTGAGCTGCAGTGCTGGACTTTCTCACAATCTTGAAATCGACAAGAAAACGACTACATCATCCACAAGTTCAATCTTGTAACGCTTTGTCGCTCTTCGAAGGTAATTTCTCTATGGATATATATCCACCCATTGATTGTATCTAGGTAGATAGATCTTGGTGCTTAGTTTTTCACATCGTAGGAAATTTTTTATTTTCTATGTTGCGAACCCAACAGCTTGATCTTTCGATCATCCCGTGTTCCGATGACATGTATGTACATGCTAGGCTCGCCAACTCAACGTTACATGTATAGTTGTACAACATGTCTTACACCCATCATATGAGAACGCATATATGTCTAACACCCGATCGTCACAACGTGCCTCATAACGGAGAACTTTCTTGGTGGTGCACACTAAAGGGAGAACAACTTTGTTGGTATTATCATTTAGGGTTCATCATATGTCAAAGACTAGCACAAAACAAGATGCACAAAAAATAAACATCATATGTAGATGCGATACGATATGGTCCTTCGCGCTGTGAACTCCATCCTATACCTCTAGATCTAGTGCTAGGTTTCTGGTGACGTGGGCACCAAGGTACCGGTGCCTCTGGCTCATAGTCCACCACCATGATGACCACTACTACTACTTAGAAACAAAAAATAAACTACTCTACATTGACTATGACCATCTCACAATGCAACATCCCTACCAAATAAAGTTAGACGCTTCTACTTTATATTTACATGTTTTACGTGGATGTTAGGGCTTTCGTGCAAGAACCGTTCTTCCCTACGAACTTTAACCACAACGTTGATTAGATGATTTTCTCTACTACACCCCTTTTGGGGCCCTCCGTTGCAAATGGCATACCAACTACTACGAGAGAAACTGACACCCCCAAAGCCACTTATACGGTGAAAGCCGTATGGCAAGCGTGGACAAGTCTCATGAATGAACACATAAAGTCGGTTGGGGTCACTTTAATCAAACACTGCTACAATATACACAAGTACACGTGGGAGGGTAACAATCATAAAATCAACACCCACATGTTACAACTCGTGGGAATGCACTATTCTACTTGTAACAATCATAGATCTTGCTCTGATACCACTGTTGGGGTTGCGCGCCTAAAAACAATATTTTTTCCTATGCCAAGAACCCAAATGTCAGGATCTATCTATTAGTAATGTAGTAATGGGAGGCGATTTTTAAAACCTTACCTTTACAAAAAGCTTTGTGACCCAGGAGAGTGTTGGCGATGTAGTCATACCGACACTGACCTTGGGGTCGTGTTGAGCTCCAACGACTCCGGTGGCTCCGACAACTCCTAGTGCCGCAGGTACAGCGCCTTCGAGGGAGTCACACACGCCCAGTCCGTTACGATGACTCACGCTCCTCTGATCCAGTAGAGGTTGTGGCAGTAGACCTTATGGGTTCGAAGCCCACAACGCGACGATGCTCTGTGCTGAAGAAGTCCCTCGTTCGCGCAGTCCAGACTTGGGACCGCAGTCTTGGGAGAGAGAGTGAGGCAACTGCAGCTTTTCCAAAAAGAGAGAAAACCTTTTATTGTTTTTTGATGATTAATTGCCTTCAATTACCTCTCAATATATAGGGGTAAGGGGGCCCAACCCTTTATTAGATAAGCCATGTACGAGTAAACAAGGAGAGGAGAGAGGGGCGTTGTACACCGCTGACAATGGCCATTCTGGGCCCAACTCGAGGTCCCAAGGCCCAGTCGGCTACCTCCTCCCTCTCCTCCAATTTGTCTTTCCCTCATGGGCCCTTCACCTTAGGGAATTCGGCCCAATAGGGAATTTGACCTTTTCATTCCTCTTTCTTTTATTAAATAATTATGAATTAATGATTTAATCAATATTTAACATATATTCACATATTATTTTATTCCCGTGGCTATGGAACTCCTTCCATCCCACTCTGAACATCCTCTAGACCTTCCCAGAAGCCTTCCGGTTTCTCCCACTCTCTTCTTCGGTGATTCTGACGATAACAAAACAGTCTCCGATCTTCGTCAAACCCTTAAGCGTGTTACCATATGGTTCAGGAACACTCTAGACATGGTCGAGACCCCTCTCAGACCAATGATCATCAACGGTACCTGGATGCCCATAATGACCCCTGTGCATTCCATGAAATCTTTGTCGTAGAACCATCAACATTGTGTCCTATTCCTTTTTCCTCTTCGATACTTGCATTATATGAGATCTGATCAACGATATCACCATGTCAAGTCCAATCTCGTTACCGACAAATGCTACTTAACTTGGTCCGAAAAGTGATATCCTTGTGACCTAGTCACATGATGTGCAACTATTGCATATGACTTCTCTGAGTGGGCCTAGAGTATCTTTCCGTCACGCGGATGGACAAATCCCGCTCTTGACACATACGCCCCTACATGCCTCTTTGATGTACCTGAACACACCTTTATGATCACTGTTTCACCGAGTAACGTTTGATGCTATCAAGGCACTCTCAGGTGACAATGATTAAATATGGTATCACGGTCTGAGGAACAAGACACCATGTTTCCTAATTATCGTAACTTGAACTTTTTCACATGATTGTGTTACGATGATTAGATTGGGTATTCTCATCATATCATTATCCCAATGAGGTGACTCCATTGTCAATTGGCATATATACCACATGATCAGGAAACCTTGATCATCTATTGACCAATGAACCTGTTGCGGGGCAACCTAGGGGATGGCCCGATCTTTCACAAATCCCTTGAAATCAAGGCGGAGTGAGTGTGGGGATGAGGAAGAGAGAGAAAAAACACGAACTCATGCACGAAGAACAAGATGAACACACACACACGAAGACATGATACCAGCCAATTGCTCATGTCGGTGGCTACTGGTCTAGCGCAATCCCTAGGACCGGCATCGGGTAGAGGACTCTCTCTCGAACCGGCACGATGAGGAGTGAGACTCGGTGAGATCTTAACGTCTAGGCAAAGGGACTCTGATGCCTAGGCCTTGTACAATGCGGGGGCATGATGCAAACTCAAATGAGGTTTGTGATATTTGGTGCTCCTCTATCAAAGGAGCAAGAGGCAAGAACTAGATAGATCCACAAGGGGTTTCCACTAATTCCAAATATCAAGCCTAGGGTTTACAATAGAGGTGCGGGGCTATATATAGGCTAGCCACAAGTTCAGGGGTAATTTAGGCATTAAAGTAGAGTTCTGGGGGTACATGGGCCATAGGGCCGAGCTATGGCTCGCAGGCCCATCTTCAGGCCAGATAGTCCGGGTCGAGTGGACCAGACAGTCCGGGATGGCCGGTCACTCCAGGTAGTGTCCGGGTAGAGTCCGATGTAGCATACTGAATGTCCGCGCCAAGTCGAGGCTGGGGTAGGCCGGACACTCTGGCGGGATCAGGCCGGACACTCTGGGTGCACCAGACATTCTGGCTTGACTCGGGCGGACTCTCCGGCTCTGGCAGCTTCAGGACAGGTGCAGCTTCTGGGCTCGTTGCTCAATGCTGCGGGGTTTTGTACCTGATAATGTACAGAGTAGTGGCATGAAGTAGCAAGCCATCCAAGTGTATGTCAAAGTCACATGATGAGAGGAGCGAATTCACCTTAGCTTGAAGGATCTTGGCTCAGGCACGGGTCATTGGTCCACATGGGGGACTTGGTGGTGTAGATGTAGGAGCGTCCGTAGGACGGGCTACATCAGCTCCCCCTTGGGAAAAAGTCATCCTCGACTCTTCATGCTTGTCATCTTGAACATCTCAATAGTAGGGTGAGAGATCCTTGACGTTGAATGTATTGCTTGCAAGGTACTTGGATGTTGCTATGTCGATGATGTAGGCGTTGTTGTTGATTCTCTTGATGACTTTAAAGGGACCATATTCTCTTGGCTTAAGCTTGGAATCGCATTCCTTGGGGAAGCGGTCTTTGTTTAGGTGTATCCGCGCAAGATCACCTTCTTCAAAGAACAACTCTTGCTTGTCCTTGTTTTAACTTTTAAGCTTGGCGAAGGACTTGTTTTTCAGTAGTAGCTTGCAGAAAGTAAACAGAAAATAGTAAACAGTTGTAGATTGATTGTAAAAGAAAGGACCGGGGTCCATAGTTCACTAGTGGTGATTCTCCTTAAGATAGATGTCAAGTTGGGTGAACAAATTACGGCGGGGCAATTGACAAACATCGAGAAAGCATACATGCATATACTAATCATCTTGACTCCTTTGAGATTCGATTGGGCATTAGAACATCATACATAGACCGTAATCCCACTTCATCTATGACTAATAATCCACCTTCAGGTTATCATCCGAACCCCTTCCAGTATAAAGTTGCAAGCAACAGATAATTGCATTACACATTGCGTGTAAAGTAAACATTACGATTGTTCTATGAACAAAGAATTGTTGTTTTCTCCCTAGAAGCAACATCACATCTAGTACCATAGAGATTTCTATCACTTCCCCAGATTACTAGAGGCATGAACCCACTATCAAGCATAAATGCTCCCTCTTGGAGTTGCTAGCATGTACTCGGCCAAGATATCTACTAACAACGGAGAGCCTACAAGATCAAAAATAACAAAGACATGATAGAATTAATAATCAATCTAAAATAGCATCTCAATATCCATCGGATCCAACACAACATGTAGGATTACAAATAGATGATCTTGATCATGAACGGAGCTCACAAGATCTAAACATGATAGCACAAAGGAGGAGAACCAACCATCTAGCTCCTATATGGACTCGTAGTCCAAGGATGAACTACTCACGCATCACACCGGAGGCTTGCATGGTGGTGAAGAAGGCCTCCAGGGTGAATTCTCCCCTCCAGCAGGGTGCCAGGAAGAGCTTCAGTTCACTCCTAATCTAGGGATGGAGATGATGGCGGCTACAGACTCTTTCGTGGAATTTTGATCGGGTACTTAGGGTTTCTGTATCGGAGGCATCTTATAGTCGGAAGGGGAGGCCGAGGGGGTTCCCTAGGCGGCCACACCACCCCCTGGTGCGGGCCAGGCCTTGTCGCGCAGACAAGTAGTGTGGCGGCCCTCTAGCCCCTCTCTGTCTCTTATTCTGGCTACATGTCCCCCTCGATAAAATATTGACTTTGGCTTTTGTCCCGTCCGATTCCAAGAATATTCATTTTCTGAGTTTCCTAGAACCAAAAACAGCAGAAAACAGGCAGCTGGCACTGTGGCATCTTGTTAATAGGTTAGTCCAAGAAAGTGTATAAAAATACTCCAAAGTTGGGGCAAAACATTAGAAAGTAGATATAAACCAAGCATCGAACATCAAAAATTATAGATACGTTAGCAACGTATCAACATCCCCAAGCTTAAGTCCTGCTCATCCTCGAGTAGGTAAGTGATAAAAAGAAAGAATATTTTTTTAGGTGACATGCACCATCATGAACTTGATCAAAGTATTTGTAAAACATTGAAAGCTAGGATCAAAGTACTTCAACATAGCATGAAAGATAAAGTTCTAACAATAAGACACAGCAACTATGTTGTAACATGAAAAGGCACAAACAAAATATTCATGAATAACAATGATTTGCAAGACGTTTGTTTGTTTCACATAAAGAAAACATAGAATAGTGGCATTTAGCTTGTCACTCATAGTGTAGCAAAACATAAATGCATAGGACACCTTCAAAGTTCATAAGGATGACTAGATACAAATAGTTTAAGAACAAGCAATATCAAAGGTATGCATCAATCAACAAGTCTTGGGACAATGCACATTAAACTAAGAATGCCCACTATGCTCTCTCAATAGGTGCATAAAGATAGAAGATGGAGACTCAACATAAAAGTAAAAGAAAGGCCTTAATAGAAGGAAGCAGGGATTCAAGTCTCATAAAGAGCTTTCAAAATTATGGTACTTATTAGCTTTCAGCTCTCATTGCCCCTATAATAAGCATATTTAGGTGACTAAGGTTAAAGTGACACAACTAAGAGGATATGCTTGACAAGTTATAAGCCGAAATCTCATGCCCCTTACTTACGAAGACCGAACCTCATGTTACTCAACTTTAGTCACAAGTAAGCTGTTGTCATTGTAAGTACATATGTATCATAGAGAACCGCCAACGGGGTACCCCTTGCACACGATACAGGAGTTATCCCATAATCAAAATGACAAGGCAAGCAGACAATGAGCATCTCATCGATCTTTTTATTTGCTATTTGCATAGGTTTTTATTGAGGTCATCAAGTTCGCGAGAGCTTTACTCACTAGTTTTCACATAACAAGTTTAATTCGGAAGGTCGATAAAAGCATGAATATACTTGGAATGGCAAATGCTAATAGGTAGGTATGGTGGACTCTTTGGAATAACTTGGTTTTATTTGGAGTTGGATGCATGAGTGGGACTCATACTTGGTTATGGAGGCTAGCAAAAGACCGGGAGCGACCAACTAAGAGAGCAATAATGACCAAAATCATGCAAAGCGACAAAACATCATTGATTAAAGCATGAAGTGATATTACAATTCGAAAACTAAAGGATCATAAAGGCTAGGTGACTTAGGATAGTCATAACATGGTGTGATAACGCGCCAAGTCAACCCAAATAAAGCATCAAGGGAGAATACCAGAATACTATGCTTTAATATGCTCAAACAACGCATGATTCTTTCAAGGCATATTAAGCAATCTCAATTGTTTATAACAAGTCATGTTACAGAAATAATCACTAAGCATAAAGCCAAAACAATACCAAGCATGACATGACAAAGCATAGATCAAGTCAGAAAAAAGCTCCTTTTACCACATAAGCATGAACTTTTCCTACTCTTTTCCAATCCAAACCAAACTTATTTGAAAACTAATGTATGGATGAGGGGGTCCAACCAATTTATTCAAGCAAACCAAGAAAACGAAAACCAAAAACAAAAATGAAAAGCGAAGACGCTCCAACAACAACACAACTGTGCATGAAACAATAAAAATGAAGTGTTTGGAAGAAACCTGTGATTTTTATTAATGAAGAAGGGGATGCCTTGGGCATCCCCAAGATTTGACGCTTGTACTTCTTGGATATTTCTTGGGGTGACACGCGTGGCATCCCCAATCTTGAGCTTTAGTCCATTCTTCATCTCATTACTTCATTCTTTCCATACACCTGAAATTTTTCCTTCATACAAAACTTCACACAATCTTTATTAGCAACATTAGTGCATACAAGATAATAAGTCTTTGGGTTCAGTTCCAATACCAATAAAACTTCCATTAAAACACAAGCTACTGTAGCACTTCCCTCAAAAAGCTCGATTCCCCAAAAGAACTCAAAAAGGAATCATCAAGAAGCAAATACAAATAATGGCAGAAATCTGTCAAAACAGACCAGTAGGTAAAAACCAATTTTTTCGAAGACATTCTGTTGCTCAAATCGAAAAGTGTTGAACTAACTAAAGTTAGATCACAACTTGGGGGAGAAGCACAAAAAATGACAGCTCAAACCGACATACAGAGATTTTACACGAATTTTAGAGTGAAGAATAAAAATCTGTTTCGGGACAGCAACTTTGCCAAGCATTACTTATCTCTCATTAGAGGTTACTCTTGGCACAAATAGAAAATAAAAGGATAAGGAGAGGTTATTACAGAGGTAATAACTTCCAAGACTCATCTAAAACTTTTGGGTTATCTCCCAATAAGTACTTTTCTTTAACACCTTTAAGTTTTTTTTTGACAAAAAACACTAGGGAAGACCCCTACTGTGTCATTTTATAAATTTTATAATGTACAGGTGGTTGAGCCAGGCTCAGTTACAGGTATAGATGTTTTACATTCATAGTGTGTCAAGCCACTTCTGCAGACCTTCCTTGATACTAGGTTTAGCTCTATGCATAGTCAAGGAGAAGGTTGCTTTAAAAAAAGAGATACATCTAATGATGGAAGGATTAAGCTCCTTGAAAATATAGCTATTTCTTTGGTCCCATATACTCCAGCATCCAGTGATGATAATTTCCATAAGAAAACTGGGATTTAATCTGCTTCTAGCATCATTGATCATTTGATGAATATCCAAATCAGTGTTCCATTCAAGTCCCAGGGCCCACCAGAACCCTTGGCTGAAGCTACATTCAAAAAATAGATGTTGTAGAGTTTCCTGAGGACATGTGTCACATATTACACAGTCATTTTATTCCACGAAGAAATTCTTTCTTGTCATTAAATCTTTGGTATTTAGTCTCATGTTCAAAAGGAGCCAGACAAAAAATTTGTGTCTTGAGAGACAACATGACTTCCATATATCAAGAATAGGCTTTGGTGTTGGGTGGGCCCCAATCAGCGCTCTGTATATATTCCTGGTTTTAAAGGTCTCACCCCAAGAAAAGTACCATGAGTCATGGTCATCAGTGTGATTTATGCTTCTGATATTCTCCAACATATCAGTAAATTCCTCATGAGAAATAATGGACAAGGGGAGTTGAAAGAGATCATAGAAATCATTGTCAGCTGCAGAGATGGCCTTGTCCATGGTTAAGGTATCATTGTGGCAGAAAGAGTACATGTGTGGGTATTTATCTTCAAAACATTCATCCTTCCATAGATCTTTCCAAAGTAGCATAGATTTTCCATTGCCAATTTTATAGTGAGTCGTGTCTCTGTAAATATCAACATAGTTCATACAGTCTCTCCACCAGAAGGACCCAATATGATTCAGTGAGTGTGGGGCAGAATCTCCTTGATAGTAGGCTTTCCATTTGAGATCAACCCAAGGTATATCAGTCTTGTTGTAGAATTTATGAATATTTTTCAATAGAAGGGCCTGATTTTGTACCCTGAGGTTTATGACACCTAAACCTCCTTGATCCTTTGGTCTATAGACCAAATCCCATTTAGCAAGACATTTGCCATGTTTATGGATATCTTTCCCTGCCCAAAGGAACTGTCTGCCACATTTTTTGAAATGGACAAAAATTGTTATGGGAACTTTAAAAGAACACATGGCATGGATGGGCATAGAGTTCAGTACAGAATTCAATAATGTGAGTCTTCCTGTATATGACATGAGAGAAGATAATCCCGAGAGCTTTCTGTCAAATTTGGATACAATGGGCATCAAGCTATCAATAGATGGTCTTGTGGTACCAAGTGGGAGACCCAGGTAGGTAAAAGGTAAGCTTTCCAATTTGCATCCAAAAGATGAGGCAAGTTGACATGCATAATCCTCTGGTACATTAATAGGTATCAGGGTAGATTTATCATAATTTACCTTGAGACAAGTCAGACTACTGAATTGTTGGAGTCTGTCCTTGAGATTATTCAGTTGAATGATATCAGCATGCATAATCAAAAGGGTCTCATCAGCATATTGAAGGATATGATATTTTTGTCCATAATCATTATCTAGAGACAAGCTTATTTCATTTCTGTGCCAGGCATCATTGACAATTTCTTGTAATAATTCAGCTGTGCAAAACAAATAAAAGGGGAGATAAGGAGTCTCCTTGTCTGACACCTCTTTTGCCACAGATTTTTTTCCCTAGGACACCATTTAGTAACACTGAGGTAGAGGCAGAGAACAGAATAGATCTGACCAGGGAAATCCATTTGGGCCCAAATCCTTTAGCTTTCATCATGTTAATGATTGCATTATATTCAATCTTATCAAATGCCTTCTCATAGTCAATCTTCAGAATGATAATGGGTTTGTTAGACACATGGTAGATGTGTAGGTATTCAAATGCCCATCCCAGACAGTCATGGATATTTTTCCCTTTAATAAAGCCATACTAATTAATATGGAGAATGGATTTAATAACCTTCTGGAGCCTATTGGCCATAATCTTGGTGATGATTTTTAGTGGAAGGCTAACCAGTGAAATAGGCCTATAATCATTCATAGTCCCAGGATCATTTGTCTTGGGGATGTGAGTAATACAGGCAGTATTGATGGCATTCATATTCACTGTTTCATCATAGAAGTCATGAACCTGTTTTATAAAGTCTTCCTTGATAATAGGCCAGCATTTTTGAGGAATTTCCCATTGAATCCATCAAGACCAGGTGCTTTGTCAGAAGGAAATTCTTGGACCACAAGTTCAATCTCCTCATTTGTGAATGGAGCATCCAGGTGAAGAAGATCATGAGGTAAGACCAATTCATCAAGGTTATAGTCACTGATAATATTTTCACTTATGCCAAGTCTTTGTTTGTATGAGTGCCAAATTGCAGCAGCCTTGAGTTCATGATCAGTCAGAACCAAATTGTCTTCAGTCTTGATATGTGTGATGAGATTTTTCATGAAATTCTGGGTTGCCACAACATGGAAAAATTTGGTGTTCTCATCCCCCAATTTGGCCCATCTAATTTTAGCCCAGTTTTTCCAGTAAATTCTTTTAGCGTCCAGGAGTTTATTGGTATGTTTCATCAGAATCTTTTTGGAATTCGTCTCATGTAAGGCAAGTGGTCGCTGATCTTCAATTCCTTCAAGCAACGCCAGAATAAACGTGCAGTTCCCAATAGTCTAATTTAGATTTGAAAGTTTCTTGCTCCATTTCTTAAGGCTAGCTCTGAGATGTTTGAATTTGCAGTTGATTGCAAGGGCAGCATCACTGTTATAGGGAGAAGAATTCAAGAGAGTGTACAGAATGTCATAAAATCCATCAAAATCCAGCCAGAAGTTCTCAAATCTGAATAGTTGGGCTTTAGGAATGGTAGTGCCCACTTGGATACTGATGGGATTATGACCAGAGCCAATTCTTGAAAGAGGATGGGCCATGGTGTTGGGGAATGTTGTAGTCCATAGAGGGCACATGAAAATCCAATCCAGTTTTTCTAGTAGTGGGGGGTCTTGCATGTTACTCCAAGTGAATGATCTTCCTTTTAGTGGTACTTCCACAAGATCATGTGATTGGATGGCATTGTTGAAAAGCATCATATTATGAGCATCACCACCTTCTTTGTTTCTCTCTTCAGGTATTCTTATGATATTGAAATCCCCCATTAACATCCAGTATGGATAATTGGAAGTATCAATATTATGCATCCAATTGAAAAAATCAGCTATGTGTTCATTGTGTGCAGGTCCATAAATATTGGTCAGGATCAATGTGGTACCAGAATGATTACAAGTGAGAGCCACAGAGATATGGTATTTGGATTGACAAAGAACTTCCCCTTTAAAAACATTACCATTCCAAATAGTTATCAATCCTCTAGAATTACCAAAGGATGGAGAAAATGCAAAATGTGAGAATCTACTAGGGTAGAATTTTCTTAAATAAGAGTGATCAAAATCTTCTCTTTTGGTCTCCTGAAGGCAAATAATATCACAATTGCTAGAATCCACTTTTCTCTAATTTGATCATGTCTCAAATCAGAATTAATGCCTCTAACATTCCAGTCAAGAATCATCCAGCTCCTATTCATAATTCAACATGTAATGGATCCAGAGTATCTGATCAACATAGTTAACCAGGTTTTCATTGGGGGTAGCTGGCAGGGTAGAGATATAAATATGATGCACATTGTACCCAGGTTGATAAATCCACATGTATAAAATGAAGGCATAATGCTTAACAGGGGAGATAGAAACATTCAGGTACTCAAACAGATATAAGGACATGGTTCTGCTCATCATGAGCAATACAATAGTGCTTATTACATGCCAGATAGTGCAAAATAGATGATCGAATCTCAAACATGTAATACATCGCGAGACAAAGGGATTTAGTTACAATTGTTAAAGGTTCTCATGAGCACGGATGTCATTGTTGAATGTGTGGGAGTCAGTACGGATCTCTAGGTCATGTTGTTGATTATTGATCAAAGAGGGGTCGCGATCATGTCTACATTATTCACGAACCATAGTGTGACACACTTACGGGATAACAACACCATTTGGAGCAATTATGTTTCAGAGAAAGATTATGAAAGCACTGGAATTGTTTCGATGGACACCAAAATTGTTTCGGGTGAAATTGCTGAAACTGGTTCTACATGTGCTATCGAAATGTTGTAGGGGGTTTTATGTCAATGTTTGTTAATCAAAGTAATTAAAAAAATTGTGAATCAAATAAATAAAATAGTTTTATTAAATGAGAGATGCATTAAAGTTTGGTGGAAATTTAATGCATGTGAGTGGAAGTTTGAGTGGAGGGAGTTTATGTGAGTGGAAGTTTGAGTGGAGGGAGTTTATGTGAGTGGAAGTTTGAGTGGAGGGAGTTTATGTGAGTGGAAGTTTGAGTGGAGGGAGTTTATGTGAGTGGAAGTTTGAGTGGAGGGAGTTTATGTGATAGGTGGGGTTGTCCCCCTCCCCCTATAAAAGGCCTCCTCCTCCTCTCACTTAACACCTCCTCATGAAGGATCTATCTTCCCCTCTAGATTATTCCCCATGGCTTTGGATTAACGAAGTACATGTTCTCAGCGCCTTGTCTCGAAGGAGTTGTTGCTTCCGCTGCTTTGCTAGAGCGAGGACGCGGAGGTTGTCGGAGTACCAGACGTGTGTGCAATCACGGATGCACTGCTGAGCTGCAGTGCTGGACTTTCTCACAATCTTGAAATCGACAAGAAAACGACTACATCATCCACAAGTTCAATCTTGTAACGCTTTGTCGCTCTTCGAAGGTAATTTCTCTATGGATATATATCCACCCATTGATTGTATCTAGGTAGATAGATCTTGGTGCTTAGTTTTTCACATCGTAGGAAATTTTTTATTTTCTATGTTGCGAACCCAACAGCTTGATCTTTCGATCATCCCGTGTTCCGATGACATGTATGTACATGCTAGGCTCGCCAACTCAACGTTACATGTATAGTTGTACAACATGTCTTACACCCATCATATGAGAACGCATATATGTCTAACACCCGATCGTCACAACGTGCCTCATAACGGAGAACTTTCTTGGTGGTGCACACTAAAGGGAGAACAACTTTGTTGGTATTATCATTTAGGGTTCATCATATGTCAAAGACTAGCACAAAACAAGATGCACAAAAAATAAACATCATATGTAGATGCGATACGATATGGTCCTTCGCGCTGTGAACTCCATCCTATACCTCTAGATCTAGTGCTAGGTTTCTGGTGACGTGGGCACCAAGGTACCGGTGCCTCTGGCTCATAGTCCACCACCATGATGACCACTACTACTACTTAGAAACAAAAAATAAACTACTCTACATTGACTATGACCATCTCACAATGCAACATCCCTACCAAATAAAGTTAGACGCTTCTACTTTATATTTACATGTTTTACGTGGATGTTAGGGCTTTCGTGCAAGAACCGTTCTTCCCTACGAACTTTAACCACAACGTTGATTAGATGATTTTCTCTACTACACCCCTTTTGGGGCCCTCCGTTGCAAATGGCATACCAACTACTACGAGAGAAACTGACACCCCCAAAGCCACTTATACGGTGAAAGCCGTATGGCAAGCGTGGACAAGTCTCATGAATGAACACATAAAGTCGGTTGGGGTCACTTTAATCAAACACTTGCTACAATATACACAAGTACACGTGGGAGGGTAACAATCATAAAATCAACACCCACATGTTACAACTCGTGGGAATGCACTATTCTACTTGTAACAATCATAGATCTTGCTCTGATACCACTGTTGGGGTTGCGCGCCTAAAAACAATATTTTTTCCTATGCCAAGAACCCAAATGTCAGGATCTATCTATTAGTAATGTAGTAATGGGAGGCGATTTTTAAAACCTTACCTTTACAAAAAGCTTTGTGACCCAGGAGAGTGTTGGCGATGTAGTCATACCGACACTGACCTTGGGGTCGTGTTGAGCTCCAACGACTCCGGTGGCTCCGACAACTCCTAGTGCCGCAGGTACAGCGCCTTCGAGGGAGTCACACACGCCCAGTCCGTTACGATGACTCACGCTCCTCTGATCCAGTAGAGGTTGTGGCAGTAGACCTTATGGGTTCGAAGCCCACAACGCGACGATGCTCTGTGCTGAAGAAGTCCCTCGTTCGCGCAGTCCAGACTTGGGACCGCAGTCTTGGGAGAGAGAGTGAGGCAACTGCAGCTTTTCCAAAAAGAGAGAAAACCTTTTATTGTTTTTTGATGATTAATTGCCTTCAATTACCTCTCAATATATAGGGGTAAGGGGGCCCAACCCTTTATTAGATAAGCCATGTACGAGTAAACAAGGAGAGGAGAGAGGGGCGTTGTACACCGCTGACAATGGCCATTCTGGGCCCAACTCGAGGTCCCAAGGCCCAGTCGGCTACCTCCTCCCTCTCCTCCAATTTGTCTTTCCCTCATGGGCCCTTCACCTTAGGGAATTCGGCCCAATAGGGAATTTGACCTTTTCATTCCTCTTTCTTTTATTAAATAATTATGAATTAATGATTTAATCAATATTTAACATATATTCACATATTATTTTATTCCCGTGGCTATGGAACTCCTTCCATCCCACTCTGAACATCCTCTAGACCTTCCCAGAAGCCTTCCGGTTTCTCCCACTCTCTTCTTCGGTGATTCTGACGATAACAAAACAGTCTCCGATCTTCGTCAAACCCTTAAGCGTGTTACCATATGGTTCAGGAACACTCTAGACATGGTCGAGACCCCTCTCAGACCAATGATCATCAACGGTACCTGGATGCCCATAATGACCCCTGTGCATTCCATGAAATCTTTGTCGTAGAACCATCAACATTGTGTCCTATTCCTTTTTCCTCTTCGATACTTGCATTATATGAGATCTGATCAACGATATCACCATGTCAAGTCCAATCTCGTTACCGACAAATGCTACTTAACTTGGTCCGAAAAGTGATATCCTTGTGACCTAGTCACATGATGTGCAACTATTGCATATGACTTCTCTGAGTGGGCCTAGAGTATCTTTCCGTCACGCGGATGGACAAATCCCGCTCTTGACACATACGCCCCTACATGCCTCTTTGATGTACCTGAACACACCTTTATGATCACTGTTTCACCGAGTAACGTTTGATGCTATCAAGGCACTCTCAGGTGACAATGATTAAATATGGTATCACGGTCTGAGGAACAAGACACCATGTTTCCTAATTATCGTAACTTGAACTTTTTCACATGATTGTGTTACGATGATTAGATTGGGTATTCTCATCATATCATTATCCCAATGAGGTGACTCCATTGTCAATTGGCATATATACCACATGATCAGGAAACCTTGATCATCTATTGACCAATGAACCTGTTGCGGGGCAACCTAGGGGATGGCCCGATCTTTCACAAATCCCTTGAAATCAAGGCGGAGTGAGTGTGGGGATGAGGAAGAGAGAGAAAAAACACGAACTCATGCACGAAGAACAAGATGAACACACACACACGAAGACATGATACCAGCCAATTGCTCATGTCGGTGGCTACTGGTCTAGCGCAATCCCTAGGACCGGCATCGGGTAGAGGACTCTCTCTCGAACCGGCACGATGAGGAGTGAGACTCGGTGAGATCTTAACGTCTAGGCAAAGGGACTCTGATGCCTAGGCCTTGTACAATGCGGGGGCATGATGCAAACTCAAATGAGGTTTGTGATATTTGGTGCTCCTCTATCAAAGGAGCAAGAGGCAAGAACTAGATAGATCCACAAGGGGTTTCCACTAATTCCAAATATCAAGCCTAGGGTTTACAATAGAGGTGCGGGGCTATATATAGGCTAGCCACAAGTTCAGGGGTAATTTAGGCATTAAAGTAGAGTTCTGGGGGTACATGGGCCATAGGGCCGAGCTATGGCTCGCAGGCCCATCTTCAGGCCAGATAGTCCGGGTCGAGTGGACCAGACAGTCCGGGATGGCCGGTCACTCCAGGTAGTGTCCGGGTAGAGTCCGATGTAGCATACTGAATGTCCGCGCCAAGTCGAGGCTGGGGTAGGCCGGACACTCTGGCGGGATCAGGCCGGACACTCTGGGTGCACCAGACATTCTGGCTTGACTCGGGCGGACTCTCCGGCTCTGGCAGCTTCAGGACAGGTGCAGCTTCTGGGCTCGTTGCTCAATGCTGCGGGGTTTTGTACCTGATAATGTACAGAGTAGTGGCATGAAGTAGCAAGCCATCCAAGTGTATGTCAAAGTCACATGATGAGAGGAGCGAATTCACCTTAGCTTGAAGGAGCTTGGCTCAGGCACGGGTCATTGGTCCACATGGGGGACTTGGTGGTGTAGATGTAGGAGCGTCCGTAGGACGGGCTACATCAGCTCCCCCTTGGGAAAAAGTCATCCTCGAATCTTCATGCTTGTCATCTTGAACATCTCAATAGTAGGGTGAGAGATCCTTGACGTTGAATGTATTGCTTGCAAGGTACTTGGATGTTGCTATGTCGATGATGTAGGCGTTGTTGTTGATTCTCTTGATGACTTTAAAGGGACCATATTCTCTTGGCTTAAGCTTGGAATCGCATTCCTTGGGGAAGCGGTCTTTGTTTAGGTGTATCCGCGCAAGATCACCTTCTTCAAAGAACAACTCTTGCTTGTCCTTGTTTTAACTTTTAAGCTTGGCGAAGGACTTGTTTTTCAGTAGTAGCTTGCAGAAAGTAAACAGAAAATAGTAAACAGTTGTAGATTGATTGTAAAAGAAAGGACCGGGGTCCATAGTTCACTAGTGGTGATTCTCCTTAAGATAGATGTCAAGTTGGGTGAACAAATTACGGCGGGGCAATTGACAAACATCGAGAAAGCATACATGCATATACTAATCATCTTGACTCCTTTGAGATTCGATTGGGCATTAGAACATCATACATAGACCGTAATCCCACTTCATCTATGACTAATAATCCACCTTCAGGTTATCATCCGAACCCCTTCCAGTATAAAGTTGCAAGCAACAGATAATTGCATTACACATTGCGTGTAAAGTAAACATTACGATTGTTCTATGAACAAAGAATTGTTGTTTTCTCCCTAGAAGCAACATCACATCTAGTACCATAGAGATTTCTATCACTTCCCCAGATTACTAGAGGCATGAACCCACTATCAAGCATAAATGCTCCCTCTTGGAGTTGCTAGCATGTACTCGGCCAAGATATCTACTAACAACGGAGAGCCTACAAGATCAAAAATAACAAAGACATGATAGAATTAATAATCAATCTAAAATAGCATCTCAATATCCATCGGATCCAACACAACATGTAGGATTACAAATAGATGATCTTGATCATGAACGGAGCTCACAAGATCTAAACATGATAGCACAAAGGAGGAGAACCAACCATCTAGCTCCTATATGGACTCGTAGTCCAAGGATGAACTACTCACGCATCACACCGGAGGCTTGCATGGTGGTGAAGAAGGCCTCCAGGGTGAATTCTCCCCTCCAGCAGGGTGCCAGGAAGAGCTTCAGTTCACTCCTAATCTAGGGATGGAGATGATGGCGGCTACAGACTCTTTCGTGGAATTTTGATCGGGTACTTAGGGTTTCTGTATCGGAGGCATCTTATAGTCGGAAGGGGAGGCCGAGGGGGTTCCCTAGGCGGCCACACCACCCCCTGGTGCGGGCCAGGCCTTGTCGCGCAGACAAGTAGTGTGGCGGCCCTCTAGCCCCTCTCTGTCTCTTATTCTGGCTACATGTCCCCCTCGATAAAATATTGACTTTGGCTTTTGTCCCGTCCGATTCCAAGAATATTCATTTTCTGAGTTTCCTAGAACCAAAAACAGCAGAAAACAGGCAGCTGGCACTGTGGCATCTTGTTAATAGGTTAGTCCAAGAAAGTGTATAAAAATACTCCAAAGTTGGGGCAAAACATTAGAAAGTAGATATAAACCAAGCATCGAACATCAAAAATTATAGATACGTTAGCAACGTATCAACATCCCCAAGCTTAAGTCCTGCTCATCCTCGAGTAGGTAAGTGATAAAAAGAAAGAATATTTTTTTAGGTGACATGCACCATCATGAACTTGATCAAAGTATTTGTAAAACATTGAAAGCTAGGATCAAAGTACTTCAACATAGCATGAAAGATAAAGTTCTAACAATAAGACACAGCAACTATGTTGTAACATGAAAAGGCACAAACAAAATATTCATGAATAACAATGATTTGCAAGACGTTTGTTTGTTTCACATAAAGAAAACATAGAATAGTGGCATTTAGCTTGTCACTCATAGTGTAGCAAAACATAAATGCATAGGACACCTTCAAAGTTCATAAGGATGACTAGATACAAATAGTTTAAGAACAAGCAATATCAAAGGTATGCATCAATCAACAAGTCTTGGGACAATGCACATTAAACTAAGAATGCCCACTATGCTCTCTCAATAGGTGCATAAAGATAGAAGATGGAGACTCAACATAAAAGTAAAAGAAAGGCCTTAATAGAAGGAAGCAGGGATTCAAGTCTCATAAAGAGCTTTCAAAATTATGGTACTTATTAGCTTTCAGCTCTCATTGCCCCTATAATAAGCATATTTAGGTGACTAAGGTTAAAGTGACACAACTAAGAGGATATGCTTGACAAGTTATAAGCCGAAATCTCATGCCCCTTACTTACGAAGACCGAACCTCATGTTACTCAACTTTAGTCACAAGTAAGCTGTTGTCATTGTAAGTACATATGTATCATAGAGAACCGCCAACGGGGTACCCCTTGCACACGATACAGGAGTTATCCCATAATCAAAATGACAAGGCAAGCAGACAATGAGCATCTCATCGATCTTTTTATTTGCTATTTGCATAGGTTTTTATTGAGGTCATCAAGTTCGCGAGAGCTTTACTCACTAGTTTTCACATAACAAGTTTAATTCGGAAGGTCGATAAAAGCATGAATATACTTGGAATGGCAAATGCTAATAGGTAGGTATGGTGGACTCTTTGGAATAACTTGGTTTTATTTGGAGTTGGATGCATGAGTGGGACTCATACTTGGTTATGGAGGCTAGCAAAAGACCGGGAGCGACCAACTAAGAGAGCAATAATGACCAAAATCATGCAAAGCGACAAAACATCATTGATTAAAGCATGAAGTGATATTACAATTCGAAAACTAAAGGATCATAAAGGCTAGGTGACTTAGGATAGTCATAACATGGTGTGATAACGCGCCAAGTCAACCCAAATAAAGCATCAAGGGAGAATACCAGAATACTATGCTTTAATATGCTCAAACAACGCATGATTCTTTCAAGGCATATTAAGCAATCTCAATTGTTTATAACAAGTCATGTTACAGAAATAATCACTAAGCATAAAGCCAAAACAATACCAAGCATGACATGACAAAGCATAGATCAAGTCAGAAAAAAGCTCCTTTTACCACATAAGCATGAACTTTTCCTACTCTTTTCCAATCCAAACCAAACTTATTTGAAAACTAATGTATGGATGAGGGGGTCCAACCAATTTATTCAAGCAAACCAAGAAAACGAAAACCAAAAACAAAAATGAAAAGCGAAGACGCTCCAACAACAACACAACTGTGCATGAAACAATAAAAATGAAGTGTTTGGAAGAAACCTGTGATTTTTATTAATGAAGAAGGGGATGCCTTGGGCATCCCCAAGATTTGACGCTTGTACTTCTTGGATATTTCTTGGGGTGACACGCGTGGCATCCCCAATCTTGAGCTTTAGTCCATTCTTCATCTCATTACTTCATTCTTTCCATACACCTGAAATTTTTCCTTCATACAAAACTTCACACAATCTTTATTAGCAACATTAGTGCATACAAGATAATAAGTCTTTGGGTTCAGTTCCAATACCAATAAAACTTCCATTAAAACACAAGCTACTGTAGCACTTCCCTCAAAAAGCTCGATTCCCCAAAAGAACTCAAAAAGGAATCATCAAGAAGCAAATACAAATAATGGCAGAAATCTGTGAAAACAGACCAGTAGGTAAAAACCAATTTTTTCGAAGACATTCTGTTGCTCAAATCGAAAAGTGTTGAACTAACTAAAGTTAGATCACAACTTGGGGCAGAAGCACAAAAAATGACAGCTCAAACCGACATACAGAGATTTTACACGAATTTTAGAGTGAAGAATAAAAATCTGTTTCGGGACAGCAACTTTGCGAAGCATTACTTATCTCTCATTAGAGGTTACTCTTGGCACAAATAGAAAATAAAAGGATAAGGAGAGGTTATTACAGAGGTAATAACTTCCAAGACTCATCTAAAACTTTTGGGTTATCTCCCAATAAGTACTTTTCTTTAACACCTTTAAGTTTTTTTTGACAAAAAACACTAGGGAAGACCCCTACTGTGTCATTTTATAAATTTTATAATGTACAGGTGGTTGAGCCAGGCTCAGTTACAGGTATAGATGTTTTACATTCATAGTGTGTCAAGCCACTTCTGCAGACCTTCCTTGATACTAGGTTTAGCTCTATGCATAGTCAAGGAGAAGGTTGCTTTAAAAAAAGAGATACATCTAATGATGGAAGGATTAAGCTCCTTGAAAATATAGCTATTTCTTTGGTCCCATATACTCCAGCATCCAGTGATGATAATTTCCATAAGAAAACTGGGATTTAATCTGCTTCTAGCATCATTGATCATTTGATGAATATCCAAATCAGTGTTCCATTCAAGTCCCAGGGCCCACCAGAACCCTTGGCTGAAGCTACATTCAAAAAATAGATGTTGTAGAGTTTCCTGAGGACATGTGTCACATATTACACAGTCATTTTATTCCACGAAGAAATTCTTTCTTGTCATTAAATCTTTGGTATTTAGTCTCATGTTCAAAAGGAGCCAGACAAAAAATTTGTGTCTTGAGAGACAACATGACTTCCATATATCAAGAATAGGCTTTGGTGTTGGGTGGGCCCCAATCAGCGCTCTGTATATATTCCTGGTTTTAAAGGTCTCACCCCAAGAAAAGTACCATGAGTCATGGTCATCAGTGTGATTTATGCTTCTGATATTCTCCAACATATCAGTAAATTCCTCATGAGAAATAATGGACAAGGGGAGTTGAAAGAGATCATAGAAATCATTGTCAGCTGCAGAGATGGCCTTGTCCATGGTTAAGGTATCATTGTGGCAGAAAGAGTACATGTGTGGGTATTTATCTTCAAAACATTCATCCTTCCATAGATCTTTCCAAAGTAGCATAGATTTTCCATTGCCAATTTTATAGTGAGTCGTGTCTCTGTAAATATCAACATAGTTCATACAGTCTCTCCACCAGAAGGACCCAATATGATTCAGTGAGTGTGGGGCAGAATCTCCTTGATAGTAGGCTTTCCATTTGAGATCAACCCAAGGTATATCAGTCTTGTTGTAGAATTTATGAATATTTTTCAATAGAAGGGCCTGATTTTGTACCCTGAGGTTTATTACACCTAAACCTCCTTGATCCTTTGGTCTATAGACCAAATCCCATTTAGCAAGACATTTGCCATGTTTATGGATATCTTTCCCTGCCCAAAGGAACTGTCTGCCACATTTTTTGAAATGGACAAAAATTGTTATGGGAACTTTAAAAGAACACATGGCATGGATGGGCATAGAGTTCAGTACAGAATTCAATAATGTGAGTCTTCCTGTATATGACATGAGAGAAGATAATCCCGAGAGCTTTCTGTCAAATTTGGATACAATGGGCATCAAGCTATCAATAGATGGTCTTGTGGTACCAAGTGGGAGACCCAGGTAGGTAAAAGGTAAGCTTTCCAATTTGCATCCAAAAGATGAGGCAAGTTGACATGCATAATCCTCTGGTACATTAATAGGTATCAGGGTAGATTTATCATAATTTACCTTGAGACAAGTCAGACTACTGAATTGTTGGAGTCTGTCCTTGAGATTATTCAGTTGAATGATATCAGCATGCATAATCAAAAGGGTCTCATCAGCATATTGAAGGATATGATATTTTTGTCCATAATCATTATCTAGAGACAAGCTTATTTCATTTCTGTGCCAGGCATCATTGACAATTTCTTGTAATAATTCAGCTGTGCAAAACAAATAAAAGGGGAGATAAGGAGTCTCCTTGTCTGACACCTCTTTTGCCACAGATTTTTTTCCCTAGGACACCATTTAGTAACACTGAGGTAGAGGCAGAGAACAGAATAGATCTGACCAGGGAAATCCATTTGGGCCCAAATCCTTTAGCTTTCATCATGTTAATGATTGCATTATATTCAATCTTATCAAATGCCTTCTCATAGTCAATCTTCAGAATGATAATGGGTTTGTTAGACACATGGTAGATGTGTAGGTATTCAAATGCCCATCCCAGACAGTCATGGATATTTTTCCCTTTAATAAAGCCATACTAATTAATATGGAGAATGGATTTAATAACCTTCTGGAGCCTATTGGCCATAATCTTGGTGATGATTTTTAGTGGAAGGCTAACCAGTGAAATAGGCCTATAATCATTCATAGTCCCAGGATCATTTGTCTTGGGGATGTGAGTAATACAGGCAGTATTGATGGCATTCATATTCACTGTTTCATCATAGAAGTCATGAACCTGTTTTATAAAGTCTTCCTTGATAATAGGCCAGCATTTTTGAGGAATTTCCCATTGAATCCATCAAGACCAGGTGCTTTGTCAGAAGGAAATTCTTGGACCACAAGTTCAATCTCCTCATTTGTGAATGGAGCATCCAGGTGAAGAAGATCATGAGGTAAGACCAATTCATCAAGGTTATAGTCACTGATAATATTTTCACTTATGCCAAGTCTTTGTTTGTATGAGTGCCAAATTGCAGCAGCCTTGAGTTCATGATCAGTCAGAACCAAATTGTCTTCAGTCTTGATATGTGTGATGAGATTTTTCATGAAATTCTGGGTTGCCACAACATGGAAAAATTTGGTGTTCTCATCCCCCAATTTGGCCCATCTAATTTTAGCCCAGTTTTTCCAGTAAATTCTTTTAGCGTCCAGGAGTTTATTGGTATGTTTCATCAGAATCTTTTTGGAATTCGTCTCATGTAAGGCAAGTGGTCGCTGATCTTCAATTCCTTCAAGCAACGCCAGAATAAACGTGCAGTTCCCAATAGTCTAATTTAGATTTGAAAGTTTCTTGCTCCATTTCTTAAGGCTAGCTCTGAGATGTTTGAATTTGCAGTTGATTGCAAGGGCAGCATCACTGTTATAGGGAGAAGAATTCAAGAGAGTGTACAGAATGTCATAAAATCCATCAAAATCCAGCCAGAAGTTCTCAAATCTGAATAGTTGGGCTTTAGGAATGGTAGTGCCCACTTGGATACTGATGGGATTATGACCAGAGCCAATTCTTGAAAGAGGATGGGCCATGGTGTTGGGGAATGTTGTAGTCCATAGAGGGCACATGAAAATCCAATCCAGTTTTTCTAGTAGTGGGGGGTCTTGCATGTTACTCCAAGTGAATGATCTTCCTTTTAGTGGTACTTCCACAAGATCATGTGATTGGATGGCATTGTTGAAAAGCATCATATTATGAGCATCACCACCTTCTTTGTTTCTCTCTTCAGGTATTCTTATGATATTGAAATCCCCCATTAACATCCAGTATGGATAATTGGAAGTATCAATATTATGCATCCAATTGAAAAAATCAGCTATGTGTTCATTGTGTGCAGGTCCATAAATATTGGTCAGGATCAATGTGGTACCAGAATGATTACAAGTGAGAGCCACAGAGATATGGTATTTGGATTGACAAAGAACTTCCCCTTTAAAAACATTACCATTCCAAATAGTTATCAATCCTCTAGAATTACCAAAGGATGGAGAAAATGCAAAATGTGAGAATCTACTAGGGTAGAATTTTCTTAAATAAGAGTGATCAAAATCTTCTCTTTTGGTCTCCTGAAGGCAAATAATATCACAATTGCTAGAATCCACTTTTCTCTAATTTGATCATGTCTCAAATCAGAATTAATGCCTCTAACATTCCAGTCAAGAATCATCCAGCTCCTATTCATAATTCAACATGTAATGGATCCAGAGTATCTGATCAACATAGTTAACCAGGTTTTCATTGGGGGTAGCTGGCAGGGTAGAGATATAAATATGATGCACATTGTACCCAGGTTGATAAATCCACATGTATAAAATGAAGGCATAATGCTTAACAGGGGAGATAGAAACATTCAGGTACTCAAACAGATATAAGGACATGGTTCTGCTCATCATGAGCAATACAATAGTGCTTATTACATGCCAGATAGTGCAAAATAGATGATCGAATCTCAAACATGTAATACATCGCGAGACAAAGGGATTTAGTTACAATTGTTAAAGGTTCTCATGAGCACGGATGTCATTGTTGAATGTGTGGGAGTCAGTACGGATCTCTAGGTCATGTTGTTGATTATTGATCAAAGAGGGGTCGCGATCATGTCTACATTATTCACGAACCATAGTGTGACACACTTACGGGATAACAACACCATTTGGAGCAATTATGTTTCAGAGAAAGATTATGAAAGCACTGGAATTGTTTCGATGGACACCAAAATTGTTTCGGGTGAAATTGCTGAAACTGGTTCTACATGTGCTATCGAAATGTTGTAGGGGGTTTTATGTCAATGTTTGTTAATCAAAGTAATTAAAAAAATTGTGAATCAAATAAATAAAATAGTTTTATTAAATGAGAGATGCATTAAAGTTTGGTGGAAATTTAATGCATGTGAGTGGAAGTTTGAGTGGAGGGAGTTTATGTGAGTGGAAGTTTGAGTGGAGGGAGTTTATGTGAGTGGAAGTTTGAGTGGAGGGAGTTTATGTGAGTGGAAGTTTGAGTGGAGGGAGTTTATGTGAGTGGAAGTTTGAGTGGAGGGAGTTTATGTGATAGGTGGGGTTGTCCCCCTCCCCCTATAAAAGGCCTCCTCCTCCTCTCACTTAACACCTCCTCATGAAGGATCTATCTTCCCCTCTAGATTATTCCCCATGGCTTTGGATTAACGAAGTACATGTTCTCAGCGCCTTGTCTCGAAGGAGTTGTTGCTTCCGCTGCTTTGCTAGAGCGAGGACGCGGAGGTTGTCGGAGTACCAGACGTGTGTGCAATCACGGATGCACTGCTGAGCTGCAGTGCTGGACTTTCTCACAATCTTGAAATCGACAAGAAAACGACTACATCATCCACAAGTTCAATCTTATAACGCTTTGTCGCTCTTCGAAGGTAATTTCTCTATGGATATATATCCACCCATTGATTGTATCTAGGTAGATAGATCTTGGTGCTTAGTTTTTCACATCGTAGGAAATTTTTTATTTTCTATGTTGCGAACCCAACAGCTTGATCTTTCGATCATCCCGTGTTCCGATGACATGTATGTACATGCTAGGCTCGCCAACTCAACGTTACATGTATAGTTGTACAACATGTCTTACACCCATCATATGAGAACGCATATATGTCTAACACCCGATCGTCACAACGTGCCTCATAACGGAGAACTTTCTTGGTGGTGCACACTAAAGGGAGAACAACTTTGTTGGTATTATCATTTAGGGTTCATCATATGTCAAAGACTAGCACAAAACAAGATGCACAAAAAATAAACATCATATGTAGATGCGATACGATATGGTCCTTCGCGCTGTGAACTCCATCCTATACCTCTAGATCTAGTGCTAGGTTTCTGGTGACGTGGGCACCAAGGTACCGGTGCCTCTGGCTCATAGTCCACCACCATGATGACCACTACTACTACTTAGAAACAAAAAATAAACTACTCTACATTGACTATGACCATCTCACAATGCAACATCCCTACCAAATAAAGTTAGACGCTTCTACTTTATATTTACATGTTTTACGTGGATGTTAGGGCTTTCGTGCAAGAACCGTTCTTCCCTACGAACTTTAACCACAACGTTGATTAGATGATTTTCTCTACTACACCCCTTTTGGGGCCCTCCGTTGCAAATGGCATACCAACTACTACGAGAGAAACTGACACCCCCAAAGCCACTTATACGGTGAAAGCCGTATGGCAAGCGTGGACAAGTCTCATGAATGAACACATAAAGTCGGTTGGGGTCACTTTAATCAAACACTGCTACAATATACACAAGTACACGTGGGAGGGTAACAATCATAAAATCAACACCCACATGTTACAACTCGTGGGAATGCACTATTCTACTTGTAACAATCATAGATCTTGCTCTGATACCACTGTTGGGGTTGCGCGCCTAAAAACAATATTTTTTCCTATGCCAAGAACCCAAATGTCAGGATCTATCTATTAGTAATGTAGTAATGGGAGGCGATTTTTAAAACCTTACCTTTACAAAAAGCTTTGTGACCCAGGAGAGTGTTGGCGATGTAGTCATACCGACACTGACCTTGGGGTCGTGTTGAGCTCCAACGACTCCGGTGGCTCCGACAACTCCTAGTGCCGCAGGTACAGCGCCTTCGAGGGAGTCACACACGCCCAGTCCGTTACGATGACTCACGCTCCTCTGATCCAGTAGAGGTTGTGGCAGTAGACCTTATGGGTTCGAAGCCCACAACGCGACGATGCTCTGTGCTGAAGAAGTCCCTCGTTCGCGCAGTCCAGACTTGGGACCGCAGTCTTGGGAGAGAGAGTGAGGCAACTGCAGCTTTTCCAAAAAGAGAGAAAACCTTTTATTGTTTTTTGATGATTAATTGCCTTCAATTACCTCTCAATATATAGGGGTAAGGGGGCCCAACCCTTTATTAGATAAGCCATGTACGAGTAAACAAGGAGAGGAGAGAGGGGCGTTGTACACCGCTGACAATGGCCATTCTGGGCCCAACTCGAGGTCCCAAGGCCCAGTCGGCTACCTCCTCCCTCTCCTCCAATTTGTCTTTCCCTCATGGGCCCTTCACCTTAGGGAATTCGGCCCAATAGGGAATTTGACCTTTTCATTCCTCTTTCTTTTATTAAATAATTATGAATTAATGATTTAATCAATATTTAACATATATTCACATATTATTTTATTCCCGTGGCTATGGAACTCCTTCCATCCCACTCTGAACATCCTCTAGACCTTCCCAGAAGCCTTCCGGTTTCTCCCACTCTCTTCTTCGGTGATTCTGACGATAACAAAACAGTCTCCGATCTTCGTCAAACCCTTAAGCTTGTTACCATATGGTTCAGGAACACTCTAGACATGGTCGAGACCCCTCTCAGACCAATGATCATCAACGGTACCTGGATGCCCATAATGACCCCTGTGCATTCCATGAAATCTTTGTCGTAGAACCATCAACATTGTGTCCTATTCCTTTTTCCTCTTCGATACTTGCATTATATGAGATCTGATCAACGATATCACCATGTCAAGTCCAATCTCGTTACCGACAAATGCTACTTAACTTGGTCCGAAAAGTGATATCCTTGTGACCTAGTCACATGATGTGCAACTATTGCATATGACTTCTCTGAGTGGGCCTAGAGTATCTTTCCGTCACGCGGATGGAAAAATCCCGCTCTTGACACATACGCCCCTACATGCCTCTTTGATGTACCTGAACACACCTTTATGATCACTGTTTCACCGAGTAACGTTTGATGCTATCAAGGCACTCTCAGGTGACAATGATTAAATATGGTATCACGGTCTGAGGAACAAGACACCATGTTTCCTAATTATCGTAACTTGAACTTTTTCACATGATTGTGTTACGATGATTAGATTGGGTATTCTCATCATATCATTATCCCAATGAGGTGACTCCATTGTCAATTGGCATATATACCACATGATCAGGAAACCTTGATCATCTATTGACCAATGAACCTGTTGCGGGGCAACCTAGGGGATGGCCCGATCTTTCACAAATCCCTTGAAATCAAGGCGGAGTGAGTGTGGGGATGAGGAAGAGAGAGAAAAAACACGAACTCATGCACGAAGAACAAGATGAACACACACACACGAAGACATGATACCAGCCAATTGCTCATGTCGGTGGCTACTGGTCTAGCGCAATCCCTAGGACCGGCATCGGGTAGAGGACTCTCTCTCGAACCGGCACGATGAGGAGTGAGACTCGGTGAGATCTTAACGTCTAGGCAAAGGGACTCTGATGCCTAGGCCTTGTACAATGCGGGGGCATGATGCAAACTCAAATGAGGTTTGTGATATTTGGTGCTCCTCTATCAAAGGAGCAAGAGGCAAGAACTAGATAGATCCACAAGGGGTTTCCACTAATTCCAAATATCAAGCCTAGGGTTTACAATAGAGGTGCGGGGCTATATATAGGCTAGCCACAAGTTCAGGGGTAATTTAGGCATTAAAGTAGAGTTCTGGGGGTACATGGGCCATAGGGCCGAGCTATGGCTCGCAGGCCCATCTTCAGGCCAGATAGTCCGGGTCGAGTGGACCAGACAGTCCGGGATGGCCGGTCACTCCAGGTAGTGTCCGGGTAGAGTCCGATGTAGCATACTGAATGTCCGCGCCAAGTCGAGGCTGGGGTAGGCCGGACACTCTGGCGGGATCAGGCCGGACACTCTGGGTGCACCAGACATTCTGGCTTGACTCGGGCGGACTCTCCGGCTCTGGCAGCTTCAGGACAGGTGCAGCTTCTGGGCTCGTTGCTCAATGCTGCGGGGTTTTGTACCTGATAATGTACAGAGTAGTGGCATGAAGTAGCAAGCCATCCAAGTGTATGTCAAAGTCACATGATGAGAGGAGCGAATTCACCTTAGCTTGAAGGAGCTTGGCTCAGGCACGGGTCATTGGTCCACATGGGGGACTTGGTGGTGTAGATGTAGGAGCGTCCGTAGGACGGGCTACATCAGCTCCCCCTTGGGAAAAAGTCATCCTCGACTCTTCATGCTTGTCATCTTGAACATCTCAATAGTAGGGTGAGAGATCCTTGACGTTGAATGTATTGCTTGCAAGGTACTTGGATGTTGCTATGTCGATGATGTAGGCGTTGTTGTTGATTCTCTTGATGACTTTAAAGGGACCATATTCTCTTGGCTTAAGCTTGGAATCGCATTCCTTGGGGAAGCGGTCTTTGTTTAGGTGTATCCGCGCAAGATCACCTTCTTCAAAGAACAACTCTTGCTTGTCCTTGTTTTAACTTTTAAGCTTGGCGAAGGACTTGTTTTTCAATAGTAGCTCTTGTTTCTTTGTGAAGCTTCTTCATAGCTTGGGCTCGCTTCTCAACGTCCATGTTGGTGCGCTCATGGAGAGGTAGTGGTAGGATGTCGAGCGCGGTGAGGGGCTCGAAAGCATAGATGATCATGAAGGGGCTCATATTGGTTGTTGAGTGCTTGGCACGGTTATAGGAAAACTCAGCATGTGGAATGCATTCCTCCCAATCCTTGAGGTTTTACTTGATCAACACACGAAGTAGAGTCCCGAGGCTTCTATTGAAAACTTTGGTTTGGCCATCGGTTTGAGGATGCGATGCGGATGAGAAGTTGAGTTTGACGCCGAGCTTGGCTATCAGGGTATTCCATAAGTAACTCATGAATTTGACGTCGCGGTTGGAGACGATTGTTCTTGGTACACCATGAAGACGATGATTTCCCTGAAAAATAAATTTGCAACATGTGAAGCATCATCGGTCTTATGGCACGGTATGAAGTGTGACATTTTGGAAAAGCGATCCATGACAACAAATATAGAATCATGACCATGCTTAGATCTAGGGAATCCTAACACAAAATCCATGCTAATTTCAGACCAAGGTGTATGAGGAATAGGCAATGTCTTATAAAGACCATAGGGTTAGCTTGCGACTTAGCTTGAAAACATGTCGTGCATCGTTGAATGTAGTGCTCCACGTCGCGCTTCATCTTGGGCTAAAAGTAGTGAGCATAGATCATGTACAATGTCTTGTCATGGCCAAAGTGACCTGTAAGGCCTCCACCATGAGATTCTTGGAGAAGAAAAAGTTGGAGAGATGACTTTGGAATGCAAAACTTATTTTGTTTAAATAGAGAGCCCTTACGCAAATAAAAATCATCCACTCCTTTATCAATGGAGCACTTTGCGAAAATTGGTTCAAAGAACGGGTCGGGTGCATACAAAGTTTTTTTTCCTCAAGACCCAACACGTTGAATTCAAGTCTTGTAAGAAGGCTTGTGTGCTTGCGAGACAAAGTGTTTGCGAATACATTATCTTTGCCCTTCTTATACTTGACAATGTACATAAAAGACTTCATGAACTCAACCCACTTAGCGTGTCTCTTACTCAAGTTGGCTTGGCCTTTGAGATATTTCAACAACTCATGGTCGGAATGTATGATAAGTTATTTAGGCCATAGGTAGTGTTGCGGAACTTGAAGGACACGAACTAAGGAAAAAAGCTCTTTGTTATAAATCAGATAATTAAGGCGAGCACCATCAAGTTTCTCGCTATGGTAGGTTATAGGACGTCCGTTTTTCATAAGGACTCCTCCAATGCCAATCCGCTAGCATAACACTCTATCTCAAAAGTTTTAGTGAAATCTGGTAACGCAAGGAGAGGTGCTTTGGTGAGCCTCTTTTTAAGTTCATCAAAAGCTTTTTGTTGTGCCTTGCCCCACACAAAGGTGACATTCTTGTTTGTCTATTCGTTTAGAGGACAAGCAATGGTGGAAAAGTCTTTCACAAAGCGACGATAGAAACCCAGAAACCCATGAAAAATTTGGAGTTCACTCACATTTGTTGGGAGGAGCCAATCTCGTATGTCCTTTACCTTGTAAACATAAACTTTAATGCCCTTTGAAGAAACGACTATTCCAAGAAAAATCAACTGGTCTTTAGCAAAAGTGCACTTGGGAAGATTAGCATATAGCTTTTCATGTCGAAGGATTTGCAAAACTTCCTTGACATGTTTAACATGGTCCTCAAGTGACTTGTTATAAACAAGTATATCATCGAAATAGACAACGACACTCTTGCTAATGAGAGAACGCAAAATATGATTCATGAGGCACATGAAGATGGATGGGGCATTAGACAAGCCAAAGGTCATAAGTAACCATTCATAGAGGCCAAGTTTGGTCGTTAATGCGGTTTTCCACTCATCACCTTCAGCCATGCGTATTTGACGGTAACCACTACGAAGATCATTTTTTTATAAAATAGTCGCGCCACACAATTCATCAAGCATATCATCAAGACGCGGTATAGGATGTCGATAACGCACAGTGATAGCATTGATTGGACGGTAGTCCATGCATAACCATAACATATCATCCGATTTTGGAACAAGAATCACGGGTACTGCACTTGGACTAGTTCTAACTTGGATCAAACCTTTGGAGATGAGTTGGTTGATTTGACGTTCGATATCCTTCATCTCCTCCGGGTTCATGCGGTAAGCGGTGCGGTTTGGAAGGGGTGCACTGAGAATGAGATCAATGGGATGTTCTATGCCGCGAAGAGGAGGTAGTTAATGTGGGAGCTCTTCGGGGAACACATCTTTGAATTACTACAAAACAATCATCAAAGATGGAGGAACATTGGTTACTTCATTAGTTCCTTGCGCCATTCCCTTACAAATGAGGACATAGTGCAAGATGGATGGGTTGTTCCACACATCTCTCATTTCACTTTTGGTGGCAAGTAGAACACTCTTATTTTTGTCACTCGAGTTTGGCTTGTGGCTCTCACTCACTATGCTGTGGTTCTCTCGCTCACTACTCTTCTCACAAGGAGGTGTTGTGTTTTTTTCCCTCGCTAAAGCCTTTGCATTCCCCACAATTATTTAGCTAGGAGTCATTGGTTGCAAGACATATTGGTGTGACCATCATGTAGAGCAGCCTTGTCAAATTGCCATGGTCGACCAAGAAACATGTGGCAAACCGTCATTGGGACTAAATCACACTCGACCGTGTCTTTGTAAGGACCAATGGCGAAGGTAACCGATACAATATGCTTGATCTTCAGTTGCAAGGTTATGACACTTGATCCTTGGTCACTTAGCCATTGCACGTGGTAGGGGTGTTTGTGTGGACGGAGAGTGAGGTTGAGCTTCTCACACAACTCGGTGCTAGCAAGGTTGTGGCAACTCCCTCCATCAATGATCACTTTGATAGATTTTCCATTGATGTCGGCTCGTGTTTGGAATATATTTGAGCGTTGGTATTCATGCTCTTGTCCTTGAGTGGTCAAGATCCTTGTGACGACAAGCGATGGACTAGCGTCATGTTCACACATGAGGAGTTCTTGGTCATCTTCCACTCGTTGCCTTGCCATTGCTTCCTTGACTCGAGCATCAAATTCATCTTCACTCAAGTACTCTTCGTCGCCATTGTCATGGATGAACAAAACTTTCTTGTTTTCACACTCGGACAACTTGTGTCTTTTGCTTCCACACTTGTAGCATGCACCGTTGAAAGGTGTATCACTCTTTGCTTGTTTGCCACTTGGGGGTAGTTTTCCTTAGGGAATTGTGGGCTTGAAGGAAGGCTTGGAGGTACTTGAGGAGCTTCCATTGAAGTTTGTTGGCGTAACGGTTCAATCTTGCTTGTAGGTGAAATACGTCTTGGGCTTGTTGTACTTGATGTCCTCTTGCACTTGACGTTCAGCCTTTGTTGCGATGTTCAGAAGCTCAACCATGTTGTTGTATGTTTGGAACTCAACGATGCGCTTGATTGGGTGGAGCCAGTAAGGCAATGTTCCATAGTTTGCTCGGTGCGCTCTTCAATGTTGGCGTGGATCAAGTTGAGTTCCATTTCCTTGAAGTACTCTTACACGGTCTTTGTCCCTTGGCACAACGATTGAAGGTTGTTGAAGAGGTCACGTGTGTAGTGCGCGGAAACAAAATGGGATCTCATGTGAGCCTTCATGTCATGCCAAGTTGTGATTGGCGGATCTTGTCTTGCGTCACGAGCAACTTGAACTTGTTCCCACCAAAGGTTGGCATACTCATCAAACTCAAGCGAAGCCATGGCGACCATCTTCTTGTTGCTATAATTGTGCATATGGAAGATCTTGTCGACTTTGAGTGCCCATGAGAGATATTCTTCGGGGTCATTTGATCCGGTGAACTTGGGCATCATGAACTTGAGCTTTCCAAATGTTTCTTCCTTATTGCGATCACGGTAGCGATGGTTTCCATGTTGATGACGGTCTTCATCTTCCATGCGATCATTGTGATGAGCTTTTTGAGCTTGTTGATGATCTTGTGGTTGAGGAGGTGGAACTTGGTTCTAGCAGACTTTTTGTGGAGCTTGCTCTTGATGTTGTTGTTGTGGAGCTTGCTCTTGCTCTTGGCATGGTTGTTGGTGATGTTGAGGAACTTGGGCCCCATGAGGGTGTTGAGGATGTGGAGCCTCATGACGTGGTTGGTGACGAAGAGGAGGCGCGTTCCTCGGTTGGTGATAATAATTAGGCACATGGGCCTCACGGAGGAGATCATGGTCTTGAGCCTCATGACATGGTGGGCGTCGCTCAACTTGTACCACTTAACTCTCCATGTTTTGGTGTTGTGGAGGAGGCACCTCGTGATGACCATGTTGTCGGTGCGGACATTCGTGACGGCGATGCCGAGGAGGAGGATCTTGGAGAGCTTCATGTCGATGATGAGCTAGATTCTCCAAGTTGGAGGCAGCACTTGTTGTGTTAGGTATGTGTCGTGGGCGATGGTGGTAGGCTTGCGGTTCCTCTCGTGGTTCTTCTTGTGGTTGCTCTTGTTGGATCACTAATGCCCTTAAGTGATGACGGTGTGCTTCTTTCCTTGCTTGTGGCCTTGAAGATAAATCACCATCATAGCTTCAACCACGGGAAGGTACATAGTTCGAAGAACTTCCATCTTCAACCATGGGGGTGTCATTGCGTCTTGGAGCACTTGGAAGAAGATCTTGTTGAAGAGGAGTGTGATCACGTGAAGATCTTGTAGATCTTGATGCGCGCGAACGTGGTCTTGTCATTCCGTCGATGAGAACACGAAGCTTGTCATTTGTTTCGGCGACGGAGCATTGGAGCACTTCGTTTTGATGGCCAAAGTTGTGATGCGTTGCGTGCATTTGCCTTTTGAAGCCATCGAAGCGGTTGTCAATGTTCTTGAATTCGACTTGCGTCTCGCCAAATTGTTTGTCTTGACGTGTCTCGAGAGCTTGGCAACGATCACGGAACACTTGTCGGAAGATGAAGTGGCTTTCGCGCGTCATGTACGGTCCATGTTCTTCGTCTTGTGGAGGTGGTTGGCTCGACTCACCGTGCCTATCCATCATGCAAAACACTAAGGGTTGTATATGGAGAGCAATATGTGGTGGGGGGAACCGTCAACCTCACCTTTGGGATTGCACCGAACTACAAACCACAAGTGAGTGCTATTAGCTTGCAAAGTGAAACGCAAAGAAAACTCACACTAAAGAAAGAACTAACTCTCAAAAGCTCATTGGTGGTAGGTTAGGATTGTAGAATGCCAAAGAACCAACCAAAAGAAAAGGGGTAGTCAAAAGTGGGTAAAATCCAACAAACTCAAGTCAAAGGCAAAAGGTCAACAACTCAAAAGGGTGACGTGAACCTACGACTATATACACACATGTGGAGATTGTTGGGATTGACACGACTATGAAAATGAGCAAACAAAATGTCCTAAGAAAGACTACGCTCAGTGTCGTGCCAATACAAGGAGAGATCGTGGCTCGTTTGCAAAGAGGTATAATGAGGAACGGGTTTGTGCACTTGCCTTGGGTGCTCTTTCTTTTCTCTTTCGTACAAGCTTTGAGAATCTCTTTTGCTATAGGAGACTATTTTTCTTTTTCTTTGTATCTTTTTTTGCTCTCCCTTGATGCTACCTAGTCACACTTGCTATTGTTCTCGCACTCTCACTATCCAAGGACAAATGCACAATGCTCAAGCAAACACAAGATGTGCCACTCTCGTGGGATAAGTACACACAAAGGAAGATAGGGGTTAACAAGGTGACGCAAGTTATACCTTTGTTTGTGATGATGCACTTGACGTAGGTTGTGCGGAAGGATGTTCGGTGTCATGGTGCCAATGAGCACGGAGGTGTCGATGCAGAAGCTTGGTATTAGTTGTTGACACGCACACGGGACACGAGCAAACAAAGGAAATTAGCCAGTGCAAAAAAATGAGGCAAAACTGTCAAAACTGGCATTTCGGCCGGATATTCTAGCCGTGTTGGGCCTGACACTCTAGTCGGATCGGGCTGGACACTCTAGTCTGGTCAGGCTGGACACTCCGGTGCGGGTTTCTTGCTCGTGTTCTTGAACAGAAATCCTCACCTTAAGGCCTAAAATCCGTGAAAAACTAGCCAAATTGTGCTGGGAAAACGCAGGAGAAAGCTGGACCACGCCTCAGAGAAGGTGTGGTCAGATCAAAACCAAAAATAACACACCAAATCAAGAGATCGATCCAAAGGAAAATTTGGGGCTCTTTTTTGCAGATTTTTGAATTTTTGGTGGATAGAAGAAAATTTTGTAGGGAAATTCATGAGCAATGAACCTCTTGATACCATATGTTGCAGGGAAACCTCGGGGATGGCCCGATCTTTCACGAATCCCTTGAAATCGAGGCGGAGTGAGTATGGGGAGGAGGGAGAGAGAGAGAGCGAAAACGTGAACTCACGCACGAAGAACACGATGGACACACACACATGAAGACACGATACAAGATAATTGCTCACGCTGGCGGCTACCGGTCTGACACAATCCCTAGGATTGGCATCGGGTGGAGGACTCTCTCTCTTGAACCGGCACGACGAGGAGTGAGACTCAGTGAGATCTTGATGTCTAGACAAACAGACTCCGATGCCTAGGCCTTGTACAACGCAGAGGCACGATGCAAACTCCAACGAGTTTTGTGATATTTGGTGCTCCTCTATCAAAGGAGCATGAGGCAAGAACTAGATAGATCCACCAGGGGTTTCCACTAATTCCAAATATCAAGCCTAGGGTTTACAATAGAGGTGGGGCTATATATAGGCCAGCCACAAGTTCAGGGGTAATTTAAGCATTAAAGTAGAGTTTTGGGCGAAGTAGGGGTACATGGGCCACAAGGCCCAGCTATGGCTTGCAGGCCCATCTTCAGACCGGACAGTCTGGGTCGAGTGGACCGGATAGTCCGAGGTGGCCGGACACTCCAGGTAGTGTCCGGGTAGAGTCTGATGTAGCATACTGACTGTCCATGCCAGGACAAGGTTGGGGTATGCTGGACACTCCGGCGAGATCGGGCCGGACACTCCGGCTACGCAGGACATTCCGGCTTGACTCAGGCAGACTCTCCAGCTCTGGCAGCTTCAGGACAAGTGCAGCTTCCGGGCTCGTGGGTCAACGCGGCAGGGTTTCGTACCTGATAATGCACAGAGTAGTGGCACGAAGTAGCAAGCCATCCAAGTGTATGTCAAAGTCACATGGTGAGAGGAGCGAATTCACCTTAGCTTGAAGGAGCTTGGCTCGGGCACGGGTCATTGGTCCACTTGGTGGACTTGGTGGTGTAGATGTAGGAAGTCCGTAGGACGGGCTGCATGAGAACCAGTGACTAGAGATTCACCGGGAAGTCCTGGTTATTTACATATCACATGTGTATTGACATTTCCTTTCAATACAGTTATAGCATGATATAAAACCTAATTATAAACTTTCTGAAATATGATAATCATCCATATTATTATTTTTCTCTTGGGCATATTTCCAACAGTATGACATATCATTTTTTATAGAAAAATATAATACATGAAGCTCAAAAACAAATATAATTTGATCCACATGCATAAAATATCAGGTGTATATTTGGTTCTTGTACTTTGTATCATGTAGAAATCAACCTATTAGCTACCTAATACTTGACATGCTCTAGAGAAATGGCGAAGAAGATTCTAGAATTATTGAGAAGTGTGTTTTGAGGTTTGTGCATAATGTCCATAATGCTAAAGACTATCAGTAAAATCTTCTATATGCTAGAGTGCATACAAGATCCAACGGTTTGCAATGTTGGGATTTGCCAGTATTGATCCAAAAGTCAAAGTTCAAAGTTATTCATACACTATATATAATATTAGTAAGATTATCTAATAGGTAAAGCTCAAAAAATTATAAATTTGATCGACATGTATAATGTATAGGTGTATATTTGGTTCTTGTACTTTGTATCATTTAGAAGTCAATGTTTATTAGATATACCAGATGCTTGAAAGTTTTGGTAACATGGTGTAGAGAAACGAGGAGAAGATTCTAGAATGATGGAGAAGTGTGTTTTGAGGTTTATGCATAGCGTACATTGTGCTAAAGACTATGAATAGTATCTTCTATATTGTATAATGGAAAAGAAGATCCAACGACTGGCAATGTTGGGATTCGTGAGTCTTGATCCAATGTTGAATGTTCAAAGTTATCCGTACACTATATAGTGTTAAGATAAGATAAGAAAGACTATCAATAGTATCTTCAATATGCTAGAACGGAAAAGAAGATCCAATGGCTAGCAATGCTGGGATTCGTGATTCTTGATCCAACGACCAGTTTTTAAAGTTATTCGTACACTATTTAGTGGTAAGATAAGGTAAGAAAGACTAACAATAGTATCTTCTAAATGTTGTAATGGAAAATAAGATACAACGCTAGGAATGTTGGGATTTGCATGTCTTGATCCAATAGTCAATATTAAAAGTTATTCATACAATATATAGTGGAAGATAAGATAATAAAGACTATCAGTAGTTTCTTCTAGATGATAGAATGGAAAGGAGGATCCAACGACTGACAATGTTGGGATTCGCGAGTCTTGATCCGACGGTCAATACTCAAAGTTATCCATACATTATATGTACTAGTAAGTTGCACGTGCCCTACACGTAAGACTTAGATAATAGACGTCTGCCATATCATCACTATATAAAATTATAATAGAAAATCATAAAAATTTATAAATTATAATAGGTAAAGCACAAAAATTTGAGAGGTGGGGGGCCACTACTCAAAATATAAAAACTCTGCCTACCCATGTTTTTAAGAAAATACTCTATTATGTGGCATTTTATAAATTGAGATGTCAGGAGCGCTGCCATTTTATATTTAAAAAGGGACAAACATAGATAAACACAATATTTTTAAGAAGACTAATACATAAGTTGCAGTACTAATACAATTTTAATGATATTTTTTCTATAACTATCTTTGTTGTAGTGGCAACGCACTCAATTTACGTTTACTTGATTTGAAGGTCTTTTGTTCGAATCCCCTATGCATGCATATATATATATATATATATATATATATCTTGGGTTTACATTTTTCTTCTAGCAATATCGTATTATGGAGAGGCTGACATCACGGACCCACCAGCCTGTAGCATCACACAAGTTTCTTTGAGTGTGGGTTTGAAAAAAATAGTTTAAATACTTGTACAGAGAGGCTGGCATCAGAGACCCACCATCTAGAACATACAAGGCTACATCAGGGACCCACAAGGCAGAACATACCAAATAGGCTGATGTAGGGGCCCTAGTAGTAAGACTATACACACCTGCCAAGGTCAAAACAACGGACGTGGCTGAAAAAAAGTCCATCACACAAACATTATACTTACAGAGAAGCGGACATGTCGGACCAAGCAGGTCCAAGCATAGCCCATGAAAATATCCTATCAGGCCAATGCTTAGCCCAAAACCATCTAATTCGGCCTTTTCGTGATCTTGTGGCCGCCTACCATAGGCCATTCAATTTAGGAGTGAACCCACGGAAGATAGACATGACGAATAGGGCATCTAACCTGAGTTAGCCTAGAATCTTTTTAATTCGGCCTTTATGCGCATTTCCCCCTTCACCACCCACACGCCCCCAAAGCTTCGCCTACCTATATTCTTGTGTAGTGTAGCAATTTTTAATTGAGATGCCTCCCATGGATTCCTACGACCCAGGAATGATTGACCAAGCTGGCCATTATGTATCAAACACAACTCTTGTAGAACCTACAACCTCCGGTCATTCTGACAGCCGTGACACCCTCATAGTCGGTGATGCCTCACCCTTCTCACAATAGAGGAAACCTGAACTCCACTCGATGACTGTGGCGTGACTGGAGTACCGGTAGCCAACATGTTAGAGCCAGGCCCTCAACTACATGGTAGCTGTCCAGGATAGTGCCATGCTGATGCGGTGGCACGTGCATGTGATGGGGAACATAGCATGGAAAACTAAAATTTTCCTATGTGACAACCACTATTTAGCCAAGACCATCTACGAGATGGTAGCAATGAGTAACTCACCCTCAAAGACCGTAAGCAGGACTACGTTCCTGCACAAACATTGTTGATGAAGGTGTACACGTGATGATCTCAAGATCGGGTACTCATGGCGCCACAACCAGCGGCACATCCGTACTCGGTCACACGTGCTGCGACTCATTAACGTACTCCATGCCCTCGGTCTAGCGGGGCAGCGGAAGAAGGGATTTGTTGGAACTCCTCCTTCTCCATTTATCCAAGTGTTGGTGGTGATTTGTTTTGGCAGTGCTTCGCTACAAGCACTCCCGAAGCGGTGGAGCAGCAAGAAAGGGAAATGGAGGGGGATTCAAGAGTGTAAAGGAAGAGAGGAGAGATGGCCACCTTTTATAAGAGAGGAGGGGTAAGCCCCTAGAGGTTCCACCTCCCCTCTTCATGGTGGTAACCTCCTCCATCAAGTACACCCTCTCTTATTCTCTTTTTAATTGCATGACATTCATAATAATTAAACCACACTTATGGAATTAATAAAATATTTTATATATTTAATATTTGTAAATTCATTCGATTAACAAACATTAACAATTACCCCTTTTGTTAATTTGATATTTCGAAATAGTTTCGGTGCTCTTCCGAAACAATCACTGTGATGTCCAATAATTCAGTCGGAGTTCCAAATCCACTCAAAAGCATCAGCAAACCTTAAGTGTGTCACCCTAAGGTTCATGAATAATATGGACCTTATTGATACACCTCTCCGATCAATAATCATCAGCGGGATCTAGAAATCTGTAATGACTCCCATTCATTCATCGATGAATCTTGTGATCATGCGAACCTTTTTCTTAGTAACCAATTCCTCTTATCTCACAATATTTTACTTGTCCGAGATGTGACCATTTATTATAATCCATACCTAGTTCGATCTTGTTACCAACAACTACGCTTTACTCGTTACATGATATAACATTCCTTGTGATCAAATCACTTGCTTGCAAGATGTTATCAATGTGATATCACCGCGAGGGCATGGAGTATATCTCTCCATCATCGGGATGGACAAATCCCACTCTTTATAGATGTGTCTCAGCTAACAATTTATAAGTACCCAACAACATCTTTATAATCACCTTGTTACGGTGTGATGTTTGATGGAATCAAAGTACTCTTCCATTGTTAGTAATTAACGTGATATCATGGTCTAAGGATTAGTGTTACTTTGAGTGAGATAGCAATATAAACTTTGAAGACATTATTGTATTTCTAAACCTCCTATAGGTGAATGTTCATCACATCATTCTCCAATGACATGCCCTTGTTATTAGCAACATCCAATGTTTATGATCACGAAACCTTGATCATCCGTTAATCAACAAGATAGTGTAATGAGAGGCATTACAAGGAACATTTTCTTTGTTTAGGAAACACACATGTATTAACGTTTCAGGTTAACACAATTATAGCATGAGAAATAATAGTTTATCATAAACATGGAATAATATAATAATCACTTTATTATTGCCTCCTTGGCATATTCCCTTTAGTCTCCCACTTGCACTAGAGTCAATAAGATAGTTAAACCTGTGTATATAAACACTTATGGCTGGTGTTGTACATATGCATTGCTAGTGGTAAACCTAATCTCCAGATTTGACACTTTCATATCTGTGTGTATTTTCATGTCTTTGCATCTATACACATCACTCATTCTCAAATGAGATGGCATTGTATAAATTTATTCCTTCGGTGAGACCTTAGTTCCTTGGGGTTTAAAACATGTTGATAATATTGTCGTACAATAGATCTTCATAGTATTATGATGCTTGGAACTACACCTAGTTTGATTAACAAACTTCTTGACACAAATTCCCTCTTTAGTTGCTACTAGAGTAGTCACATACTCAGCCTTTCTGGTAGTATCCGTCACAATACATAACCTTTTGGAATTCATCCAAATCTATCTTGGAACTTTCTTCCATAAAACTGTGCCACCTCAACACATAGACTAAATTGAGATCAACTTATTTTGTATCTTGTGACAAAACTAGCGTCAATGTAACATTTTATAATGAACTATCTTTCACATATACATACATAATATATTATTAGTTCTTCCAAAGATCATAAGAATATCTTTACCATCGTCCAATGATCATCTCATGAGCCATCCTAGTATGCGCTAATAACCTTTAGAGAATATGACATATCTGGATATGTACATGTCATGGTGTGATTGATCAAAATATTCATGTGATTTCACTCACCAAGTGTCAAAACAAGTGAATCTCGTTTCACTCACTAAGTATCAACACACTTGAATCTTGATCATTTCACCAAGTGTTAGTACACTTGAATCTTCATTCAATCTTTTACATGTGGCAATAACCTTTCTTGTCATTTCCATATTGAACTCATTCAATATCTCTTCTCTGTACATTTGGAACAACCATATTAGTGTCTCAATCTATCCATATAGACATTGATGCCTAATATTCGGGTTTTCCTAAGTCTTTCTTGTAAATCTAATTTTAATGAAATTCTTACTTCAACCATTGAAGTTTGCATGCCTGTTTAGCATCCTTTGATTAACAAAACCCTTCGAACCGTGTCATGTACACATCCTAGGTAAAAAATCTATTTGTAAGAACTCTGTTTTGCTTATTCAACTACCATATATACAAATAGGTATAGGTAGTGGTTGGTACATTAATCCTTTTGTGGGGCCCTCGGATTAATCGTCTAAGAATCCCTTTTATGCATACATCACAATCCCATGATCAATCTGACGTGGCACATAACCGACAAGTATTAAAGTAAACATCCATTACTTAAGAGGATACATGTCATACCTGTAGCATCCCAATTGTCTAACAATTGTAATACTACTTTCCTAGTCTATATTGTGCTACTTCGTACATGTCATTTATCGCATTATCATTATATCATGCTCATGTCACCATGCCACCTTGCATTTGAGCATCATATAAAACCCTTTTCATTTGGTTCTTATCTCCTATGCATTTATATAACTTGGATTTGCCTCTTGATGATTTGTAGTTGGTTCTTGATATATTGCTTCATTGCCCAAGTTGAGTTATGGGCATATCTTTTACAAATCCACCAACTTTCTTGTCACCATCTTATAATTCCACCATCCAAACTATATATGAGCCCATGCATGTATTATGGTATTTAAATCTAGATTATAAACAATTTGGTTGGTTCATATCTTGTTATCCATGCCCCATATATGATCTATATTATTCTCACAATAATTGATATGGGGTTCTACATGGCTCATTCTTGGATGCTAGGGAGGTAGAAGCCACTCTACCGAATTCATGGGGTTACTTTAAATAAGGGTGTTATTTGACTTGATTTGGCCATATTAAAACATAGTGGATTATACACACTATATTGGATTATCATTCAAATAAACTTTTATTTAAATGAACTCTTTCTATGGCTTATTGGTTCCCATCACAGCATAATTCACATGCTTGCAAGTGTAGTGGTTCTACCCCTACATCATGCATGCCCCATGCAATATAAACTCAGCGGTGACCCATTATACCACGACATGTTGTAGTATACTATAGTCGTGAACATAACACTAACGGAAGACCATTCCGCAAATATTACATCCACAGAGTGGTACAATAGAAAAAAAGCGGGTCCACAACCATACATTATTATTACAATCAAAAATTACACGACGACTTTGAGATACTCCTAGGTCCATAGAGGAATCTCGATGACTCAAATCAATACTCTAATAACTTGAGAAGAAGATAAATAAGAAAACTACACCTTAAGATTTATACGAGATTAGTAGATAGAGGATAGAGATCTAAACTACTAGTCTTAATTAACTATATCTGACACATCTACGCTTCCGACTCTTCGGCCTCCATTCAATATATACTTCCGTAGTTGTTTCCTTCGATGCTTCCGGATAACTCTATCTCCTCATAGCAGAATTCTATTTGGTCTTTAGCTGAATATAGTGTTTCATCTTCTTGGTCATCAATGTCTTTAGAATCTAGCAAGGGTTAAGAAGGTATGGTTGAGTATGAGCGTACTCACCAAATTCACTAAATAGGAGTGTTTGGTGCAGTAACTACAGCCACAGACCATAGGTCGTAGGCTATGCAAGTCTTCATAAACATTTCTTCAAAGGTTGCTTTTATTCTAAAAAACTATGTCCATCAGCCTTCACAGGTTTACCAGAACTTTCGTGGAGTTCCTTTCTTGTAGCGTTCGTAGTTCCTTCCCGGAACAGGGAGTAACATGTCACAGTTCTTTCACTCTAAAGAGGTGCGCTACTTTACCCACAAGAGACCTTAGCTTTGTTGCACATCCGAGTTGCATTCTTGTCCACACTTCCTTGTTGTGGGGCCCAGTCTAAGATCCAAGCCGATCACTGCCCTTCTTCGCGACCTCGTATGCTCACCCTTTTGCTAGCTCGAGACAACGGCTACGCTAGTTTACACTCCCGAAGAGAGCAATAGTCGAGTTCTAATATCTGGGAATTGACGGTTCCCACCCTTGCACATGCCTATATCACGACTCCGATAAAAGTTGTCCATCAACATACGAAACGGAGAAGATCCAACTGACTTCCCCTGAGCCATTATAGATCTTATGGTTAACGCATGATATACGACGCTGGAATCACTGACGACATTGGTTGTTAAGTCCTAGATGATATATTCCTGGACAATGGTATTCCAATTACCATGCTTAGTAGATTAGCTAATCACCCTTCATCAGTAACCAATAGTTTATATTATTATCAAAAATAGTGTTTTCTCACCTTTTTGAAATGCAGGTGATGACAACAACAGTTTGCAAATACTTGATAGAAAATAACCAAAGGACATGAGCAAGTGTGAAATTGCCTTGGTATAGCGAAGTATTGTAGTCGAGTGTTTCGACTTGACCCTGGACCTCGGGTTCTACAAAATACCATCATTGCCCGATAAGGACAATGTTTAAAGAAGCAATATGCCGATATGCAAAAGTAATGAGATGCATGTGTTTAAAACGCCCAAACAACCCCTAACATTACAAGTAAGTTGAAATTAGGTGATTTGTTTAATATTTGATTTATCTTTATATTTACTTCACAAAGGAGTACATTTGCAAGACTCTAAGACTAACATACAAGACATAAATGGTGAGGTATAATCTTAATGCATGATTTAGTTTGAGTGGTATCTTGTAATTATTACGAGGCTCATGTTTAAAGTTGTCATGACTTAAAAGAAATAGCATAGTGTTTCTTTTGAAGTGAGAAAAAGAATAATAGTTGACGAAAATATTATTTACGTCAAGTCTATCAATTCTAAAGATTAATAACGCTAAAGTTATAGTCTTTGATAAGGTTTAAATGAACTTAGATTATTATATTAATTTTCGTAATTTGTAATGTTTTTAGAACTCATTCGATGGTTATTTGAATTGCCTGAACAATGGTGTTGGTTGAGTGAGTGTCAGACTAGAGGTATAAAATATAACTAGGTCCAAGATAAAGCAATTTTATACTATGGTGAAGTTTAAAAGCCTTCCTCGATATGATCGATGATGGATCTGTGTAGGGATTGAGTATAGCTCTAACTCTAACTTAGAAAATCGATGCTGGGTAACTTATAGAGTTAAAGCTAACTATGAAGTATGGTGATGTCATGATAGAGTTTGCTTATCTAACATTAAGCTTTATAGTGGTGCTAAGTATGGTGAAAGAGATAAAGATCATTCACCCACAATATAGGTGAATGATGCATAATGTTAGCTTAAGGGTTGTTGGTTTAAATTTGAATTTAGGGTTCTAAAGGAGTATTATAAAGTTAATAGTTTATACTTAAGTTTAATTATGAATCATAATTATGGATTTATACTTATTCATTAGATTCAAGGAATGCTTTCTATAATTGTAATATTGTATGGAGACATATGAGTACTTCTTACATAGGAAATAACTTTGAAGAATTTACAAAACAGATATCTCATTTTAATAGATCAATGAAGTTTTATTACTTTGGAATTTCAAAATCTTTTCCGATAATATACTTAACATTTTCTAGTAAAATATACTTATTTAAGATCTTAGAAATGAGTTTTATTTTTTTATTTTTAAGCATTATATTTATTTCTAAAAATTCCACAAAGGATTACATGTCCTTAAATATTTTCTTTAAGTTTTATTTGGAAAAATCAAGTTAGTGATTTCATAAAATAGTAGATTTATTTTTATACGCAAAAAATATTTCCTATTCATTTTTAGGACTTTTCCTTATTTTATTAAATTTCATTAGGATTTTTTATTCCCTGTCCTGCTCGATTCGACGCACGCGCCCTCTGCTGGTCGCGTCGCACCCACACTATGGCTAGGGTTTGGGGCTCCGTCGTGGGCTCGATGCTCTGGCGACCCTCTAGCGATACCTTGGTGACTGTGGTGTTGACCTCCTCCCATGGTTGCCTCTGTTGCGGTCTGGCGCGGGTTGCAGCACCCCCTCTAGGGGTGCTCCCCATGCTGCTAGTCTCCTCCTCTATTTCTTCTTCGATATAAACACGAGGACCTCGGGTAAGTCCTCCTCTTCTCCTCTCTATGTGCTCTTTATGTGTGATCTGTCTGTGTGTTTGGAGAGAAGAACTAGGGTTCAACCTTTGTTACTATGTGAAGTTAGAGATGCTGAAATGATTCATGCTCACCTTCTATGATTAGTTTTGTGGATTGATTATCTAAACTATTGTGGAGTTGCTAAGAGTGGTTACTGTCAGTGTTGGTTACTATCTGAACTTCTCTTACTGTCAGTGTTAGTCTGATACTACTATGGCTATAATTTGATTTGATGTATAGCCTCTGGATATGGTTGATATGCTTCAAGGTTAAAGGATCATAGTTGACTCCCTGTTTAATTTTCTCTGATGAACTTTGATGAAGATATTATGGATATACATGAATGATTCCTAAACTATGATGTTAGGAAAATGATTGAACACTCCGCTTTAATATGATTGAACTATGAAACTTCCATGTTTGGGTTGCCTAGCTAGATTTGGTCTTGTGACACCCTCTCTGAGTGGTACACAAGATTTGATCTTGTTCCAGATTCTTCCTGAACTGTACTATTGGAAAATAGATGGGATTTATGAGAGTTGAGAAACTCCCTAGAGTTCTGTGTAATTAATGTTGCCCTTTTAAGTAGACCTATGATGCTGGTCTGAGGTCTTCCTAAAGTAAAAACCACTAGTTTTTACTTGTTGCCTAACTGCTCATGTGTTTACCATGCCCTTGCATGATCAGATATAGATATATTCATGATTACAGATATGAACATGCTCATGATCAACTATTGGCGAAAAGATTTTGAGATATACCCTGATCCTTAGTAGATGATGGTAGCATGTAGCCTTGGGCTGGTGTTCCCTTCTACTCCTGGGCTTGTGGTATCTCCGGATCTGATTATGCTTTCCTTTGGCCCTTAGTTTGCTCCTCCTTCTGCTGCTGCTCTTCAGTGGCGTTGATGTCCACCTAAATATCCCCTCCTTATGTGACTATCTTGTGTTGATCTCTTGGAGTTTCTATTGTGATAAGTGGTTTGATCTGGTGTTGTGGTTGCAAGAACTAGTGATGTTCTTGTGTATGCTGGTGATAGACTGTGGTTGTGCTTGTGAAGTGAGTATCAAAGGTTCCTTTGCTCTGTGCTACCTGGTGATTTAAACTTCCCCTCACTCCTCTGCTGCTAACACCTCATTGCATACAATTAGGTGTGTGAGTTCTTTAACTGTTGGCTTAACCAACAGATGAGATCAACTGAATTTGGTGGATTACCCCTTCCTTTTACTATTCTCTGTCCTAGTGAAACTTGCCCCTTTTGCCTATGATGTTATCCTGAGGCTTTAGATTTTCAGAAGAACAGATACTTCACTCGATGGATTTTGTCCCTTTTTAATTAACTTGCTCAATGATGTATTGAAAATAGTGCACTTCATTGTTTACCACTAAGAGCAAAACTAATACAAGACCAAGTGATGAAGAATAAGAAAATTAGAATAGGCTTTAGTTTAGGACTAGTCTTTAATTTCCATTTGTAATCTTTTCTTTTTCCTTTTGTAAGAACAATGTAACATATATTATTCAATAATTCATTTATTTTATTGAAAAATTTTATATGTTGTAATTTCTTATTACTTGAGAAATTTTTGTATTTATATTGTTGCCATTGAATAAAGGAAAGAATTAAGAAGTAACTGTTTGAGTTATTCTTTTTGTAATGTTTCAATTCTCTTTATTGTTTTATAATAATTAAATATTCAAACAATATTAACTAATTCTAATTGCAAAACAATTAAACACTAATTGATTGTAACTTTCAATTATTTTTTCTATGATTCAAATTTTAAATATGAACTCAAATTATTCACCCAAATTCATAATAATTCCTAAGGATCATGTCAGAAGTTATACTCCCTCTGTCTCAAACTTCTCTGCATTCTAGGTTTAGTTAAAGTCAAACCTCATAAACTTTGACTATATATATTAGAAAAAATACCAATATCTAAAATATATAATAAATATACTTAGACTCACCATAAAACATACTTATATATTGTATTCAATTGATATTAGAAATGTTAGTATTTCGTTAAATATGCTCATTCAAGTTTTAACATGTTTGACTTTGACCAAACATAGAATGCAAAGTAATTTGGGATGGAGGGAGTAGCAAACACTCCTAAGAGGTAAACCCTAACTCAAAGTAGTAAAAGAAACTCTGATCTCCCCAGGGTTTTGTTTGGCGAAAAAATTACCCAGACTTTCAGATGCATGCATGTTGATGCACAAAATCCTAAATCTATCCTTTGTTTAGTCCTAAATGCTGGGATGTTACAAACTCTCCACTCTAGTCACATAAAATAACAAGCCCCTATGTGACATATCTCCTCACGTGAATTCTATTTGAGTTTGTGTTTTATTTGAATTTGTTCAATCCCATCAAAACCATCAACTTTCGGCTGTCTATGTGGATACCACATATATTCATATTTTTGCCCATCTTTCAAAATATTTTTCTTATGACATCTACATATACCACATCTAGTGATACATGTATTTATGGCATATTTCTTTCCTAATCTAAATCATCCTAAATCTACTCTATTTGGCACCATGTGGATATCTACCCTCAGATGCCTCTCTTGGTTTTGATCCACACCTGCTAGCTAAACTACCTAGCTCCACTGATCCACCACCTCCCTCTCCACCTCTTGTAGCTTCAAGTTAAACCCAAGAGAGAAGAAAACCTGGCTACCGTGTACACACATGAACCAACCCTTGGTCTAACCCAAGCGCCTAGCTTCCATTGCTTTTGCCAGACCCCTCTCCCTAGTCTGGTTTGACCTAGCCTAGTGGTGGCCGAAGCTGAGCTGTCCCTATTTTTCTTCTCAGCCTCGATCACGTGCTGACGCCCTCTCCTCGCCCACGCAACTCGCGAGCTCCCTTGACCCTCTTGGCATAAAGTGCAGCCAGAGTAGCTGGCTACCCCATCCCCATCTTCGCAACCACTCCAATATCCCGATCTGGGAGGGCACCTTCCCCTCTCTAGGCATCACCACTGCGACAAAAATCCTATCTCGTCTACCCACTTCACCCCAACGCCCTACAACACCCCAAGCTCTTCCATGAGTACCATAATGACCCTCTACGTCCCCTTCGATGGCTAGTACTTGAGATTGATGCTAGAGTGTGCTGGAGGAGCCTCGCCGTCGCCGTGTCCAGGAACCCCAGGGACTCCCTCAGCCAACGCATCGCCGCCGTTCAAAACCACCCTGAGCCAACCCACCTTCACCGTGACCATGGGTGAGTTCCACGACACCCCCGAGCATGCTTTTTGATGTAGCCCGATGATGATGATATATACATGGATTACGATGATTCTGACTGCTTGAACTGGAAGGAAATATTGAGTCAACTCAATGGTGACTATCAGGTGAATACATTCCTAGTTGAACATGATACTTTCATTTATAAGAACTTTATACTGCCTAAGTGATATGGGGTGGCCCGATATTCTCACCAAGCACTTGTCGGTGATGATTATGGTCGATAGATAACTAGCCTGTAGCTATGAACTCTCCCGCTCAAACCCTAATGCCAACACAACAGCTCTCGAACCCTATGGGATATTCACAATACCACGCTCTTGCGCACGTAGCCATCGACCACGAACGGTAGTTTGCAATCTACTAATTCCCAATGGAACAATAGATCGCACTCAATTGCAGTAGTATAATTCGATCACAGGGTAATTCCAGAGGTTCTTTGAAAAAAAGCTCCCAAATGGTTTAAACGTGGTCTTCACCCTAACTATGGGTTGTCCCAGGGCTTATAAGGGTGGCTGGGTGGACAGAATCTGAAACTAAACACATACGACTCTAACTGATATAAGACGACTCGGACCAGATTCGGTCGGCGGCTAGACATTTCGGTGTAATCGCGTCGGACAGTCCGGTCAGGCCGGACACTCTGAATGGAGTGTGCCAGACAGTTCGGTCTTTCCAGAAACTTCAAAGTTTCTAGGTGGTGTCCGGGTAGTTTCCGATTTGGGACAGAGATTGTCTGCACCAATTCTTCTCGCGGTTAGGCTGGACAATCTAGGTGGATCTGGCCGGACACTCCGGTCGATGCAGAGCTTTTGCCCTCCGTCTTGATGATCTTCTCTTGCACCTTCCTCCCACTCCTCCCTCGCGCATCCTTGGTCGATGATCATGATGGGCTTATCTTGTAGCCCTTCTCCTCCTCATGCCATGCTTATTTCTCCAACGAACCTCATCATACATAAATGCATAGACTTAGGTAGTATAAAGTTCTCATCAATAAAAGTACCAGATTCGTTTAGGAGTGAATTCACTTGTTGTTCAAGCAGCTTACCATGAGCTCTTGTAATGGGTCCAATTCTAATCTCATTGGACTGATCCTTCTTTGCAACAATTGGAGCATCTTCAGCAGTCATTGGGGTAGGTGTAATTGTACGGATGTCCTCATCATCTCCCCCTCTTCAAAAGGTGTTGACCTCGCTGCTCCAAAGTCTTCTCCATCATATGGTGATAAATCAACAACGTTGAAGCCGTTGATAACTCCACCAAACTCCTCAATAGGTATATCAATCGAGTAGGCATTATCATTAATCTTGGCTAACACCTTGTAAGGACCAGCACCATGTTGCTTCAACTTTGACTTTCGAAGTAGTGGAAACCTATCCTTACGTAGATGCACCCATACCATGTCACCAGACTTGAACAACATTTCCTTCCTTACTTGATTTCTTGCAGCAGCAATGTTCTTGCCTTTCTTCTCAATAGCCTCTCGAGTCTTCTCATGAATCTTCTTCACATATTCAGCATGTTTTGATGCCTCCACATCAACTCTCTCATGTAATGGCAAAGGCAAAAAATCAAGTGCGTCAATGGCTTGAAGCCATACGCCACCTCAAAAGGACAAAGCTGAGTAGTCGAATGCACAACCATGTTGTATGCAAAGCTAACATGTGGCAAACACTCTTCCTACTCCCGTAGATTCTTCTTTATCATAGTCCTCAGCAACTGTGACAATGTTCGATTCACCACCTCCATCTGACCATCTGTTTGGGGATGACATGTAGTACTGAATAACAGCTTCGTTCCCAGCTTCCCCCATAAGGTCTTCCAAAAGTAGCTCATGAACTGCACATGACGGTCAGAAACAATCATCTTTGGTACTCCATGCAATCTCACGATGTCTCTGAAAAACAGGTTAGCAACATGCGACGCATCGTCGCTTTTGTGGCTAGTAATAAAATGAGACATCTTAGAGAACCTATCCACTACCACAAATATAGAATCATGACCTCTCTAAGTTTTAGGTAGACCTAGCACAATATCCATACTAATGTCTTCCCATGGTGTAGTAGGTGCAGAGAGAGGTGTATACAAACTATGAGACTTCAACTTTGATTTGGACTTGTGGCATGTAATGCAACGACTCACAAATATGTACACATCATGCCTCATCTTGGGCCAATAAAAGTGATCAGCAAGCATGAGCAATGTCTTTTGACGCCCAAGGTGACCCATCAAACCACCAGCATGTGATTCCTGCACTAAGAACAAACACAACGAGGATTCTGGAATACATAGTTTGTTAACTCTGAACAAATATCCATCATGTATATGATACTTATCCCATGCGTTTCTAAGAGCACACAAATGATATGGTTCAAAAAAATCATGGTCAGTTGCATAAAGTGAACAAATACTTTATAATCCAGGAATTTTAACATCAAGATTGGTGAATAGCATGTTCTTCCCTTACAAAGCATCAGCAACTACATTCTTCTTTCCCTTCTTATACTGAATGATGTCAGGAAAGACTCAACAAACTCAACCCATTGAGCTAATCTTATATGCAAGTTTGATTGAGCTTTCAAATGCTTCCATGCTTCATAATCAGAATGTATGATAAATTCCTTTGGCCGCAAAAAATGTTGCCAAACTTCAAGTACTCTAACAAGTGCATACAATTCTTTATCATAAATAGGATAGTTCAGTCTATCACCAGTAAGTTTCTCAGAAAAATATGCTATAGGGTGACCCTCTTGCATCAAAACACCACCAATTCCTATACCAGCTGCATCACTTTCAACTTCAAATTGCTTCGAAAAATCAGGTAATGCAAGTAATGGAGTAGAAGTAAGCAAACATTTCAATGTATCAAATGCAATATCTTGGGCTACGTCCCACACAAATGGCACACCTTTCTTAGTCAAATCATTCAATGGTGCAGCAGTAGTGCTAAAATCCTTCACAAAGCACCTATAGAAACCAACTAAGCCATGGAAACTACGCACTTGACTCACATTCATGGGAATAGAACAATTCTGAATTGATTCAATTTTAGATTGATCTACCTCTACCCCATGCTTAGATACAACGAATCCCAGAAATATGACCTTATCTTTTGCAAATGTGCACTTCTCAAGATTAGCATATAATTTAGTATCACGCAACACTTGCAAAACTTGTCGGATATGACTACAATGTTCAGTTTCGTTGTGGCTATAGATAAGTACATCTTCAAAATAAACAACCACAAAACTACCAATAAATTCTCTCAAAACATGATTAATTAATCTCATGAACGTACTAGGTGCATTAGTCAGACCAAATGGCATAACTAACCACTCATACAAACCAAATTTTGTTTTGAAAGTAGTTTTCCATTCATCCCTTTCTTTCATCTAAACTGTTGTGGAGTTGCTAACAGCGGTTACTGTCGGTGTTGGTTACTATCTGAACTTCTCTTACTGTCAGTGTTAGTCTGATACTACTATGGATATAATTTGATTTGATGTATAGCCTCTGGCTATGGTTGATATGCTTCAAGGTTAAAGGTTCATAGTTGACTCCCTGTTTAATTTTCTCTGATGAACTTTGATGAAGATATTATGGATATACATGAATGATTCCTAAACTGTGATGTTAGGAAAATGATTGAACACTCCTCTTTAATATGATTGAACTATGAAACTTCCATGCTTGGGTTATGTAGCTAGATTTGGTCTTGTGACACCCTCTCTGAGTGGTACACAATATTTGATCTTGTTCCAGATTCTTCCTGAACTGTACTATTGGAAAATAGATGGGATTTATGAGAGTTGAGAAACTCCCTAGAGTTCTGTGTAATTAATGTTGCCCTTTTAAGTAGACCTATGATGCTGGTCTGAGGTCTTCCTAAAGTAAAAACCACTAGTTTTTACTTGTTGCCTAACTGCTCATGTGTTTACCACGCCCTTGCATGATCAGATATAGATATATTCATGATTACAATATGAACATGCTCATGATCAACTATTGGCGAAAAGATTTTGAGATATACCCTGATCCTTAGTAGATGATGGTAGCATGTAGCCTTGGGCTGGTGTTCCCTTCTACTCCTGGGCTTGTGGTATCTCCGGATCTGATTATGCTTTCCTTTGGCCCTTAGTTTGCTCCTCCTTCTGCTGCTGCTCTTCTGTGGCCTTGATGTCCACCTAAATCTCCCCTCCTTATGTGACTATCTTGTGTTAATCTCTTGGAGTTTCTATTGTGATAAGTGGTTTGATCTGGTGGTGTGGTTGCAAGATCTAGTGATGTTCTTGTGTATGGTGGTGATAGACTGTGGTTGTGCTTGTGAAGTGAGTACCAAAGGTTCCTTTGATCTGTGCTAGCTGGTGAATTTAAACTTCCCCTCACTCCTCTGCTGCTAACACCTCCTTGCATGCAATTAGGTGTGTGAGTTCTTTCACTGTTGGCTTCACCAATGGATGAGATCAAGTGAATTTGGTGATTACCCCTTCCTTTTACTATTCTCTGTCCTAGTGAAACTTGCCCCTTTTGCCTATGATGTTATCCTGAGGCTTTAGATTTTCAGAAGAACAGATACTTCACTCGATGGATTTTGTCCCTTTTTAATTAACTTGCTCAATGATGTATTGAAAATAGTGCACTTCATTGTTTACCACTGAGAGCAAAACTAATACAAGACCAAGTGATGAAGAATAAGAAAATTAGAATAGGATTTAGTTTAGGACTAGTCTTTAATTTCCATTTGTAATCTATTCTTTTTCCTTTTGTAAGAACAATGTAACATATATTATTCAATAATTCATTTCTTTTATTAAATTTTTTTATATGTTGTAATTTCTTATTACTTGAGAAAATTTTGTATTTATATTGTTGCTATTGAATAAAGGAAAGAATTAAGAAGTAACTGTTTGAGTTATTCTTTTTGTAATGTTTCAATTCTCTGTATTGTTTTATAATAATTAAATATTCAAACAATATTAACTAATTCTAATTGGAAAACAATTAAACACTAATTGATTCTAACTTTCAAATCTTTTTTGTATGATTCAAATTTAAAAAATGAACTCAAATTATTCACCCAAATTCATAATAATTCCTAAGGATCATGTCAGAAGTTATACTCCCTCTATCTCAAACTACTCTGCATTATAGGTTTAGTTAGAGTCAAGCCTCATAAACTTTGACTATATATATTAGAAAAAATACCAATATCTAAAATATATAATAAATATACTTAGACTCACCATAAAACATGCTTTTATATTGTATTCAATTGATATTATAAATGTTAGTATTTTGTTAAATATGCTCATTCAAGTTTTAACATGTTTGACTTTGACCAAACATAGAATGCAAAGTAATTTGGGATGGAGGGAGTAGAAAACACTCCTAAGAGCTAAACCCTAACTCAAAGTAGTAAAAGAAACTCTGATCTCCCCAGGGTTTTGTTTGGCAAAAAAATTACCCAGACTTTCGGATGCATGCATGTTGATGCACAAAATCCTAAATCTATCCTTTGTTTAGTCCTAAATGCTGGGATGTTACAAACTCTCCACTCTAGTCACATAAAATAACAAGCCCCTATGTGACATATCTCCTCACGTGAATTCTATTTGAGTTTGTGTTTTATTTGAATTTGTTCAATCCCATCAAAACCATCAACTTTCGGCTGTCTATGTGGATACCACATATATTCATATTTTTGCCCATCTTTCAAAATATTTTTCTTATGACATCTACATATACCACATCTAGTGATACATGTATTTATGGCATATTTCTTTCCTAATCTAAATCATCCTAAATCTACTCTATTTGGCGCCATGTGGATATCTACCCTCAGATGCCTCTCTTGGTTTTGATCCACACCTGCTAGCTAAACTACCTAGCTCCACTGATCCACCACCTCCCTCTCCACCTCTTGTAGCTTCAAGTTAAACCCAAGAGAGAAGAAAACCTGGCTACCGTGTACACACATGAACCAACCCTTGGTCTAACCCAAGCGCCTAGCTACCATTGCTTTCTGCCAGACCCCTCTCCCTAGTCTGGTTTGACCTAGCCTAGTGGTGGCCGAAGCTGAGTTGTCCCTATTTTTCTTCTCAGCCTCGATCACGTGCTGACGCCCTCTCCTCGCCCACGCAACTCGCGAGCTCCCTTGACCCTCTTGGCATAAAGTGCAGCCAGAGCAGCTGGCTACCCCATCCCCATCTTCGCAACCACTCCTAGATCCCGATCTGGGAGGGCACCTTCCCCTCTCCAGGCATCACCATTGTGACAAAAACCCTATCTCGTCTACCCACATCACCCCAACGCCCTACAACACCCCAAGCTCTTCCATGAGTACCATAATGACCCTCTACGTCCCCTTCGATGGCTAGTACTAGAGATTGATGCCAGAGTGTGCTGGAGGAGCCTCGCCGTCGCCGTGTAGAGGAACCCCAGGGACTCCCTCAGCCAACGCATCGCCGCCGTTCAACACCACCCTGAGCCAACCCACCTTCACCGTGACCATGGGTGAGTTCCACGACACCCCCGAGCATGCTTTTTGATGTAGCCCGATGATGATGATATATACATGGATTACGATGATTCTGACTGCTTGAACTGGAAGGAAATATTGAGTCAACTCAATGGTGACTATCAGGTGAATACATTCCTAGTTGAACATGATACTTTCATTTATAAGAACTTTATACTGCCTAAGTGATATGGGGTGGCCCGATATTCTCAGCAAGCACTTGTCGGTGATGATTATGGTGGATAGAAAACTAGCCTATAGCTATGAACTCTCCCGCTCAAACCCTGATGCCAAAACAACAGCTCTCGAACCCTGTGGGATATTCACAACACCACGCTCTTGCGCACGTAGCCATCGACCACGAACGGTAGTTTGCAATCTACTAATTCCCAATGGAACAATAGATCGCACTCAATTGCAGTAGTATAATTCGATCACAGGGTAATTCTAGAGGTTCTTTGAAAAAAAAACTCCAAAATAGTTTAAACGTGGTCTTCACCCTAACTATGGGTCGTCCCAGGGCTTATAAGGGTGGCTGGGGCGGACAGAATCTGAAACTAAACACATACGACTCAAACTAATATAAGACGACTCGAACCAGATTCGGTCGGTGGCTAGCCATTTCGGTGTATTCGCGCAGGACAGTCGGGTCAGACCAGACACTCGGAATGGAGTGTGCCAGACAGTTCGGTCTTGCCAGAAACTTCAAAGTTTCTGGGTGATGTCCGGGTAGTTTCCGATTTGGGACACAGATTGTCTGCACCAATTCTTCTCGCGGGTAGGCCGGCAATCTAGGTGGATCTGGCGGGACACTCCGGTCGATGCAGAGCTTTTGCCCTCCATCTTGATGATCTTCTCTTGCACCTTCCTCCCACTCCTCCCTCGCGCATCCTTGGTCGATGATCATGATGGGCTTATCTTGTAGCCCTTCTCCTCCTCATGCCATGCTTATTTCTCCAAAGAACCTCATCATACATAAATGCATAGACTTAGGCAGTATAAAGTTCTCATCAATAAAAGTACCAGATTCGTTTAGGAGTGAATTCACCTGTTGTTCAAGCAGCTTACCATGAGCTCTTGTAATGGGTCCAATTCTAATCTCATTGGACTGATCCTTTTTTGCAACAATTGGAGCATCTTCAGCAGTCATTGGGGTAGGTGTAATTGTACGGATGTCCTCATCATCTCCCCCTCTTCGAAAGGTGTCGACGTCGATGCTCCAAAGTCTTCTCCATCATATGGTGATAAATCAACAACGTTGAAGCCGTTGATAACTCCACCAAACTCCTCAATAGGTATATCAATCGAGTAGGCATTATCATTAATCTTGGCTAACACCTTGTAAGGACCAGCACCATGTTGCTTCAACTTTGACTTTCGAAGTAGTGGAAACCTATCCTTACGTAGATGCACCCATACCATGTCACCAGACTTGGACAACATTTCCTTCCTTACTTGATTTCTTGCAGCAGCAATGTTCTTGCCTTTCTTCTCAATAGCCTCTCGAGTCTTCTCATGAATCTTCTTCACATATTCAGCATGTTTTGATGCCTCCACATCAACTCTCTCATGTAATGGGAAAGGCAAAAAATCAAGTGCGTCAATGGCTTGAAGCCATACGCCACCTCAAAAGGACAAAGCTGAGTAGTCGAATGCACAACCATGTTGTATGCAAACCTAACATGTGGCAAACACTCTTCCTACTCCCGTAGATTCTTCTTTATGATAGTCCTCAGCAACTGTGACATTGTTCGATTCACCACCTCCATCTGACCATCTGTTTGGGGATGACATGTAGTACTGAATAACAGCTTCATTCCCAGCTTCCCCCATAAGGTCTTCCAAAAGTAGCTCATGAACTGCACATGATGGTCAGAAACAATCATCTTTGGTACTCCATGCAATCTCACGATGTCCCTGAAAAACAGGTTAGCAACATGCGACGCATCGTCGCTTTTGTGGCTAGTAATAAAATGAGACATCTTAGAGAACCTATCCACTACCACAAATATAGAATCATGACCTCTCTGAGTTTTAGGTAGACCTAGCACAAAATCCATACTAATCTTTTCCCATTGTGTAGTAGGTGCAGAGAGAGGTGTATACAAACTATGAGACTTCAACTTTGATTTGGACTTGTGGCATGTAATGCAACGACTCACAAATATGTACACATCATGCCTCATCTTGGGCCAATAAAAGTGATCAGCAAGCATGAGCAATGTCTTTTGACGCCCAAGGTGACCCAACAAACCACCAGCATGTGATTCCTGCACTAAGAACAAACACAACGAGGATTCTGGAATACATAGTTTGTTAACTCTAAACAAATATCCATCATGTATATGATACTTATCCCATGCGTTTCTAAGAGCACACAAATGATATGGTTCAAAAAAATCATGGTAAGTTGCATAAAGTGTACAAATACTTTATTATCCAGGAATTTTAACATCAAGATTGGTTAATAGCATGTTCTTGCCTTACAAAGCATCAACAACTACATTCTTCTTTCCCTTCTTATACTTAATGATGTCAGGAAAGACTCAATAAACTCAACCCATTGAGCTAATCTTATATGCAAGTTTGATTGAGATTTCAAATGCTTCAATGCTTCATGATCAAAATGTATGATAAATTCCTTTGGCCGCAAAAAATGTTGCCAAACTTCAAGTACTCTAACAAGTGCATACAATTCTTTATCATAAATAGGATAGTTCAGTCTATCACCAGTAAGTTTCTCAGAAAAATATGCTATAGGGTGACCCTCTTGCATCAAAACGCCACCAATTCCTATACCAGTTGCATCACTTTCAACTTCAAATTGCTTCGAAAAATCAGGTAATGCAAGTAATGGAGTAGAAGTAAGCAAACATTTCAATGTATCAAATGCAATATCTTGGGCTGCGTCCCACACAAATGGCACACCTTTCTTAGTCAAATCATTCAATGGTGCAGCAATAGTGCTAAAATCCTTCACAAAGCACCTATAGAAACCAACTAAGCCATGGAAACTACGCACTTGACTCACATTCATGGGAATAGGACAATTCTGAATTGATTCAATTTTAGATTGATCTACCTCTACCCTATGCTTAGATACAACGAATCCCAGAAATATGAACTTATCTTTTGCAAATGTGCACTTCTCAAGATTAGCATATAATTTAGTAACACGGAACACTTGCAAAACTTGTCGGATATGACTACAATGTTCAGTTTCGTTGTGGCTATAGATAAGTACATCTTCAAAATAAACAACCACAAAACTACCAATAAATTCTCTCAAAACATGATTCATTAATCTCATGAACGTACTAGGTGCATTAGTCAGACCAAATGGCATAACTAACCACTCATACAAACCAAATTTTGTTTTGAAAGTAGTTTTCCATTCATCCCTTTCTTTCATCCTAATTTGATGATAACTACTACGCAACTCAATCTTAGAGAAAATAGCAGCACCACTCAATTCATCTAGCATATCCTCTAAGCGTGGAATAAGTTGACGATATCGAATAGTGATGTTATTAATAGCTCTACAATCTACACACATGCGCCATGTACCATATTTCTTAGGCACTAAAATAACAGGAACAACACAAGTTCTAAGAGAAACATGAATGTACCATTTATCCAGCAACACATGTACTTGTTTCTGTATCTCCTTTGTTTCTTCTGGTTTGGTCCTGTAGGGTGCACGGTTTGGTAATATGGCGCCAGGGATCAAGTCGATTTGATGCTCAATGCCAGGCAATGGAGGCAATCCTGCTGGTACATCTTCTAGAAACATATCACCAAAATCCTGCAAAACAGTAGATACATAAAGAGAAATAGGGGTCATGTCGTTACAAACCAATACCTCGCCCTTATACATGAGCACAAGTGGCATGGCTGTAGGATCCTCACGAAACTCTCCCATATCTTCCTTGGTGGCTAATATTACTAGACTAGGCACTCTCTCACTTTTCGTTTTATCACTCTTTTTGGGTTCTATTACATCACGTACAGCTGCAACACTATCTCGCCTATCTATAGATTCATCCGTCAATTAACTTCGGCCTTTTGACTAGACTCATTCAAAGTCAGTTGTGTTGTCATTGGCTGCAAATTAATCTTCTTGCCCTTGAACTCCAAGTGATATGTATTGGCACGGCAATTGTTTTGCACATGGCGATCATAAAGCCAAGGCCGACCCAATAATAGATGGAAAACAGTCATAGGAACCACATCAAAGTCAATAGAATCCTTGAATGGCCCTATTTCAAAATTCACATGTACCATATGGTTTACCTTCATCTCACCATTGTCACTCAACCATTTTATGTAGTATGGCTTGGGATGAGGTAAATAAGTCAAATTCAGCTTGGCACATAACTCCTTACTTGCAAGAATTCTGCAACTACCTCCATCAATGATTACCTTGCAAGCTTTGTTAGGTACAACGAGTGCTTTGGTTTGGAACAAGTTGCAGCACTGAGAGTCAACAATAGGCTACACACTAAGTATACGTAGAGAGACCACTATGGTAGGTGCATGCTCAGGGAAGGCATCCATACCGTCCTCGCTGTCATACCCATTGTCGCCATGAGAATCAACATCATCTCCCCTCTCATACTCTCCTTGTTCATTGACAAACATCACCTTGCGGGTTGGAAAATCTCTCTTGTAATGTCCTCTACCTCCACAAGTATGGCATTCAGCATCGCGCGTACCCGCAGTTGACATATTGGAACCCGAGCTAACAGCAGGAGCAGCGGATTTCCGAGCATTGGAACCATAAGAAGACGTGAGGGCGGGCTTGGTTTATGGTGACGGGTGGCTAGCAGCCGCTGCAGGTGGCGTCATGGGTGGTGGCGGTGTAGACCTGGCTGCAAAACGACTTGTAGATGGAAACCTCGCACGTGAGTTAGCTTCTTCAGCTAACTATGATTCGGCCTCTCGAGCATGGTGCAACAGTTCGTTCATAGTCTCATACTTGTGATGCCGAACAATGCTCTTGATTGCTAGCTTCAAATTGTTGAGAAATCGTTGCATAGTCATCTCAAGGGATTCATGAACTCAAGAACGTTGCATAAGCATCTCCATCTCCTTGTAGTACTCATCAACTAACATGGTCCCCTGCCTCAATTGTGTTAACTTGTCAAAAACAGATCGCAAGTAGTTAGTGGGTACAAAATGATCCTTCATAATGCGCTTCATATCACGCCAATCCATCACAGGAAGTTCATTGTCCTCCCTTCGATTCTGCACAATAGCATCCCACTAGCGCAAAGCATATCCATCAAATTCTGATGCTGCAAGCTTGACCTTCTTGTCTTTTGGATAGTCAAACAATCGCCAGAGCTTCTCAATCTTCAACTCCCATGTGAGGTAATCTTAAGGATCAAGTGAGCCAGCAAACATGGGATTTGAGAATTTTGGCTTGCCCAAACCATCATCAGCAGCTTGATTTGGAACACGTTGAGCACGTCCAAGAGGAGCAAAACCACAAGCATAAGCAGGTGTAGTAGAAGGCGTAGGTGTAGGGGGATTGGCACATCCCCTGCCAAGATGTGGGGCAGCACCAGCCGCACTACTGTCATCGTTGTCATTAAAAACATCATCATGTGGGTGTTACTGCCATTCCTGAATTGCTACTATTAAGGCATCAATCGAACGCTACAAAGTTGCGACATTAGTATTGAGTGCGGTCACTTGTGTTTGAATGTTAGTGATTGCACCGACATTCTGGTCCACGGCCACTTGCACGTCCTAGATATTCTTGTAAATGGTATATGTTGTGTGAGTAAACACATGCATCAAGTGAGATTTCAACGCCTCATATTCGCGCCAAGTAACAAATTCCTCATCCTTCTTTTTTTGTGACACAACATCATCATCACTAAAAGACATGATTAGTAGGTTAGTGCAAAAATCAAAATCTGTTTGGTGGCACACTCACAACTCACTCACAACTGACAAGAAAGCGGATCTTACCGTTCCAAAGTGAATAGAGATGCTTTACCAAAACAAAATCAAAGACATATGCACTGATGTGATGAAGTGAATATCAAGGGTATAGAGAACGATCACAGGACACATAGGTTATTTATGGTGGAGCTCTAGGTATGGTATCCTAACTACACCGTAAACAAGTCCTAGTGATGATTGTATGAAAACCCAAGAAACACACACGGTGGAGATAAACATGGCGAAGCAACTTATGAAAAGGAATATTGCAATGCACAAGAGAGACGCTAGTAAAAGCTCAAAGTAAACAGGCACAAGATTGCTCAATCTACAAGTGCTATGATCAACTAGGCCTCCAACAATGCACACTTTGATATCTTTTTTCTCACGCTTGTAGCTCTTTTCTTCTCTTTTTTATACTGATTCTCTTTTCTTGTCTCTTTCCTTTTTTTTTGATTTTTGAACTATATGACTCAATGCAAACGAGTGTAGCAACTTATAACAAAACTGGGCCGGATAGTCCGGTTGATATGCGCCGGAGACTCCGGTAGGGCCGGATACTTTGGTGTAAATATGCCGGATAGTCCGGTTTTTGCTTGTCGAAAAATATTTCACTTTGAAACCCTAATGAGCCGCCTGTCAGAGCAAAGCAACTAGTCTCATGGGTATGTTCCTAGGCACGGATGATGTAGATAGGTTGTGTCTATGGTATGTAAACAAAGGTACGCTATGTGAACTCGGACAAACGATGAAATCTTGCGGAAACCGGTGATGGTGGACACGGTGGAAAACAAGATCAAACCTTAAACCTAGACACAAACAAAAACTAGACTTCTATGAGAAAAACATGTAGATCGGATCTACGAGAAGATACAACTAACAACTAAAACTCGAAAACGATGCAATCTAGTCTATGGAAAATCTTTTTGTAAGGCTTTTTCTATATAGGACGAAACAAAAACTAATCTATGGATGGATTTATGGATGCTCACCGAGTAAACGAGGAAATCGGATACCAAGATGATATGGGGTGGCCTGGTCTTCTCAGCAAGCACTTGTCGGTGATGATTATGGTGGATAGATAAATAGCCTGTAGCTAGGAACTCTCCCGCTCGAACCCTGATGCAATTGCAATAGCTCTCGAACCCTATGGGATATTCACAACACCACGCTCCTGCGCATGTAGCCTTCGACCACGAACGATAGTTTGCAATCTACTAATTCCCAATGGAACAACATATCACACTCAATTGCAGTAGTATAATTCAATCACAGGGTAATTCCAGAGGTTCTTTGAAACAAACAACTCCAAAATAGTTTAAATGTGGTCTTAACCCTAACTATGGGTCGTCCCAGGGCTTATAAGGGCGGCTGGGCGGCCAGAATCCAAAACTAAATGCATACGACTCAAACTAAGACAAGCCAACTCGGACCAGATTTGGTCGGTGGCCGGACATTCCGGTGTAATCAGGTCGGACAGTTCGGTTAGGCCAGACACTCCAGGTGGAGTGTGCCGGACAGTCTGGTCTTGCTAGAAACTTCAGAGATTCCGGGTGGTGTCCGGGTAGTGTCTGGTTTGGGACACAGATTGTCCACACCAATTCTTCTCTCTGCCAGGCCGGACAGTCCGGGTGGATCTGGCCGGACACTCCGGTCGACGCGGAGATTTTGGCCTCCATCTTGATGATCTTCTCTTGCACCTTCCTCCCACTCCTCCCTCGCGCATCCTTGGGCGATCATCATGATGGGCTTCTCTTGTAGCCCTTCTCCTCCTCGCGCCATGCTTATTTCTCCAATGAACCTGATCATACATAAATGCATAGACTTAGGTAGTATAAAGTGCTCATCAATAAAAGTACCAGATTCTTATAGGAGTGAATTCACATGTTGTTCAAGTATCTTAGCACGAGCTCTTGTAATGGGTCCAATTCTAATCTCATTGGACTGATCCTTCTTTGCAATAGTTGGAGCATCTTCAGCAGTCATTGCATTAGGTGTAATTGTAGGGATGTCCTCATCATTAAGTCTTTGTGCTATTGTATGATCAGGTACATGGGAGAAGAAGGCGTTGCACGGAGGAGTGAGGAGCTGAAGCATATGGAGAATGGCATGTTGATCAATGAAGAATGCGTGAGGGAGGAAAGGGAGGAATGCGTGAGGGAGAAACTGCGGATTTTCCTGTCACAGTAGGCTGCCGCCGCACAAAAACGGTGTATTTCTCGGCCATGGCAGGGTTGTCGTGGCACAGAAACAGGCACAAACTATTCTGCGGCAGAGCAGGCCTGTGCACCTTAGGCCGAATCCATCGGATCAGTTTGTATCTAGGTTAGGCTAGACCACCTCGTTTCCTAGCATTGGCCGCTGCCCCTCCCTTATATAGATGGGGGACACTTCCCTTAGGTTTGAGACCACATTAAAACTATTTTGGAGTTTTTTATTTTAGAACCTCTCGAATTACCTGTGATCGAATTATCTACTGCAATTGAGTGTGATCTGTTGTTCCATTGGGAATTAGTAGATTGCAAACTACCGTTCATGGTCAATGGCTACGTGTGCAAGAGCGTGGTGTTGTGAATATCCCATGAGGTTCGCGGGCTGTTGCATTGGCATCAGGGTTTGAGCAGGAGAGTTCATAGCTACAGGATAGTGATCTATCATCCACCATCATCATCGCCAACTTCTTGCTGAGAAGATCGGGCCACCCCATATCACCCGACCTACGTTCGTTACCACATCAAGGTCTCCAACTTATGCCAAGTCGTCATGGAATCTAGAGGTGAATCTGTTGATCTATGCGAGCCCACTTCCTACCCTTTTGAATGGTATACTACTTCATACTTCGTCCCATTATCATGATAGGAGCACACCGACAAGTACGGAGGTAATCGAGTAAGACTGGAGCACCAAGCCCGACAAGACGGAGGCTTGGAAGAGAAGATGGAAGAAGCAACAGCTGACACACCGGAGTCTCCAGACCAACACACCGGAATCTCCGTCCGGACTCCGGACCTGCCTCCGAACTCGGGCCTGGGACAATCCGATCGCCACTCCGGAGACAGACTAGACATAGATTGGAGTCTCCAAACTACATCAGAGTCTCCGTCCCTTGACACCGAAATCTCCCGTGTCCTCGACGCCAGGCATGTTAAGGCCTTTGGGCCTTTGGCCCATGTAACCCCAAATTCGTCCACACTTTACCCTTTTCTTCCTAAACTACCCCTAAACTTGTGGCTGGCCTATATATAGTGCCCCCACCGCCTCATGTAACCCTAGGCATAGATTATAGACTAAAGACAACCCCCTTTGTGGAATCTCTAGCTTTGTATCATCCCATTTACCAAGAGGACCAACTATCCTCACCACCTCGTTGGAGTTTGCATCGCATCTCCCTCGTTGTACAAGGCCTATGTTTGCGAGTGTGTGAGTGTAGTTGTCAAAAACCTCTCCAAGGTGTTCTTCCCTCTCTACTTGGGATCCAGGGAGCACGTTAACCCATCTTTCCTTACGATTCTATTGGACCAGTGTCCACCGGTGGGGGCAATCGGCATTGTATCGTGTGAGTTTTGCGTGTTTTATCGTGTCTTCGTGAGGTGTGAGTTTGCTTCCGCTACCTTCTCCCTTTCCCCTCGCTTTCCCATTGATTTGACCACGAGATCCATGAATATCGGGCCAGCCATGATGTTAGCCCTCAACATCTGGTATCAGCAGCTTTTGGTTGCCACAGATTTCTCATCAATTTGGTCTTTTCTCCATAAATTCGAAAATTGCACCAAAAATAGCCCCAAATCGTGTTTTGGATCGATCTGTGATTTGAGTGAGTTTTGGTAGGTTTTGATCTGTGGATTACTTGGTAAACTTGTTGATCTATCTTCCCCTGTGTTTCTATAACCTAATTCGTTTATTTCCCCCATCAATTTGAGGTTTTGGTTCGAGTTTTTCCGCCCAAAACTTGTCCCGTTCGAATTCTTGACGTCCTGCAAACGATCGGACCAGAGTTTCCAGCCCAGGACCAAAGTTCCGGTGTTAGTGACCCAGGCCGGAGTCTCCGGACCCCCTAGACCGGAGTTTCCGCCCCCACTCCAGAATAGAAAACTGCTTCACAGTTTTGAGCATAACTTTTGAATCCGAACTCAGATTTTGGTGTTCTTTAGCTCGTTTCGAAGAGGACAAGGATCTCTACATCATCATCCAGGTCGTCCATGTTATCTACTCCATCCAAATTCCATGAGCAAGGCGGAATCCACCAATAAAGGGTGAAGATCGGCGACGAAAGATATAAAAATTCTGCGACTTCTCCCCACTTGCATTATTTTGTGAGCTACACCATCTTTGCAACCAACAAACACCTATTGAGACTAGTTCCTCCTATGATTGCTTGGGATATGCACATTTGATACCTTGTAGAATTATGAGAAAAAGTTGTGAGTGCATTATCTCATATTGTTATCTTGTATAGTTGTTGGCACAAGGAAGGGCAAGTGAAAAAGAAAAACAAAAAATAGAAAAAGAAAAAGAAGAAAAGGAAAGAAAGAAACAAGTGCCTCATAGAATAGGAAGCGTAAGCTCGATGAATATAAAATAGGTGGTACTTATTGTGAATATCCTGTAGCCCACCAATTTTATTGCAATTTAACTAGCGTCTCTCCTTGCACTTGTGTGACACGAGCTTATAGTCTTCGCTATGTAATAATTTGGTTCTTAGCTCACTTTCTCCGTCACACAAGTACCATTTATCTCACCGTGTGTGCTTCCTTGTACATAATTCCTATCTTGTGGATTGACTTGTTTTGCTTTGTGATCATCGTGGTTCTTTACTTGCCAAAAAAATATCTTAATTTCAGATTGTTCTTGGACATGCCACCTTCCATACATATCCACCATAAGCTTTGTGTGTGTGTTTTTAGTGGTTAGTTGGTTTTGGTATTCCACATGAAGTTCACTTTACTTGGGTTTGATTGCTCTCGAGTGTGGCCACTTGCACAATACTATGTTCCAAGGAAAAGTAAGGTTTGGCGTTGCATCCCTAACCCCCCTACCACTTCCGTATACACCACTTGGTCTTGTGAATCATATCTAGGGACTCCGAAACCGAGGATGATATATATGAAGAATCCATGATGAGCCACCATGACTATGACTCCACAAGTATAGAGGACATGACAGAGCACTACACCGACAATGGCTACGCATGCTTTGAGGACCCAGAGCACTACACCTATGACGTCTCCACATGCATGGAAGACATGGAGCAAATATGGTTCCTCAAGCATGGAGGAATTTGAGCTCTACATTAACAATAGATCCTCATGCATGGAGCACTACACCGGTAATGGCTCCACATGCTTGGGCTATACGCAGTACTACATCAACAATTACTCGCCAAGCATGGATGACTTCGAGTGCAACATCGACCGACGCCTCTCCAAGCATGGAGGACATGGAGAACTTCACTAACTTTGAGGCATGAAGAATTCCTCCACCGCTTGAGTTCATGGATTTCATCCTCTCCCTCATCCCCCCACTCACTCTGCCCTGATTTCAAGGGATTCGTGAAAGATCGGGCCATCCACGAGGTTAACCTTCAACATATTGGTATCAAGAGCTTCGTTGCTCACGAATTCCCCCATCAATTTTTTCTTCTATCCATAAAAAATTAGAAAATTCCCAAAAAGAGCCCCAAATTGCCTTTGGATCGATCTCTGGATTTTGTGAGTTTTTCGTGGTTTTGGTCCATAGATCTGTTGCTTTGGGTGTCGATCTACCTTCCTTTGACCTTCCCCAGCCCCAATTTGGACAGATTTCTGAAATTTTTTCCGAGATTTGACTTTTGGAGTTCGTCACGAACTCAAACCGGTGACAGTCCCGGCAGACTGACCTAGCCGCCAAAAATTCCGGCAGGAATTCTGGCGAACCGGAAACGCCACCAAAATTTCCGACGCCAGGTCCGGTGCCACCAGTTTGGCCGCCGAAACTACTGTGCTGACTCAGTTTTGACCTTTTTCCTTCTTGTGTTGTTCCTGTTTCGCGTGCGTGTCGCCCCAACTAACTTTAAGCTTCCGCAAATCATCACATACCGCGCTCCTCGACACCGCGATGCCCAAACATCATCCCCAACACCGGTAGCAAGTCGTTATCCATGCCGAAGGTATAACTTGCTTCACCTTGTTAACCCTTCTTCCTCTGTGTGTATCTATCCTATGAGAGCATCTCATCTTCTGTTTGCCTAAGCATTATGCACTTGCCCTTGGAAAGTAAAAGTGTGTAAGCAAATTCAAGAGTTAACACAGTAGTATAGAAAGGGAGAAAAAGAATAAAAAAAGATAAAACGAAAAAGCAAAAGAAAAAATAGCAAGATACATAGTCTCCCAATACAAATAGAGTCTCAAGCTTGTAAGCAAGGAGAGAGATAGAGCACGACCAAGGCAAGTGCACAAATCCATTGCTTATCCTTCTTTTGGTGAACGAGTTGTGGTCTCTCCTTGCGTTAGCATGACAGCCGAGCTTAGTCTTTGTTAGGAAATTTTGTGCTCATTTTCATAGTCATGCTAACCACATCCGTCTCCACGTGTGTGTATCCTTGTGTTTTCCTAGATCGTATACTTTTTTTCTTTTGATATTTGGTTCTCTACCACCTTTAACAATAACCTCTTCTCTGGATCGTTTGGTTTGGTTTTCCAACACCCTAACCTTCCACCAAAACCTTTTGAGAGTTTAGTTCTTTCTTTATTGCGAGATTTCTTTGCATTTTCACTTTGCACACTTATAGTTGTCACATGTGGTTTCTAGTTCGGTGCAATCCCCAAGGTGAGGTAAAAGGCTAACACCACCATATTCCACTTCCATATACAATCCTTATGTGTTTTGCATGATGGATAGGCACGGTGAGTCCAGCCAACCACCTCCCCAAGAAGAATAACAAGGCCCGTACATGATGCTTGCAAGCCACTACATCATCCGACATGAGTTCCACGAATGTTGCAAGGCTCTTGAGATGCGACAAGGTGAACAATTCAGCGAGACTCAACCCGAGTTCAAGAACATCGACAACTGCTTTGATGGCCTCGAAAGACAAATGCATGGAATGCAACACAACTTCGGCATCAAAACGAAGCGCTCCAATGTTCTGTCACCAAAACAAATGACAAGCTTCATCTCCTCATCATCGGAATGACAAGACCAAGTTCACGTGCATCAATCTCTTCAAGCTCGTCCCATCACCATTCTCCTCTTCATCAAGATCATCATACAAGTGCTCCAAGATGCAATGACGCCCCCATGGTTGAAGATGGAAGCTCTTCGTACTATGTACCTTCACCACGGCATGCTGCAACATCAAGCTATGATGGTGATTTCTTCTCAAGGCCACACGCAAGGCAAGAAGAACATTGTCATCACGCAAGGGCACTAGTGATCCAACAAGAAAAACCACAAGTGGAACCTCAAGTACAATCTCAACTACATCGCAATCGTCCACGAGAAATTCTTGACTCATCAAGTGATCACTCCAACTTGGAGGAACAAGCTCGTCATCGACATGAAGGTCTCCAAGATCCGCATCTTCGTCATCACCGTCATGAACGTCAACACCGCCACCATGGTCACCATGACGAGCCTCCTCCACCACATCAAGACATGGAGCGTCAAATGGTACATATTGAGCGACTCCCACCACGTCATGAGGCTCAAAACCATGATCTTCGACGTGAGGCCCAAGTGCCTAACCCACAGCACCAACCGAGGAACGAGCCTCCTATTGGTCAACAACAGCGTCAAGAGGCTCCCCATAATCTCCCTCATGGGGCCTAAGCGCATCCTACTCGTCAATAGCTGTGCCAAGAGTAAGAGCAAGCTCCTCAACAATGTCGCGAGAATCGAGTTCTGCAACCTCCAAATGCGTCTCCTCAACCGCAAGTGCACCAACAAGGTCACCAAGCTCGTTGCAATGATTGCATGGAAGATGAAGCACAACAACATCATGGTAACAACCACTACTGATAAGGGGTGGCCCGATCTTCTCGTTGAGCACGTCATCGATGATTATGGATGTAATGGAGATAACTTGTGGGATGATGTGAATCACCGGCTATTCCCCCGTTGCAAATGCAACAGATCTCAACCCAGATGGTATTCGTAACTTCACACACTTGCGCACGTAGCCGCCGACCACGAAGCGGTTTGCAATCTACCAACTCCCAATGGAACAGCAGAAAACACGAAAACTTTCAGTAGAAAACCCCAGATCGAATCAAAGTGGAGGTACGGTAGATATTCCTAATCGAATCAAAGAGGAACATATAATTTTAGATGAATGCTTGCAGCAGTTCAATGAAACAAGTATTGGTTTAATCTAAACATGGTCTAACCCTAATTGCGGCGGCTGTGCGGATACTTAAAGAGGTTGGGGTGAGCTCCCCACAAACCAGGCCTAAAACCATCCTTATTTTGGCCCAAACTGATACATACCAACCCATAGATGGGTTCGGCCTAATTGGCGCGCAGGCCAAACATCGTGGAACACCTCCAACGTGTATTTCTTGGTGCGCCACATCCCTCTCTTGATCATACATGATTTCCTCGTTGTCTCCTAGTGCGCCTGCCTCCCTCTCCTCCCTCGCGCACACATTGGTGATCAACATATCTGGTTCCTCTTGATGCATCTCTTCTCCTCCCCGCGCAATGCAATCTAATAGGTTCATTTAGCATAATAGAATACAAAATATCAGAAGGTGGAATACGCGCAAGCACTTCCTTATGTGTAATCGGTACTACATGCTTAAAATTTAGATTTTCCAAAACATCACACAATGCTGAAATTTTTGTGCTTGTCAAGTCACAAGAATCAACCAACAAAGGAATAGACTCACGGTTGTAGAACCAAATCAGTACCATTATCAATGTCATCCTCCTTAGATGTAGTACGTACTAGAACATGTTTCTCAAGTGATGATGCAGGTTGTACCACGTGTTGCTCCCTTTCTTCAAAAGCAACATGTATATCACAAGACACAACACTAGGACTAGAGATGATCATGTTAGTAGAAACCTCATAAGTCTCATTGTAGCATCCCATCTGTCTAACATCTGTAATTCTACATGGTCTAATAATAAAATGCTACTTCCTACATATAATTGTTGCATCATAATTCTATCATGCTCATGTCATCATGCCACCTTGCATTTGGGCATCATATAAAACACTTTTCCTTTTGGTTCTTATCTGTTATGCATTATTAATTGTAGTTGCCTCTTGATATATTGTATTTGGTTCTTGATAAATGCTTGATGCCCAAGTTGAGTTGGGGCATATCTTCTATTTAAATCCACCACCTTTCTTTGTCACCACCCCTTTAACTCCACCATCCAACTATTTCTGAGCTTTGCATTTTATTTGGGTTTACCTCTCGCTCATGTGGGTTGGGATGGGTCCACTTCTAATTCCACATGCTTCCCCGTATGCCTCATGTTGTTTTCACATTGTTGATATGTGGAGAACCACATGGCCACCTTTGCATGCATGTGGATAGTTTCACTTGCCCTATCTTCCATATGGTTTGTTTTGGGAATATTTGAGCATTGTTTAAATATAATTGTGGCCAAATGACCTTCTAGTGGGACATACACACTAGCATGGCCTATTATATTCATTATTGCTTAAATACACTCTTGCCATATTTTTATCAAGCTTGTAGCTTATGTGGAGGTCTTTATTAAAGTATGGATGTGCATGGGGGTAATAGATGCCCATATGTATATGTAGTTGTTTTCACAACTAATGAGTGTGGCATTTATTTAATTATGCATGGGTCATGCAAGGTCCTCTTCTTTTCTTCCTTTGAGCTTCTTTTGGTATTGGAGGGAAGTTTGTTTGTGGAAATTCAAGTAATGAGTTTTCAAAATTCAAACCAAACCCTATTTGACCACCCTCTCCCTTTTTCTTCTTTGATGCCCATTATTGCATGTGCATGCAATATAGCCATCTCCTTCTTTCTCCATCTTTTTAATATTCTAGTGTTGGCCAGCATGTTTTCTTTTGGGTTTTGTTTGAGCAAATCTTGTACAAACCTAACAACCTAAACTCTATATCTACCACCTCATCTCTCTTTTATCTCTCACCATGACCATGTATATGCATGTGGACATATACACCCACACCTACATCTCTCTCTCTCTCTCTCTCTCTCTCTCTCTCTCTCTCTAATCTACCTAGCTTAACCCCTCCTAAACCGAAGGGAAAACCCAGCCCAAAACCCACCTACCCAGCCGAGCCTTGCCCCTCTTGGTTGCACTAGACCCCCCAAGTTACTTCCCTCTGGTCCGTCTCCCCTCTCCACTCGTTGCTACAGGACAAGAGAAAGAGGGAGGGGAGAAAACCTAACCCGATCACCTCCTCCTCACCTTTTGCAAAAGCTACCACCCTCCCCATGTGCTCTCCCCTCCTCCCTCATCTACCCCACACCTCACCCCACCTCAGATCCTATCCAGGAGGCGCCCAGGTCCCTCTCTGCCCCCCTTTTCTTCCTCTCCTTGCCGCCTCCCATGGCCATGGCCCAGAACCCTAGCTAGTCGTACCTCCCTCGAGTTTGTCGAGCTCTGGTGGACGTCAAGGCCGCGGGAAGGGAACCAGACGCCCATATGCTTCCTCTTTGACGCCTCGTAGACGGAGCAGCAACCGGAGATCGCCGGAGTCTCGCCGTCGCCGCCGTGTCCGTGAGGTGGCCGAAGAAGCGGATCGCCAGCACTGCGACAGTACCCCGCCACCCCTGCTTCCACGGCTTCGTAGGCGCACTCTCGTGAGAACCTCCTCCCTCCCAGACATCCTCCTTCCCCCTCTAGTTCGCCGGATCGCCGTTGCACTCCATCGAGCGGCCTCCGTGTGCCGCCGCTGCGCTGTCTGTCGCGTCTGCAGCAGCATCATCTGACCCGCCTCTGTTCTTCGTCGTATCCCGCGCGCTGTAGACCTCTTCTGGCGATGCCACCTGAATGAAAGTTGTAGGCCTTGGATCCCTCTTCCTCTTTCCTTTTTGTGGCTTAGCGTTTTTGGCCGTCGTTTAGCCGTTATCTTCCACGGTAGATGCGCCGCTGCTGATGTGTTCAGACGTGCAGGCACAGGGTGCAGATTCAGAGCACGTCGCTATTTCACAGAAAGCCCCCCCCCCCCGCGCGCGCCGCAAGTTTGTCGATCACGCGCAAGTCCCTCCGTGGCCCCTGTAGACCCACGAGTCAGCCCCTCCCCCCCCCATTTTTGCAAAAAGACCCCCGTGGTTGGAGTAGCCTCAACCCGCACTCCCCCGGATCCCACACGTGGCAGGCCCCCGCTGGCGCACCCTTGTGTGGCCCCGCGGATCTGTCGGCCCTACCTGTCGGTCCCGGTGGCTAGACAAACGCGCGGTAAGAAAAGGCCTACCGCGCGCGATTGTGCCAGCTCAGCGCCTGGCCCACTGTCAGCCGCTCTGGCTAGCTGCCTCTGTGTGCAAAAAGTCTGAGGTCTTTCCTAGTTAATAAAAAAAACTATTTTCCAGAAATATTTAATATGTTTTAAAATCCAGAAATTAATAACCTTTTATTAATAAATCCAAATAATACAAATGATATATATTTTTGAATCAGTAAAATGTGAGGATTTCAAATGTTCCATCCAATTTAATGTTTGACTAAATTAAATTTTCGAAATTGTTTAATTGCAATAAAAATGCCTTTTCTTCATTAATTAATAACTTTAAATCTGTAACTCCAAATTTGACAAATAATATGTCTAAATCAATCGGCGAGACGAGCCCGTTCTAACTATGCATTCCATGTTCCGAATTGAAGCATGCATCATGTCATTATTAAAAACCAGAACTGTGTATGGCAATAAAACTTGACCCAATAAATAATAAAATGATTTATTCTTGTCCCCACACCTCACCCTTGCCATGCTACATTATTTCCATGTAATTTGTGCATGATTCATCATGGCACGCTTGTTGCTTGTCGCATTTTACTTATATGCTTGTGTACTTTATTTATGTTGGCCCTTATTTGTTTGATTCTTCTTTTGAATAGACGCCGAGCAGGGGAAATATCAGAAATCCTAGGAGTACTACCCAAATCCATCCCTCGCTTCAACTGAGCTACTAGGCAAGCACTACCACATGCTTGCATACATATAGTACCTATTGCCCTATCTTATTCTTGCATCATTGAGTCGTGATTGCATTAAATTGAATCCCAAGTACTGCATAGCCTTTACTTTTAAACCCCACTGAGCTTGTTCATCCATCCCATGAGCCATTACCACAGGAGTTGTTTGAGCCATGCGTGTCGTAGAACAGCATGTGTAGGGTATGTGAGTGTCTGATGGATAACAAGGTACCTAAACAACTAAACCTGAGTAGTAATGGGATAACTAATGAAAGAGGCACCGGTGGGCAATATTTGCTATTTGGTTTTTCCTGCCCACTTGTGTCCCGTAGGACCCCGAGTACTTGATTCCTGTTCCTTGACTATTCGCACTATCCACATCTGGGAGGCCTTATGACCCCCCCCCCCTGAGCCAGAGCTTGATTCATTTCTATTTCTTGGGGCCACAAACTAGTTTGGTGCTTTATTTACTATCGTCTACTTATGCCATGCTTTACCGCTTTATTTAAGATTGTGCGTGGAGCACCTGTACTGTTTTGGATCGCGCCACGTTTTCGCGGTATCGACAAGACCAGTCACAGTTTCGGGTTCCTAGTCGTTTACAGCCGTCGTCACAAACCATGGGTCCGTTCCAGAGACGGCAAACTTCGTTGCGGGTAGCTTAGTGGGGTGGCCCCCTAAAATATTTTATGAATCCTGTGATCGCTTTGTCGTGAATGCCTCGTTGGGTTTTGAGTTGGTTTTTCCGAGGTTGATCGAGTGTGTGTTGCTATTTGTGCACCCCTGCAGGGTAAATCTTTCTGAAAGCCGTGTCCGCGGTTATGGACGACTTGGAGCATAGTTTCTCGATCATAGACAAGTATAACTAAAGTACCGCTTTTAAATTGACTAAATACCAGACTAGTAAATAGTGTAATACTCATGGAATGGTTAATAAAACTGCCAGCGGATGGTTTGTTCGTCCGCTTTCTCGTTGGTAAGCGAGAAGGAGGATGGATCTGTTACTTTATACTGTTATAACTGTTGTTTCTAATTAACGGACATCCGTCTATCATTGGTTAGGCGGATGGTTAACGAGAATCTATAGACTTGTTAGCTATTATCTTTTGCTGCATTTGCGTCACCCCAGGTTATGTCCCCTTTAGAGGCATAAAGACTTGCTGAGTACCCCTAGGGTCTCACACGATAAATTGTTTGATTCGGATGAACAGGTGTATTCGCAAGATCGATACTGGGTGGAGGAGACAGATGATGTTGCCAACAATCACTCGGTGTAGAGATTCCGGGGATGGGGATCCGTGAGATCTGTGGGCGTGATGTGTTTATTTATGTGGCATCTTATGCCGATTTGCTTCTTATCCGTACTCGGATCTTGTTTTCCGCTTCTGCCTGATACTTTGATGATTGATCTATGTAGAACTATCCTACACTATTATCTCTATTTAGGATATTTGGATCTTGCCGTATGGCGTTGCAATATTTCTATTTCTTTTAGATGGAATGGCTCTGAGGACTATTTTAAGGTATCTTGCATACATACTCACTTGTGTATGTATTTGATCTCTTCGCCTGTTGCCTACGCCACTCGCTCTTGTCCCAATGTTCTTTAAAGTGGTTAGGACGGCCGACGGGTCTACACGTGGGTGGCCCCTGGGCCCCCGCTGTACTATTTTAACCACTTTCGGTTCATCCGGGCTTGAACTTAGAGCGTAGGGTCCGAGGTTGTTACAATTGGTATCAGAACCATCCCACCCTTCAGGGTCTCAGCAAAATGGTCATTGTCAGGCTAGAAAATATTTTTGGTAGCTATGTATACTAGGGAAAAAAAACGTGAGAGTAGGACTGCTTCGATTTTTCTTCTTACCCACCCACCCACCCTTTTCTGTTAAGGAAGTGTAACATTTTCAATCCTCTTCTAAAATTCAAACTAGGATTCACGTGTTCTGGGTTCCGTAGTACCATAGGTTGTGTGAGTGTGTGTGTGTGTGTAATTCCTTATCTATCTGTTGCATCCAACTTGTTGTCGCTATCTGCCTTTTGGTTATCAACTGTTGGTACATTCCATACCGACAAGATTTTTGTAAACCAACGCGATCAATCTGATTCGTTGTAAACCGACGCGATCTGTCTTATTCTTTGTTATCCGACGCTACCTTGTTGGGGTGTTTGTTTTTCCATTGTTGCTAATCCTTAGGTTCATCTTAAGAAGGAAGGGAATTGGGATATGTGTTTTACTTATTCATATGAGGAGTAATGATTTGAGTGCGGGATGGAGTCGTGACCATACCAATACTTTTATCATTCGCTCTTGCATATTAAACCCAAGAGAGAAGAAAACCTGGCTACCGTGTACACACATGGACCAACCCTTGGTCTAACCCAAGCGCTTAGCTTCCATTGCTTTCTGCCAGACCCCTCTCCCTAGTCTGGTTAGACCAAGCCTAGTTGTGGCCGAAGCTGAGCTGTCCCTATTTTTCTTCTCAGCCTCGATCACGTGCTGACGCCCTCTCCTCGCCCACGCAACTCGTGAGCTCCCTTGACCCTCTTGGCATAAAGTGCAGCCAGAGCAGCTGGCTAGCCCATCCCCATCTTCGCAACCACTCCTAGATCCCGATCTGGGAGGGCACCTTCCCCTCTCCAGGCATCACCATTGCGACAAAAACCCTATCTCGTCAACCCACTTCACCCCAACGCCCTACAACACCCCAATCTCTTCCATGAGTACCATAATGACCCTCTACATCCCTTTCGATGGCTAGTACCGGAGATTGATGCCAGGGTGTGCTAGAGGAGCCTCGCCGTCGCCATGTCCAGGAACCCCAGGGACTCCCTCAGCCAACGCATCGCCGCCGTTCAACACCACCCTGAGCCAACCCACCTTCACCGTGACCCTGGGTGAGTTCCACGACACCCCCGAGCATGCTTTTTGATGTAGCCCGATGATGATGATATATACATGGATTACGATGATTCTGACTGCTTGAATTGGAAGGAAATATTGAGTCAACCCAATGGTGACTATCAGGTGAATACATTCCTAGTTGAACATGATACTTTCATTTATAAGAACTTTATAATGCCTAAGTGATATGGGGTGGCCCGATATTCTCAGCAAGCACTTGTCGGTGATGATTATGGTTGATAGATAACTAGCCTGTAGCTATGAATTCTCCCGCTCAAACCCTGATGCCAATGAAACAGCTCTCGAACCCTGTGGGGTATTCACAACACCACGCTCTTGCGCACGTAGCCATCGACCACGAACGGTAGTTTGCAATCTACTAATTCCCAATGGAACAATAGATCGCACACAATTGCAGTAGTATAATTCGATCACAGGGTAATTCCAGAGGTTCTTTGAAAAAAGAACTCCAAAATAGTTTAAACGTGGTCTTAACCCTAACTATGGGTCGTCCCAAGGCTTATAAGGGTTGCTGGGGCGGACAGAATCTGAACACATACGACTCAAACTGATATAAGACGACTCGGACCAGATTCGGTCGGCGGCTAGACATTTCGGTGTAATCGCGCCGGAGAGTCCGGTCAGGCCGGACACTCCGAATGGAGTGTGCCAGACAGTTCGGTCTTGCCAGAAACTTCAAAGTTTCTAGGTGGTGTCTGGGTAGTTTCCGATTTGGGACACAGATTGTTTGCACCAATTCTTCTCGCGGGTAGGCCGGACAATCTAGGTTGATCTGGCCGGACACTGCGGTCGATGCAGAGCTTTTGCCCTCTGTCTTGATGATCTTCTCTTGCACATTCCTCCCACTCCTCCCTCGCGCATCCTTGGTCGATGATCATGATGGGCTTATCCTGTAGCCCTTCTCCTCCTCGTGCCATGCTTATTTCTCCAACGAACCTCATCATACATAAATGCATAGACTTAGGTAGTATAAAGTTCTCATCAATAAAAGTACCAGATTCGTTTAGGAGTGAATTCACTTGTTGTTCAAGTAGCTTACCATGAGCTCTTGTAATGGGTCCAATTCTAATCTCATTGGACTGATCCTTCTTTGCAACAATTGGAGCATCTTCAACAGTCATTAGGGTAGGTGTAATTGTACGTATGTCATCATCATCTCCCCCTCTTCAAAAGGTGTCGACCTCGATGCTCCAAGGTCTTCTCCATCATATGGTGATAAATCAACAACGTTGAAGCCGTTGATAACTCCACTAAACTCCTCAATAGGTATATCAGTCGAGTAGGCATTATCATTAATCTTGGCTAACACCTTGTAAGGACCAGCACCATGTGGCTTCAACTTTGACTTTCTAAGTAGTGGAAACCTATCCTTGTGTAGATGCACCCATACCATGTCACCAGGCTTGAACAACACTTCCTTCCTTACTTGATTTCTTGCAGCAGCAATGTTCTTGACTTTCTTCTCAATAGCCTCTCAAGTCTTCTCATGAATCTTCTTCACATATTCAGCATGTTTTGATGCCTCCACATCAACTCTCTCATGTAATGGCAAAGGCAAAAAATCAAGTGCGTCAATGGCTTGAAGCCATACGCCACCTCAAAAGGACAAAGCTGAGTAGTCGAATGCACAACCATGTTGTATGCAAACCTAACATGTGGCAAACACTCTTCCCACTCCCGCAGATTCTTCTTTATCATAGTCCTCAGCAACTGTGACAATGTTCGATTCACCACCTCCATCTGACCATCTGTTTGGGGATGACATGTAGTACTGAATAACAACTTCGTTCCAGCTTCCCCCATAAGGTCTTCCAAAAGTAGCTCATGAACTGCACATGACGGTCAAAAACAATCGTCATTGGTACTCCATGCAATCTCACGATGTCCCTGAAAAACAGGTTAGCAACATGCGACGCAGCGTCGCTTTTGTGGCTAGTAATAAAATGAGCCATCTTAGAGAACCTATCCACTACCACAAATATAGAATCATGACCTCTCTGAGTTTTAGGTAGACCTAGCACAAAATCCGTACTAATGTCTTCCCATGGTGTAGTAGGTGCAGAGAGAGGTGTATACAAACTATGAGGCTTCAACTTTGATTTGGACTTGTGGCATGTAATGCAACGACTCACAAATATGTACACATCATGCCTCATCTTGGGCCAATAAAAGTGATCATAAAGCATGAGCAATGTCTTTTGACGCCCAAAGTGACCCATCAAACCGCCAGCATGTGATTCCTGCACTAAGAACAAACACAACGAGGATTCTGGAATACATAGTTTCTTAACTCTAAACAAATATCCATCATGTATATGATACTTATCCCATGCGATTCAAAGAGCACACAAACGATATGGTTCAAAAAAATCATGGTCAGTTGCATAAAGTGAACAAATACTTTATAATCCAGGAATTTTAACATCAAGATTGGTTAATACCATGTTCTGCCCTTACAAAGCATCAACAACTACATTCTTCTTTCCCTTCTTATACTTAATGATGTCAGGAAAGACTCAATAAACTCAACCCATTGAGCTAATCTTATATGCAAGTTGGATTGAGCTTTCAAATGCTTCAATGCTTCATGATCAGAATGTATGATAAATTCCTTTGGCCGCAAAAAATGTTGCCAAACTTCAAGTACTCTAACAAGTGCATACAATTCTTTATCATAAATATGATAGTTCAGTCTATCACCAGTAAGTTTCTAAGAAAAATATGCTATAGGGTGACCCTCTTGCATAAAAACGCCACCAATTCCTATACCACTTGCATCACTTTCAACTTCAAATTGCTTCGAAAAATCAGGTACTGCAAGTAATGGAGTAGAAGTGAGCAAACATTTCAATGTATCAAATGCAATATCTTGGGCTGCGTACCACACAAATGGCACACCTTTCTTAGTCAAATCATTCAATGGTGCAGCAATAGTGCTAAAATCCTTCACAAAGCACCTATGGAAACCAACTAAGCCATCGAAACTACGCACTTGACTCACATTCATGGGTATAGGACAATTCTAAATTGATTCAATTTTAGATTAATCTACCTCTACCCCATGCTTAGATACAACGAATCCTAGAAATATGACCTTATCTTTCGCAAATGTGCACTTCTCAAGATTAGCATATAATTTAGTATCACGCAACACTTGAAAAACTTGTCGGATATGACTACAATGTTCAGTTTCGTTGTGGCTATAGATAAGTACATCTTCAAAATAAACAACCACAAAACTACCAATAAATTATCTCAAAACATGATTCATTAATCTCATGAACGTACTAGGTGCATTAGTCAGACCAAATGGCATAACTAACCACTCCTACAAACCAAATTTTGTTTTGAAAGTAGTTATCCATTCATCCCTTTCTTTCATCCTAATTTGATGATAACTACTAGGAAACTCAATCTTAGAGAAAATAGCAGCACCACTCAATTCATCTAGCATATCCTCTAAGCGTGGAATAAGCTGACGATATCGAATAGTGATGTTATTAATAGCTCTACAATCTACACGCATGCGCCATGTACCATATTTCTTAGGCACTAAAATAACAGGAACAACACAAGGGCTAAGAGAAACATGAATGTACCATTTATCCAGCAACGCATGTACTTGTTTCGGTATCTCCTTTGTTTCTTCCGGTTTGGTCCTGTAGGGTGCACAGTTTGGTAATAGGGCACCAGGGATCAAGTCGATTTGATGCTCAATGCCACGCAATGGAGGCAATCCTACTGGTACATCTTCTAGAAACACATCACGAAAATCCCGCAAAACAGTAGATACACCAAGAGAAATAGGGGTGATGTCGTTACAAACCAATACCTCGCCCTTATACATGAGCACAAGTGGCATGGCTGTAGGATCCTCACGAAACTCTCCCATATCTTCCTTGGTGGCTAATATTACTAGACTAGGCACTCTCTCACTTTTCGTTTTATCACTCTTTTTGGGTTCTATTACATCATGTACAGCTGCAACACTATCTCGCCTATCTATAGATTCATCCGTCAAGTTCACTTCGGTCTTTTGACTAGACTCATTCAAAGTCAGTTGTGTTGTCATTGGATGCAAATTAATCTTCTTGCCCTTGAACTCCAAGTGATATGTATTGGCACGGCAATTGTGTTGCACATGGCGATCATAAAGCCAAGGCCGACCCAATAATAGATGGCAAACAGTCATAGGAACCACATCAAAGTCAATAGAATCCTTGAATGGCCCTATTTCAAAATTCACATGTACCATATGGTTTACCTTCATCTCACCATTGTCACTCAACCATTTTATGTAGTATGGCTTGGGATTAGGTAAATAAGACAAATTCAGCTTGGCACATAACTCCTTACTTGCAAGATTTCTGCAACTACCTCCATCAATGATTACCTTGCAAGCTTTGTTAGGTACAACGAGTGCTTTGGTTTGGAACAAGTTGCAGCACTGAGAGTCAACAATAGGCTACACACTAAGTATACGTGGAGAGACCACTATGGTAGGTGCATGCTCAGGGAAGGCATCCATACCGTCCTCGCTGTCATACCCATTGTCGCCATGAAAATCAACATCATCTCCACTCTCATACTCTCCTTGTTCATTGACAAACATCACCTTGCGGTTTGGACAATCTCTCTTGTAATGTCCTCTATCTCCACAAGTATGGCATTCAACATCACGCGTAACCGAAGTTGACATATTGGAACCCGAGCTAACAGCAGGAGCAACGGATTTCCGAGCATTGGAACCATAAGAAGACGTGGGAGCGGGCTTGGTTGATGGTGACGGGTGGCTAGCAGCCGCTGCAGGTGGCGTCATGGGTGGTAGCGGTGTAGACCTGGCCGCAAAACCACTTGTAGATGGAAACCTCGCACGTGAGTTAGCTTCTTCAGCTAACTATGATTCGGCCTCTCGAGCATGGTGCAACAGTTCGTTCATAGTCTCATACTTGTGATGCCGAACAATGCTCTTGATTGGTAGCTTCAAATTGTTGAGAAATCGTTGCATAGTCATCTCAAGGGATTCATGAACTCAAGCACGTTGCATAAGCATCTCCATCTCCATGTAGTACTCATCAACTAACATGGTCCCCTGCGTCAATTGTGTTAACTTGTCAAAAACAGATCGCAAGTAGTTGGTGGGTACAAAATGATCCTTCATAATGCGCTTCATATCGCGCCAATCCATCACAGGAAGTTCATTGTCCTCCCTTCGATTCTGCACAATAGCATCCCACTAGCGCAAAGCATATCCATCAAATTCTGATGCTACAAGCTTGACCTTCTTGTCTTTTGGATAGTCAAACAATCGCCAGAGCTTCTCAATCTTCAACTCCCATGTGAGGTAATCTTAAGGATCAAGTGAGCTAGCAAACATGGGATTTGAGAATTTTGGCTTGCCCAAACCATCATCAGCAGCTTGATTTGGAACACGTTGAGCACGTCCAAGAGGAGCAAAACCACAAGCATAAGCAGGTGCAGTAGAAGGCACAGGTGTAGGGGGACTAGCACATCCCCTGCCAAGATGTGGGGCAGCACTAGCCGCACTACCGTCATCGTTGTCATTAATAACATCATCATGTGGGTGTTACTGCCATTGCTGAATTGCTACTATTAAGGCATCAATCGAACGCTGCAAAGTTGCGACATTAGTATTGAGTGCAGTCACTTGTGTTTGAATGTTAGTGATTGCACCGACATTCTGGTCCACGGCCACTTGCACGTCCTAGATATTCTTGTAAATGGTATATGTTGTGTGAGTAAACACATGCATCAAGTGAGATTTCAACGCCTCATATTCGTGGCAATTAACAAATTCCTCATCCTTCTTTTTTTGCGACACAACATCATCATCACTAAAAGACATGATTAGTAGGTTAGTGAAAAAGTCAAAATCTGTTTGGTGGCACACTCATAACTCACTCACAACTGACAAGAAAGCGGATCTTCCCGTTCCAAAGTGAATAGAGATGCTTTACCAAAACAAAATCAAAGACATATGCACTGATGTGATGAAGTGAATATCAAGGGTATAGAGAACAATCATAGGACACATAGGTTATTTATGGTGGAGCTCTAGGTATGGTATCCTAACTACACCGTAAACAAGTCCTAGTGATGATAGTATGAAAACCCAAGAAACACACACGGTGTAGATAAACGTGGCGAAGCAACTTATGAAAAGGAATATTGCAATGCACAAGAGAGACGCTAGTAAAAGCTCAAAGTAAACAGGCACAAGATTGCTCAATCATGATCAACTAGGCCACCAACAATGCACACTTTGATATCCCTTTTTCTCACGCTTGTAGCTCTTTTCTTCTCTTTTTTATACTGATTCTCTTTTCTTGTTTCTTTCCTTTTTTTTGATTTTTCAACTATATGACTCAATGCAAACGAGTGCAGCAACTTATAATAAAATTGGGCCGGATAGTCCGGTTGATATGCGCCGGAGACTCCGGTAGGGCCGTACTTTGGTGTAAATATGCCGGATAGTCCGGTTTTTTCTTGTCGAAAAATATTTCACTTCGAAACCCTAATGAGCCGCCTGTCAGAGCAAAGCAACTAGTCTCATGGGTATGTTCCTAGGCACGGATGATGTAGATAGGTTGTGTCTATGGTATGCAAACAAAGGTACGCTATGTGGACTCGGACAAACGATGAAAACTTGCGGAAAACGGTGATGGTGGACACGGTGGAAAACAAGATCAAACCTTAAACCTAGACACAAACAAAAACTAGACTTCTATGAGAAAAACCTATAGATCGGATCTACGAGAAGATACAACTAACAACTAAAACTCGAAAACAATGCAATCTAGTCTATGGAAAATCTTTTTGTAAGGCTTTTTCTATATAGGACGAAACAAAAACTAATCTATTGATGGATTTATGGATGCTCACCGAGTAAACGAGGAAATCTGATACCAAGATGATATGGGGTGGCCTGGTCTTCTCATGAAGCACTTGTCGGTGATGATTATGGGGATAGATAAATAGCCTCTAGCTATGAACTCTCCCGCTCAAACCCTGATGCAATTGCAATAGCTATCGAACCCTATGGGATATTCACAACACCACGCTCTTGCGCATGTAGCCTTCGACCACGAACGATAGTTTGCAATCTACTAATTCCCAATGGAACAACATATCACACTCAATTGCAGTAGTATAATTCGATCACAGGGTAATTCCAGAGGTTCTTTGAAAGAAACAGCTCCAAAATAGTTTAAATGTGGTCTTAACCCTAACTATGGGTCGTCCCAGGGCTTATAAGGGCGGCTGGGGTGGCTAGAATCCGAAACTAAATATATACGACTCAAACTAAGACAACCCAACTCGGACCAGATTTGGTCGGTGGCCGGACATTCCGGTGTAATCAGGTCGGATAGTCCGGTTAGGCCGGACACTCCTGGTGCAGTGTGCCGGACAGTCCGGTCTTGCCAAAAACTTCAGAGTTTCCGGGTGGTGTCCGGGTAGTGTCTTATTTGGGACACAGATTGTCCACACCAATTCTTCTCTCGGCCAGGCCGGACAGTCCGCGTGGATCTGGCCGGACACTCCGGTCGATGCAGAGCTTTTGGCCTCCATGTTGATGATCTTCTCTTGCACCTTCCTCCCACTCCTCCCTCGCGCATCCTTGGGCGATCATCATGATGGGCTTATCTTGTAGCCCTTCTCCTCCTCGTGCCATGCTTATTTCTCCAACGAACCTGATCATACATAAATGCATAGACTTAGGTAGTATAAAGTTCTCATCAATAAAAGTACCAGATTCTTATAGGAGTGTATTCACATGTTGTTCAAGTATCTTAGCACGAGCTCTTGTAATGGGTCCAATTCTAATCTCATTGGACTGATCCTTCTTTGCAATAGTTGGAGCATCTTCAGCAGTCATTGCAGTAGGTGTAATTGTAGGGATGTCCTCATCATTAAGTCTTTGTGCTATTGTATGATCAGGTACATGGGAGAAGAAGGCGTAGCATGGAGTGAGGAGCTGAAGCATATGGAGAATGGCATGTTGATCAATGAAGAATGCGTGAGGGAGGAAAGAGAGGAATGCGTGAGGGAGAAACTGCGCATTTTCCTGTCACGGCAGGCTGCCGCCGCACAAAAACGGTGTATTTCTCTGCCATGGCAGGCTGTCGTGGCACAAAAACAGGCACAAACTCTTCTGCGGCAGAGCAGGCCTATGCACCTTAGGCCGAATCCATTGGATCAGTTTGTATCTAGGTTAGGCTGGACCACCTCGTTTCCTAGCATTGGCCGCTGCCCCTCCCTTAAATAGATGGGGGACACTTCCCTTAGGTTTGTCGTGGTGGTGTCACGGCAGATGCCATGTATAGGCTAAAGGTGGGGACTAATACTCGCTAGGGGAATCCAGGGAGGGATAGTGAAGTGATTCTCCACACAAGAGTTTGTATTGATTTACTTCCAAGGTTACAAGTGCTCCTAGAGCTGTATTGGCGAGAGGAGGAAGAAGGAGCTCTCGTACTCTCACCCATAGATCACACCTGAAACCCTAGCCCAATACAGAATCACAGAGAGATCAACCCCTTCTTCAGAAGCCCTAGCCCCCCTTTTATAGGGGAGGCTCGGTTTCTTCCTAGGGCATACGTGGAGGCATATTCCTAAGAATATGCCTCCTCCCAAAGTGGTAAGCCGACCGGGGTGCTTTTTCCCCGCGTTACACATGCTTTAGCTACGTAAGCCTCTGCGGCGCCCTCGTCAGCCGACACGGGCGTCGTCACGCTTGTCGGCCACGCCCCGGTGGTCCTGTCCTTGCTCGCTTCACTCAGGCAGTGCGTACCGGGGCTCTTTTGACCAGGGAGATTCCTTCCTTCTCCTAGAAGCTTACTGTGACCTGGATGATGGTTCATCCGGCCACACCCGTTCCTGCATACAGGTAAAACATGCACTTCCGACTTACTGCTTAAGTCGGATGAGACCTAGTTAGGCGAATGCCCCTAGGTCCGGATTACCCCGTGATTCGGCTTGCCTTGAGGTGACCCGGCCAGCATCTGCTTTGGCCTTGCCGAACCTCGGCTAACTCGGCCTTTATACCCCGGCGTGACCCTACCCGGGGGTATCCCCCCAACATTAGTCCCCGAAGCTGGTGCGGTCTTAGATGCCTTGGCCGCTAAGGCCACACCAGGTTCAATCTTGTGCCCCGGTCGTTATTTCCGAGTTACCTTTGTACCTCGGACTGCTTGGATTTACGTTCCCTTCGCACATTTCAAGTTTTCACTTGCTGGCCGGGTTACCACAGTTCCATCCGGGTCTTGCTTCCTTCTCTCGTATGTTAACCCATGTGAAGGGTAATCATTATGTCGTCTTATTTTAAGGGACGGTACAGTAACCGCCGCAGTAATTGTCAGTTATCACTGTGCGCGGGTCACGTCACGCCTGCCTCCTCGTTTACCGCATCAGCGCGCAGCATCATAGGACTCTCTCTGCCCTGTGGCCCTCCGTGTGGCTCCTCACTGATTGGTCCGGACGGGTGATACACGGCCACAGCGTGTGGCCGGTCCACAGGGCGCGATCCCACTCGCCCCTAATAGGAGTGGTTAAATAGCGGAGGGGTGCGTCCCTTAGGATTTTTCCCCCTCCACACCCCTTTGCCCATTGCTATTCTTCTTCCTCTTCCTCGCGACCGTGTCGCCGCCAGCATCGCCAAATAGCAGCATCGCTGCCGCGCTTCTCCGTGGAACTTCCGCGTAGCTGCCACCGCGACGCCAATTTCTCGCCACGGGTCCGCGCCAGTCCCGGCCACTGTCCCCCGCCGCCTCCAGTGCCAGCAAGGGCCTCGAGGACCAGATGACTGAAGAGGAACTCATTGTTGCTGAGCAGGAGATGGAAGAGGACGCCGCGGCGGCGGACCGCGGCGCGTGGGCCAGCTCCTGGGTCTGCCAGGATGACCTGGACTGGCTCTACCGGACCAGACGCATCCCAGCCGGCGTCGCCGCGCGCCTTCCTTCCAACGAACTGGCCCCCTCACCAATTCCGGGCGAGTTCGTCGTGTTCTTGTCCCATTTCCAACGGGGCTTCGGCTTGCCGGTGAGTGATTTTTTCCGGGACTGGCTCGGTACATACCAACTCCAGCCACACCGCCTTCTAGCCAACGCCAACACCTCTCTTTCTGCCTTTGCTTCTACGATCGAAGGCTACGTCGCACTATGACCCACGAAAGAGCTATGGATCCGGTTCTTCGGCCTTCGTCGCAACGTCATTCCCAACATCCACGCTGATCCGGAGGACAAGCGGCTCACTCAATTTGCAGCGGCCTCCATTTCACCCCAGCAATTTTTTGTTTTTCCCCGGTTCACCGGGCTAGAGTCCTGCAAAGGATGGGCCCGGACCTTCTTCTATGTCCGGAATACGGGAACCGAAGACTTGATCCGGTTGCTTCCCTACACTCCGGGTCCACCTAACCCGGACCTGTGGGATGTGATCCCCAAGATGCCCACAGCCTTGGCCAACCAAGTGAGCAAAAGGTTCGCGGAACTAAAGGAGCTCGGGCTATGCAACGAGGATGCCATGATCACCTTTGTGCGTAACCGAATCTCACCCCTCTAGAAGCGCACCCACAAGGTGTGCCACATGAGCTACGGCCGCGATCCTAACCGGACCTCATCCTTCGAGCTGACCAACTCGGAGATTTATCGCCGGGTTAAGGCTCTCTTCACCACTCACAAGGACTTTTCCACTGATTAGACTTGGGGGATTGAGCATTTCCGCTGTGACCAGCTTCCTCCCATGGTAAGTTTCATGCTGCAAACTTAACCCGGACTAATTACATGTCAGTGATTGTTGCAATTTTTGACTCTTTTGTTCGCTCTTTTCCTCAGCAATTCCTTCAGCAGACCCTTGAGGGCGGCACCGATCCGTCCCTTAAGTGGGCGCCGGACCGGGAGACTCCGGATGAGGAAGAGCCGGACCAGGAGATGTTCCTCCCTATGACCAATGCCATGAAACGACCCACGGGTATATCCTCTTCTATTAGAGATTGGCCCGATGATGAAGATGACTCGGAAATCGAGGTGATTGAACCTTTTGAGGTTGTCCCCCTTTCTTTTGCTTTTTCGCCATCAGCTCACCCCGGCGGTCATATTCACGAGGATCCCCCTCTCGCTACGGGCGAGCCTATTCCGGTGGCAACGAAGAAGAAACGTGGGGCTTCTTCGAGTTCTTCCTCCGGACCTCTCAGCCCGTTAAAAGGCGAAAGAAGTCCGGGGACAAGACTGCCCCCAAACCAGCAGGCAAGGGCCCAGCACGAAGGGCTCGGAAACCAAAAGCGGCCGAAACCGTGGATGCGTAAGTCCTTCTTTCTTCTGTAACTCGTTCTTCCTTACTTCGTCGTAATTTTACTTCTGACGTTATTTGATTTCGTAGGGCTCTGGTGGAGGTCCCTCAAAGTGGATCTACCATCTCTTCCCCTCTGCGACCTAGCCCTTCTCCCCGTCGTGACGACGAGTCACGCCCGCTGAGCCCTAACCCAGAGGGTTCTGCGGCCGCTCCGGGTTCAGCTCCACCTCGGCAAGAGGAGGGTAACCTTGGAGCGGGGAAGACCGGCCCAGCCGGAGCAACAGCATCCACTGCCTCGACAACGCCTCAACCAGCAGCCACTGAGGCTACTTCGTCCCCAGCACCAGTTCCAGTACCAGCAACCAAACCAACAACCAGACCAGCACCAACTCCAACCTCGGCATTAGCACCAACTCCGGTAGCGAAAACTTCAGCGCTGGCCCCAAGCCCAGCAGCGAGAGTACCAGTGCCTAGTTCCTCTGCATCCTCCGAGTCCTCTCAACCTCGACAAGGAACTACCCCGGCAATTTCTAAGGGGAAAACCACTGCTACAGCTTCCTCTACCCAGCAAGCCAAAGGCAAGAAGGCTCCAGACGCTACCAAGCCCACTGCCGTCAAGTCTGGGCAGCGCACCCTTGTGTCAATGCTCCCCAAGAAGACATCAACGGAAAAGGACGCGCCTGCCGAGCCAACTGAAGCCCAGCAGTTGGTTCTGCACACCAGCCCCGCCCTTGCCCTGGTGGAGAGGAAAGAAGCGCATGCAAAGGGCTTGGTGACGCCCCATATGCCCACGGGTGAACGGTACCCTCCGAGCCTGATAGAATTTGTTATGAATTGGAACAAGGCTGAGATAGTCCAGGAATCTGATCTCTCGGAAAAGTTTGGTCCTGCCGAGTTTTCCGCTCAGATGAACGCGGCCGCAAAATCTATTAACCTCGTTGGGCGAATGATGGAGGTACGTTGCTCCTCCTTGACAAGTTGTAGGTAATAACCATTAGTCCCCGAGCCTCCGGGGGAGTTACTTGTTACTCGGCCGGATGCACTTTTAGAACACTAACGTAGCTCCGTGAGAACTCCGAACATGCACATACCTAGAGCCGGGTTAAGTTCCACTTGGCCCGAATTTTAGTACACTTCGAACATGCACACTCCTAGAGCCGGGTTAAGTTCCACTTGGCCCGGATTTTAGTACACTTCGAACATGCACACACCTAGAGCCGGGTTAAGTTCCACTTGGTCTGGATTTTAGTACACTTCGAACAAGCACACACCTAGGGCCGGGTTAAGTTCCACTTGGCCCGGATTTTAGTGCACTTCGAACATGCACACACCTAGAGCCGGGTTAAGTTCCACTTGGCCCGGATTTTAGTGCACTTCGAACATGCACACACCTAGAGCCGGGTTAAGTTCCACTTGGCCCGGATTTTAGTACACTTCGAACATGCACACACCTAGAGCCGGGTTAAGTTCCACTTGGCCCGGATTTTTAGTACGCTTCGAATATGCACTAGGCTGACTTAAGTTTCTGTATCTCTTTTAGGTGACCACCAACCGCCGGAGTGCTGAATTCCAACGCTTGCTAGATACGCACAAGAATCTTCGCGCAAAACAGGCTGCACTCATCGCGGAGTACGAGAAAAGGGGTAAATTTCTTCCTTATCCTTTCCTCAATTTTCTTCAACTTCGTTTGCCGAACTAATCTGAGTGTTCGGTTCCCGCAGCTGGGGTGGAAGCTGAAAACAAGATAATGCGGAAGAACTTGGAGCAGATCAAGGGTACGTCCTTCTTGGCTGTCTTTACCGTGGTTTCCATCGGCTTTCCTCCTTGGCTCGGCAAACATTCATTCCTCGGCACTGCCGGGCCAACGCACTATTTTAGCATCGCTTGAAGATAGTGTGCCTGTGCCTGACGTGATGCTAGATTTTCTCGAACAAGCAGGGCAGCACCAAGCCGAACTAAAGAAGAAAGATGATGAGCTCGCCCTCCTCCGGACCAAAGATGATGAGATAGCCAAGCTCAAGGCTGAGATGGATAAAATGAAGGCGCATCACCAAACCGAGCTAAAAAAGGCTGGCCAGGACTACACCGAAGAACGTGAGCGCCTCAAGCTCCAAAATGCTAAGGACCGTGAGCTTCTTCAGGAAGCCGAGGTCAAACTTGAGTCGGAAAATGCTGAGCTCGAGCAGCTTCGGAAGAGGCGTGATGCTTGCACCAAGGAATTGACCCGGATTCACAATCACATCTCACGTAATTTCTTTTCCTTTATCCGCCTTATTTCTCCGGGTTACTTCATATGTCTTGTTTTATCAACTTTGTCCTTTGCCTTGTTTCCCAGGCCACTTTCCAGAGGGTACTGCTATTGCAAGTGCTGCTGTCGCCAATTTCCGCCGAGAAAGGGGTACTCCGGTTGCTCCTGAGGGTGAGAGCATTCCCTTTGAGATGGAGGACCTGTTGGTCAGCCTGTCGTCTCGCGTGGAAATCATTAAGAACTACGGCAGGGACCTCCTCGATGTTGCAGTCCGAGTCTTCAACGCCTTCTGGCCCGCCGATGATGCTGCGGAGAGAGTCACACAGCTCGCTGAAAAGCTTTCGGAAATCGAGACCCAGCTCGACCTCTGGCGAGAGTCTGCTGGACGTGTTGCAGCCGATACCATCCTTCACCACATTCTGACGTGGTATGAGAAGATAGATCTCAGCCTCCTCACACGCCTGCGCACCGGATCCAAATGGACAGATGACACGTAGTGGGTAGCTCGGCACCAGGCTTGCGCCCACAGCCTCATCGAATATGCCCCCATTCACGAATGGACTGAGGGTCCGAGCTTCCTGGAAGTCGCTGGCGAAGAAGAAGTTGAGAACGTTGAAGATGATTCGGGTGAGGACGAAGAGGACACTGCCTCGGATATCGAAGAGGGCGACGATGATGCCGAACTTCCTCCCGCTGCTCCTTGAGTAAAAACACTTGAAAATTTATGAGATCCCCGGTATGCCGGGTGGAATTGTATTCCAAACACATGTGATATTTCGCTACTAAGTGCTTATGCCGGATTAACTTGGGCGTAGTCCCCGAGTTTCTTTTTCTTGTTCGTTCAATCTTTTGGCTCGGATCGTGTCTACCTTGATTCGGTTTTACAACTTACGAATCCGAGCTTGAAAAATTTTCTTAACAATACTGGGAAACTTTTAGACTTAGCTCAAAAATAAAACTGTATAACAATTTGAAAATGAATATGGGGTTAGTCCGAAACACAAACGTCAGCTCGAATAAATTCTTTTCCTTAGTCGTTTTTCATGTGCTACGCAATTCCAAACTTGTTCTCTTGCTTGCCATGAAGTCAATTCTTGTTGGACAGCAGCAAGTCGAAGAGTTGGGTTTTTGGTGCTCACACACATAATCCAAGTTAAGTAGAATAACTTACTCCAGATGGCGCGTAGAAAATAACAAACATTATTAAGGCAGTCCCCGAGTTACTGCTCGAGGTGCCAACATTTTATTGATAAGCTCATTGCCGACATACATACCGACATATGAGATAGCCCGGATACATACACTTCTTAGCTAGGTGTAGAAAGGCTGAAGTAGAGCTATGTTCCATGGTCACTTGGATTCCTCTCCGGACCTGTCCGCCTTGTTCTTTTCCTGTGGCTTTGCATCTATAAGATAGTAAGAATCGTTGTGCAATGCTCACGATGAATGGCCCTTCCCATGGGGGGGATAATTTATGCATTCCAGTAGTACGTTGTACCAACCGGAGCACAAGATCGCCTTCTCGAAAGACTCGGGGGCACACTTTCTGGCTATGATAGCGTCAGAGATTTTGCTGATATATGGCGGATCTGGACAGTGCCAGTTCTCTCGCTTCTTCCAGCAGATCAACATCATTTTGCTGGGCTTCTTGCACTTCGGCTTCTGTGTATTGGGTGACCCTAGGCGAATCATGCTCTATGTCGGCTGGTACTACAGCTTCTGCCCCATATACCAGAAAGAACGGCGTATAGCCTGTTGATCGATTCGGAGTTGTTCTTAAACTCCACAGTACTGCTGGTAGTTCTTCTATCCAGCACCCTGCTGATCTTTGCAGCGGCTCAATGAGCCGGGTTTTTATCCCGGATAATACTAATCCGTTGGATCTTTCCACTTGTCCATTTGATGCGGGGTGGGCTACCGAAGCTACGTCCAGCCGGATCCTCTTATCCCGGCAGAAACGAGCAAATGCTCCTTCCGCAAAATTTGTGCCATTATCAGTTATGATACTGTGTGGATAACCGTACCTCAAGATGATATCTTTGAGAAACGTTACGGCCGTAGCTCCATCACATTTTCTTATAGGCTTCACCTCAATCCACTTCGTAAACTTGTCCACCATTACCAGATGTGAGTCATATTTCCCCTTGCTGGTTTGAACGGGCCAACCATATCCAAGCACCATACGGCAAATGGCCAAGTGATTGGGATGGTCTTGAGTTCCGACATTGGCATATGTGTCTTTGTAGCGTACCTCTGATAACCATTACATTTTCTCACCAGATCTTCAGCTTGCTCTAAGGCATTTGGCCAGTAGAATCCGTGTCGGAAAGCTTTTGCTACCAAGGCTCGGTATGAGGCGTGATGCCCGCATTCCCCCTGATGTATATCTCGGATGATTTCAAGCCCTTCTTCCGGGTCAACACACCGCTGGAGGACATTGGTCACACTTCTTTTGTATAACTCGGAATTGATGATCGTGTAGGCCCTTGCCCTCCTCTATGTTTGCCTAGACAGCACCTCCTCAGTGGGTAACGTTGCATCCTTCAGGAATTGAAATATAGGCAGTGCCCAAGCCGGTATTGGCCGCATGGGGAACACGTCCTCGTCTATCTCCATCTGATCCACCGGCATAACTTCAACCGGACCATGCTGAGCAGTCCCCGGGTCTTGCGAAGCAGTCCCCGGGTTTGCCGAAGCTGTCCCCGGGTTTTGTGCGCCACTTCCTGTGTCAACGTCCATGGGCACAGCTCCGGATTCGGTGTCATCCGGGACATAGATTGACTCGGATTCCGGGGATGGCCTGATGGATTGTTTCCTGAGGTGCTCTAATGCTACACCCAGTGGAATTGCTTGTCTGGTTGACCCGAGCTTCGACAGCATGTCGGCAACCTCATTTTCCACCCGGGGTACATGATGAAATTCGCATCCCTCAAAGTAACCAGAAATCTTCTACACATGAAATCTGTATAGTGCCATGTTTGGCTCAAGGGCGTCCCACACTCCGGACACTTGCTGCACCACCAAATCCGAGTCGCCAAAGCATATGATCCGACGTATACCAATTTCTTTTGCTACCTTGAGCCCATGCACAAGTGCTTCATATTCAGCGACATTGTTTGATGCCGTGAAGTGGATTTGCAGCACATATCTCAACTGGTCCTTCTTCGGTGACGTGAGTACAACTCCGGCACCTAACCTGGTTTTGGTTTTTGATCCGTCAAAGTGCATTCGCCAATAGTTCGGATCAGGAAGCGGTGGTTCATACTGCACCTCGGCCCAGTCAACAAAAAAGTCCGCCACTGAGATTTGATGGCTTCTCGTCTGTCATATTGCGGAGCATAAGGAGCTAGCTCAATTTCCCATTTTGCAATTCTGCCGCTTCCATCCTTGTTACTCATTATCTCGGATATGGGGGCCTCACATATGACTCGGATGGGATGCTCCTCAAAGTAGTGCTTCAGTTTCTTGGTGGCCATGTACACGCCATATGCCACGTTTTGATAATGTGGGTAGTTTTGCTTTGAGGCTGACAACACTTCACTCAAGTAATACACCGGCCTTTGCACCGACTTACCTTCCTCATCGTGCTCCACCACTATCACTGCACTTACAACTCGGTTGGTTGCGGCTATATAGAGCAACATTGGCTCCTTTGATAGTGGTGAGGCTAGCACTGGTGCCGTGGCTAACATCTTCTTCAGGTGGGTAAAAGCTTCATTGGCCTGCGGTGTCCAAATGAACTTATCCGACTTTTTCATGAGTTGGTAAAGGGGCAATGCCTTCTCTCCCAACCGGCATACAAACCGACTTAACGAGGCCAGGCAACCTGTGAACTTCTGGACCTCGTTAAGACACTTCGGCAGTTCCATTCGTTCGATGGCCCGGATTTTGGTTGGATTAACCTCGATACCTCGGCTGGAAACAAGAAAGCCGAGCAGTTTTCCAGCCGGGACACCAAAGGTGCATTTTTCCGGGTTAAGTTTCATCCGAAACCTTCTTAGGTTTGCAAACGTTTGTCTGATATCGTCAAGGAGCGTTTTGCTTTCCTTGGTGTTGATAACCACATCATCCACGTACACCTGTACATTTTGACCAATTTGATCGTGCAAACATTTTTGCATACATCTCTGGTACGTTGCCCCTGCATTACGTAAACCAAACGGCATGGTGCGATATCAATAAGCCCCATATGGGGTAATAAACGCAGTCTTTATTTGATCATCCGGATTCAGAGGTATCTGGTGGAAACCAGAATAAGCATCAATGAATGACAACAATTCACATCCAGTAGTCGAGTCTATGACCTGATCTATTCTTGGCAGCAGAAATGGGTCTTTTGGACATGCCTTGTTCAGGTTCGTGTAATCGATACACATACGCCAAACCACTGCCACGTTTGGGTCATCCTTCTTCTTTTCCACCAGCACCGGATTAGACAGCCAATCCGGGTAAAGAACCTCCATGATAAATCCTGCACCTAGCAACCGAGCTATCTCATCTCCAATGACTTTCCTCCTATCTTCGGCGAAGCGTCGGAGAGGTTGCTTCACCGGCTTGGCTCCGGGTCTCACATTCAAAGAGTGCTCGGCCAACTCCCTCGGAACACCTTGCAAGTCCTGTGTGGACCAAGCAAAAATGTCCCGATTCTCACGGAGGAAGCTGACGAGCTCGCTTTCCTATTTATCACTTAGCCCGGCACCAATTGTTACGGTGCGCTCTGGGAACATGTCATCAACGGGAACCTTCTTGGTATCTTTCGTGGGCTAGAAAGAGACAGTTCCATGCGGGTTACTCAGCGCCGGCATATACTGCTACGCGGACTTAGCCAATGCCGCCACCTCTTGAATTTTTCTTTTTTCCTGCGTGATCACAAGTGACTCGGCTAAGTTTGATCCGGCCAACGCACACTCCATGGAACGTCGGAAGTCCCCAGCAATGGTAATCACTCCGTTTGGTCCGGGCAATTTCATCTTCAAGTAGCTAACGTGACAGCTTTCCATGAATTTGCTCAGGGCTGGCCTTCCGAGTAATGCATGGTAAGCACTTTCCAAGTTCACCACCTCGAACTCCAGATTTTCAGTTCGGCAGTTATCCCTCGTGCCGAACAAGACGTCAACACGGACCTTGCCTATGGGCTCGCAAGAAATGCTGGGCACAATGCCATGGAAAGTTGTCCTCGTGGCCTGGAGCATGTTCTCCGAGATACCCAACTTGCGCATTGTGTCCGCATACATGATATTTATGCTACTGCCGTTGTCGATCAGTACCTTTGAGAACCTTACGTTAATGCTAGGTCCAATGAACGTAGGATCCAGCACCAACGCATACGAACCAGGGCTCGACATGATCTTGGGATGATCCCTAATGCTCTAGGTGATTTCCTAATCGGACCAAGGCATGTACCTCGTCACTGCAGGCATTACTGCATTCACCTCCATATGCCTACGCTGCAAGCTTTTTCTATCAGTTTCTTCTGTGGTGAATACATAGTAGCTCTGGTGATGCTCCCTGTACTCTTTTCACCCCTCATTTCCGGGGTGCCTCTGATTCGGCTGATGCTGATTTTCTACCTGATGCACTGCATCCCTTTTCATTGATATCATACCTCGGTGGAGGGGGAGGCAACATTAGTTGTTGTGTGTTTGCTCCGGAGAGCAATTGCTGCCGGGGTAACTCCTGCCGAGGCTGATCATTCCGGGGTGCCTGAGCATTCCCCGAACCACCGTGCTCGATCTTGCGCATCCACTCGCATTGCCTCGTCGTATGACCCCATGGGTTGTTCGGATTTGGCGTGTGAAACTTACACGGCTGGTCCAACATCGACTCGTAAGTATACCTCGGACGGTCTTTCCTTTCTTGCCACTGCTTCTTTTGTTCTGGTGTCCAAGTTTTCTTCCCATCGTTCCTTGGAGTCCATTGACCTCCAGTTTTCTGGCGCTGGCTACCCCCTGCTCCGGGTTGATCTTGATTCACAGCTGCAACTTGGTGCGAACCGTACCGGTGGTCCGGTCTATCATCTCTCCTTTTTCCTCTGTATGCATTCCTCCAGGATGATCCGGATCCATCCCTCTGATAGTACTCATCGCTTGACTCGTTTGACGCGAGCCTTGGTTGGGTCGGGTCACCCAACGCATACGAATCTGCAATCCGGATCATTTCTGCCAGCGTAGCTGGCATTTTCCGTTGCAACTTCATCCACAGCTCGCTTCCATATCTGCACCCCTGTGCAAACCATGCTATGGCCTGTGATTCTATCACGCCCTCACATGAGTTTCTCACGATACACCACCGGGTCAAGAACTCCCGGTCTGTCTCATTGGGTCTTTGCTTGCACAGAGCTAGGGTCTGTGGCCTATTTGGCCTTTAATACGTACTCGAAAAATTGCTGATGAACATCTCCTCGAAATCTATCTAGCAGTTGATGCTTCCTGGTGGCAAATTGTTCAACCACACCCTTGCCGGGCCTTCCAACATCTGGGGTACATACCGTACAGCCCATCTTAGGTTGCCTGTGGAAATTTTTACAACCGTAGCATAGTTTATCAGCCAATCCTCCTGCTTGGTACTACCGTCATAGGTCTTGGTGCCCCTGGGCAGCTGAAAGTTCGGTACTGGTGGCTCTTTCATGATCCGGGGTCCAAAACACGTTGGACCCGGTGGACCTTGACATTCAATCTGTTCCGACCTATACAGTCGATCCAGTTTCAACCTTGCATCGTCCGGCATCAAATCCCTACTTCCCAATCTCGACCCTATCACATGATAGTCCGGTCTTGGATATCCCGCATTTTCCATCTCCGAATCACCGTCGTTGTAACGGTTTTGGGTATCCCCCCAACAAGGTTTGAGACCACATTAAAACTATTTTGGAGTTTTTTATTTTAGAACCTCTCGAATTACCTGTGATCGAATTATCTACTGCAATTGAGTGTGATCTGTTGTTCCATTGGGAATTAGTAGATTGCAAACTACCGTTCATGGTCGATGGCTACGTGTGCAAGAGCGTGGAGTTGTGAATATCCCATGAGGTTCGCGAGCTGTTGCATTGGCATCAGGGTTTGACCAGGAGAGTTCATAGCTACAGGATAGTGATCTATCATCCACCATCATCATCGCCAACTTCTTGCTGAAAAGATCGGGCCACCCCATATCACCCGACCTACGTTCGTTACCACATCAAGGTCTCCAACTTATGCCAAGTCGTCATGGACTCTAGAGGTGAATCCGTTGATCTATGCGAGCCCACTTCCTACCCTTTTGAATGGTATACTACTTCATACTTCGTCCCATTATCATGATAGGATCACACCGACAAGTACGGAGGCAATCGAGGAAGACTGGAGCACCAAGCCCGACAAGACGGAGGCTTGGAAGAGAAGATGGAAGAAGCAACAGCTGAAACACCGGAGTTTCCAGACCAACACACCGGAATCTCCGTCCGGACTCCGGACCTACCTCCGAACTCGGGCCTAGGACAATCCGATCGCCACTCCGGAGACAGCCTGGACATAGATTGGAGTCTCCAAACGACATCGGAGTCTCCGTCCCTTGACACCGAAATCTCCCGTGTCCTCGACGCCAGGCATGTTAAGGCCTTTGGGCCTTTGGCCGATGTAACCCCAAATCCGTCCACACTTTACCCTTTTCTTCCTAAACTACCCCTAAACTTGTGGCTGGCCTATATATAGTGCCCCCACCCCCTCATGTAACCCTAGGCATAGATTATAGACTAAAGCAACCCCCTTTGTGGAATCTCTAGTTTTGTATCATCCCATTTACCAAGAGGACCAACTATCCTCACCACCTCGTTGGAGTTTGCATCGCGTCTCCCTCGTTGTACAAGGCCTATGTTTGCGAGTGGGTGAGTGTAGTTGTCAAAAACCTCTCCAAGGTGTTGTTCCCTCTCTACTTGGGATCCAGGGAGCACGTTAACCGATCTTTCCTTACGAGGATTCTATTGGACCGGTGTCCACCGGTGGGGGCAATCGGCATTGTATCGTGTGAGTTTTGCGTATTTCATCGTGTCTTCGCGAGGTGTGAGTTTGCTTCCGCTACCTGCTCCCTTTCCCCTCGCTTTCCCATTGATTTGACCACGAGATCCGTGAATATCGGGCCAGCCATGATGTTAGGCCTCAACATCTGGTATCAGCAGCTTTTGGTTGCCACAAATTTCTCATCAATTTGGTCTTTTCTCCATAAATTCGAAAATTCCACCAAAAATAGCCCCAAATCGTGTTTTGGATCGATCTGTGATTTGAGTGAGTTTTGGTAGGTTTTGATCTGTGGATTACTTGCTAAACTTGTTGATCTATCTTCCCCTGCGTTTCCATAACCTAATTCGTTGATTTCCCCCATCAATTTGAGGTTTTGGTTCGAGTTTTTCCGCCCAAAACTTGTCCCGTTCGAGTTCTTGACGTCCTGGAAACGATCGGACCAGAGTTTCCAGCCCAGGACCAAAGTTCCGGTGTTAGTGACCCAGACCGGAGTCTCCGGACCCCCTAGACCGGAGTTTCCGCCACCACTCCAGAACAGAAAACTGATTCACAGTTTTGAGCATAACTTTTGAATCCGAACTCAGATTTTGGTGTTCTTTAGCTCGTTTTGAAGAGGACAAGGATCTCTACATCATCATACAGGTCGTCCATGTTATCTACTCCATCCAAATTCCATGAGCAAGGCGGAATCCACCAATAAAGGGTGAAGATCGGCGACGAAAGATATAAAAATTCCGCGACTTCTCCCCACTTGCATTATTTTGTGAGCTACACCATCTTTGCAACCAACAAACACCTATTGAGACTAGTTCCTCCTATGATTGCTTGGGATATGCACATTTGATACCTTGTAGAATTATGATAAAAAGTTGTGAGTGCATTATCTCATATTGTTATCTTGTATAGTTGTTGGCACAAGGAAGGGCAAGTGAAAAAGAAAAACAAAAAATAGAAAAAGAAAAAGAAGAAAAGGAAAGAAAGAAACAAGTGCCTCATAGAATAGGAAGCGTAAGCTCGATGAATATCAAATAGGTGGTACTTATTGTGCATATCCCGTAGCCCACCAATTTTATTGCAATTTAACTAGCGTCTCTCCTTGCACTTGTGTGACACGAGCTTATAGTCTTCGCTAGGTAATAATTTGGTTCTTAGCTCACTTTCTCCATCACACAAGTCCCATTTATCTCAGAGTGTGTGCTTCCTTGTACACAATTCCTATCTTGTGGATTGGCTTGTTTTGCTTTGTGATCATCGTGGTTCTTTACTTGCCAAAAAAATATCTTAATTTCAGATTGTTCTTGGACATGCCACCTTCCATACATATCCACCATAAGCTTTGTTTGTGTGTTTTTAGTTGTTAGTTGGTTTTGGTATTCCACATGAAGTTCACTTTACTTGGGTTTGATTGCTCTCAAGTGTGGCCACTTGCACAATACTATCTTCCAACGAAAAGTAAGGTTTGACGTTGCATCCCTAACCCCCCTACCACTTCCGTATACACCACTTGGTCTTGTGAATCATATATAGGAGCTCCGAAACCGAGGATGATATATATGAAGAATCCATGATGAGCCACCATGACTATGATTCCACAAGTATAGAGGACATGACAGAGCACTACAATGGCTACGCATGCTTTGAGGACCCAGAGCACTACACCTATGACGTCTCCACATGCATGGATGACATGGAGCACCACATCAAATATGGTTCCTCAAGCATGGAGGAATTTGAGCTCTACATTAACAATGGATCCTCATGCATGGAGCACTACACCGGTAATTGCTCCATATGCTTGGGCTATACGCAATACTACATCAACAATTACTCCCCAAGCATGGACGACTTCGAGTGCAACATCGACGACGCTTCTCCAAGCATGGAGGACATGGAGAACTTCACTAACTTTGAGGCATGAAGAATTCCTCCACCGCTTGAGTTCATGGATTTCATCCTCTCCCTCATCCCCCCACCCACTCTGCCCTGATTTCAAGGGATTCGTGAAAGATCGGGCCATCCACGAGGTTAACCTTCAACATATTGGTATCAAGAGCTTCGTTGCTCACGAATTCCCCCATCAATTTTTTCTTCTATCCATAAAAAATTCGAAAATTCCCAAAAAGAGTCCCAAATTGCCGTTGGATCGATCTCTGGATTTTGTGAGTTTTTCGTGGTTTTGGTCCATAGATCTGTTGCTTTGGGTGTCGATCTACCTTCCTTTGACCTTCCCCAGCCCCAATTTGGATAGATTTCTGAAAATTTTCCGAGATTTGACTTTTGGAGTTCGTCACGAACTCAAACCGGTGATAGTCCCGGCAGACCGACCTACCCGCCAAAAATTCCGGCAGGAATTCTGGCGAACCAGAAACGCCACCAAAATTTCCGACGCCAGGTCCGGCTCCACCTGTTTGGCCGCCAAAATGACTGTGCTGACTCAGTTTTGACCTTTTTCCTTCTTGTGTTGTTCCTATTTCGCGTGCGTGTCGCTCCAACTAACTTTAAGCTTCCGCAAATCATCACATACCGCGCTCCTCGACACCGTGATGCCCGAACATCATCCCCAACACTGGTAGCAAGTCGTTATCCATGCCGAAGGTATAACTTGCTTCACCTTGTTAGCCCTTCTTCCTCTGTGTGTATCTATCCTATGAGAGCATCTCATCTTCTGTTTGCCTAAGCATTATGCACTTGCCCTTGGAAGGTAAAAGTGTGTAAGCAAATTCAAGAGTTAACACAGTAGTATAGAAAGGGAGAAAAAGAATAAAAAAAGATAAAACGAAAAAGCAAAAGAAAAAATAGCAAGATACATAGTCTCCCAATACAAATAGAGTCTCAAGCTTGTAAGCAAGGAGAGAGATAGAGCACTACCAAGGCAAGTGCACAAATCCATTGCTTATCCTTCTTTTGGTAAACGAGTTGTGGTCTCTCCTTGCGATAGCACGACAACCGAGCTTAGTCTTTGTTAGGAAATTTTGTGCTCATTTTCATAGTCATGCTAACCACATCCGTCTCCACGTGTGTGTATCCTTGTGTTTTCGTAGATCATATACTTTTTTTCTTTTGATATTTGGTTCTCTACCACCTTTAACAATAACCTCTTCTCTCGATCGTTTGGTTTGGTTTTCCAACACCCTAACCTTCCACCAAAACCTTTTGAGAGTTTAGTTCTTTCTTTAGTGCGAGATTTCTTTGCATTTTCACTTTGCACACTTATAGTTGTCACATGTGGTTTCTAGTTCGGTGCAATCCCCAAGGTGAGGTAAAAGGCTAACACCACCATATTCCACTTCCATATACAATCCTTATGTGTTTTGCATGATGGATAGGCACGGTGAGTCCAGCCAACAACCTCCCCAAGAAGAATAACAAGGCCCGTACATGACGCTTGCAAGCCACTACATCATCCGACATGAGTTCCACGAATGTTGCAAGGCTCTTGAGATGCGACAAGGTGAACAATTCAGCGAGACTCAACCCGAGTTCAAAAACATCGACAACTGCTTCGATGGCCTCGAAAGACAAATGCATGGAATGCAACACAACTTCGGCATCAAAACGAAGCGCTCCAACATTCTGTCACCAAAACAAATGACAAGCTTCATCTCCTCATCATCGGAATGACAAGACCAAGTTCACGTGCATCAAGCTCTTCAAGCTCGTCCCATCACCATTCTCCTCTTCGTCAAGATCATCATACAAGTGCTCCAAGATGCAATGACGCCCCCGTGGTTGAAGATGGAAGCTCTTCGTACTATGTACCTTCACCACGGCATGCTGCAATGTCAAGTTATGATGGTGATTTCTTCTCAAGGCCACACGCAAGGCAAGAAGAACATTGTCATCACGCAAGGGCACTAGTGATCCAACAAGCACAACCACAAGTGGAACCTCGAGTACAATCTCAACTACATCACAATCGTCCACGAGAAATTCTTGACTCATCAAGTGATGACTCCAACTTGGAGGAACAAGCTCGTCATCGACATGAAGGTCTCCAAGATCCGCATCATCGTCATCACCGTCATGAACGTCAACACCGCCACCATGGTCACCATGACGAGCCTCCTCCACCACATCAAGTCATGGAGCGTCAAATGGTACATATTGAGCGACTCCCACCACGTCATGAGGCTCAAAACCATGATCTTCGTCGTGAGGCCCAAGTGCCTAACCCACAACACCAACCGAGGAACGAGCCTCCTATTGGTCAACAACAGCGTCAAGAGGCTCCCCATAATCTCCCTCATGAGGCCTAAGCGCATCCTCCTCGTCAATAGCCGTGCCAAGAGTAAGAGCAAGCTCCTCAACAATGTCGCGAGAATCGAGTTCTGCAACCTCCAAATGCGTCTCCTCAACCGCAAGTGCACCAACAAGGTCACCAAGCTCGTTGCAATGATTGCATGGAAGATGAAGCACAACAACATCATCGCAACAACCACTACTGATAAGGGGTGGCCCGATCTTCTCGTTGAGCACGTCATAGATGATGATGGATGTAATGGAGATAACTTGTGGGATGATGTGAATCACCGGCTATTCCCCCGTTGCCAATGCAACAGATCTCAACCCAGATGGTATTCGCAACTTCACACACTTGCACACGTAGCCGCCGACCACGAAGCGGTTTGCAATCTACCAACTCCCAATGGAACAGCAGAAAACACGAAAACTTTCAGTAGAAAACTCCAGATCGAGTCAAAGTGGAGGTATGGTAGATATTCCTGATCAAATCAAAGAGGAACATATAATTTCAGATGAATGCTTGCAGCAGTTCAACAAAACAAGTATTGGTTTAATCTAAACATGGTCTAACCCTAATTGCGGCGGCTGTGGGGATACTTAAAGAGGTTGGGGCGAGCTCCCCACAAACCAGGCCTAGAACCATCCTTATTTTGGCCCAAACTGACCCGGTTCGACTCAAACTGATACATACCAACCCTATATGCCTCATGTTGTTTTCACATTGTTGATATGTGGAGAACCACATGGCCACCTTTGCATGCATGTGGATAGTTTCACTTGCCCTATCTTCCATATGGTTTGTTTTGGGAATATTTGAGCATTGTTTAAATATAGTTGTGGCCAAATGACCTTCTAGTGAGACATACACACTAGCATGGCCTATTATATTCATTATTGCTTAAATACACTCTTGCCATATTTTTATCAAGCTTGTAGCTTATGTGGAGGTCTTTATTAAAGTATGGATGTGCATGGGGTAATAGATGCCCATATGTATATGTAGTTGTTTTCACAACTAATGAGTGTGGCATTTATTTAATTATGCATGGGTCATGCAAGGTCCTCTTCTTTTCTTCCTTTGAGCTTCTTTTGGTATTGGAGGGAAGTTTGTTTGTGGAAATTCAAGTAATGAGTTTTCAAAATTCAAACCAAACCCTATTTGACTACCCTCTCCCTTTTTCTTCTTTGATGCCCATTATTGCATGTGCATGCAATATAGCCATCTCCTTCTTTCTCCATCTTTTTAATATTCTAGTGTTGGGCACCATGTTTTCTTTTTTGTTTTGTTTGAGAAAATCTTGTACAAACCTAACAACCTAAACTCTATATCTACCACCTCATCTCTCTTTTATCTCTCACCATGACCATGTATATGCATGTGGACATATACACCCACACCTACATCTACTCCTACACCTACACATGCATGGTGCCTACATGTGAGTCTCTCTCTCTCTCTCTCTCTCGCTCTCTCTCTCTCTAATCTACCTAGCTTAACCCCCCCTAAACCGAAGGGAAAACCCAGCCAAAAACCCACCTACCCAGCCGAGCCTTGCCCCTCTTGGTTGCACCAGACCCCCCAAGTTACTCCCCTCTGGTCTGTCTCCCCTCTCCACTCGTTGCTACAGGACAAGAGAAAGAGGGAGGGGAGAAAACCTAACCCGATCACCTCCTCCTCACCTTTTGCAAAAGCTACCACCCTCCCCATGTGCTCTCCCCTCCTCCCTCATCACCTACCCAGCCGAGCCTTGCCCCTCTTGGTTGCACCAGACCCCCCAAGTTACTCCCCTCTGGTATGTCTCCCCTCTCCACTCGTTGCTACAGGACAAGAGAAAGAGGGAGGGGAGAAAACCTAACCCGATCACCTCCTCCTCACCTTTTGCAAAAGCTACCACCCTCCCCATGTGCTTCCCCTCCTCCCTCATCTACCCCCACTTCACCCCACCTCAGATCCTATCCAGGAGGCGCCCAGGTCCCTCGCTTCCCCCTTTTTCTTCCTCTCCTTGCCGCCTCCCATGGCCATGGCCCAAAACCCTAGCTAGCCGTACCTCCCTCGAGTTCGTCGAGCTCTGGTTGACGTCAAAGCTGCGCGAAGGGAACCAGACGCCCATATGCTTCCTCTTTGACGCCCTGTAGACGGAGCAGCGACCGGAGATCGCCGGAGTCTCGCCGTCGCCGCCGTGTCCGTGAGGTGGCCGAAGAAGCGGATCGCCAGCACTGCGACAGTACCCCGCCACCCTGCTTCCGCGGCTTCGCGGGCGCACTCTCGCGAGCACCTCCTCCCTCCTAGACATCCTCCTTCCCCCTCTAGTTCGCCGGATCGCCGTTGCACTCCATCGAGCGGCCTCCGTGTGCCGCCGCTGCGCTGTCTGTCGCGTCTGCAGCAGCAGCATCATCTGACCCGCCTCTGTTCCTCGTCGTATCCCGCGCGCTGTAGACCTCTTCCGGCGATGCCACCTGAACGAAAGTTGTAGGCCTTGGATCCCTCTTCCTCTTTCCTTTTTGTGGCTTAGCGTTTTTGGCCGTCGTTTAGCTGTTATCTTCCCCGGTAGATGCGCCGCTGCTGATGTGTTCAGACGTGCAGGCACAGGGTGCAGATTCAGAGCATGTCGCTATTTCACAGAAAGCCCCCCCCCCCCCCCCCCCCCCCCCGCAAGTTTGTCGATCACGTGCAAGTCCCTCCGTGACCCCTGTAGACCCACGAGTCAGCCCCCCCCCCCCGTTTTTGCAAAAACACCACCGTGGTTGGAGTAGCCTCAACCCGCACTCCCCCGGATCCCACACATGGCAGGCCCCCGCTGCCGCGCCCGTGTGTGGCCCCGCGGATCTGCCGGCCCCACCTGTCGGTCTCGGTGGCTAGACAAACGCGCGGTAAGAAAAGGCCTGTCGCGCGCGATTCTGCCAGCTCGGCGCCTGGCCCACTGTTAGCCGCTCTGGCTAGCTGCCTCTGTGTGCAAAAAGTCTGAGGTCTTTCCTGGTTAATAAAAAAAATGTTTTCCAGAAATATTTAATATGTTTTAAAATCCATAAATTAATAAATTTTTATTAATAAATCCAAATAATACAAATGATATATGTTTTTGAATAAGAGAAATGTGAGGATTTCAAATATTCCATCCAATTTAATATTTGACTAAGTTAAATTTTCAAAATTGTTTAATTGCAATAAAAATGCCTTTTATTAATTAATTAATAACTTTAAATCTATAACTCCAAATTTGACAAATAATATGTCTAAATCAATCAGCGCGACGAGCCCGTTCTAACTATGCATTCCATGTTCTGAATTGAAGCATGCATCATGTCATTATTAAAAACCAGAACTGTTTATGGCAATAAAACTTGACCAAATAAATAATAAAATGATTTATTCTTGTCCCCACACCTCACCCTTGCCATGCTACATTATTGCCATGTAATTTGTGCATCATTCATCATGGCATGCTTGTTGCTTGTCGCATTTTATTTATATGCTTGTGCACTTTATTTATGTTGGCCCTTGTTTGTTTGGTTCTTCTTTCGAATAGACGCCGAGCAGGGGAAATATCAGGAATCCCAGGAGTACTACCCAAATCCATCCCTCGCTTCAACTGAGCTACCAGGCAAGCACTACCACATGCTTGCATACATATAGTACCTATTGCCCTATCTTATTCTTGCATCATTGAGTCGCGATTAAATTAAATTGAATCCCAAGTACTGCATAGCCTTTACTTTTAAACCCCACCGAGCTTGTTCATCCATCCCATGAGCCATTACCATAGGAGTTGTTTGAGCCATGCGTGTCGTAGAACAGCATGTGTAGGGTATGTGAGTGTCTGATGGATAATGAGGTACCTAAACAATTGAACCTGAGTAGTAATGGGATAACTAATGAAAGAGGCACCGGTTGGCAATATCTGCTATTTGGTTTTTCCTGCCCACTTGTGTCCCGTAGGACCCCGAGTACTTGATTCCTGTTCCTTGACTATTCGCACTATCCACATCCGGGAGGCCTTATGAACCCCCCTGAGCCAGAGCTTGATTCATTTCTATTTGTTGGGGCCACAAACTAGTTTGGTGCTTTATTTACTATCATGTACTTATGCCATGCTTTACCGCTTTATTTAAGATTGTGCGTGGAGCACCTGTACTGTTTTGGATCGCGCCATGTTTTCGCGGTATCGACAAGCCCAGTCACAGTTTCGGGTTCCCAGTCGTTTACAGCCGTCGTCGCAAACCCTGGGTCCGTTCCAGAGCCGGCCAACTTCGTTGCGGGTAGCTTAGTGGGGTGGCCCCTGAAATATTTTATGAATCCTATGATCGCTTTGTCGTGAATGCCTCGTTGGGTTTTGAGTTGGTTTTTCCGAGGTTGATCGCGTGTGTGTTGCTATTTGTGCACCCCTGCAGGGTAAATCTTTCTGAAAGCCGTGTCCGCGGTTATGGATGACTTGGAGAAAAATTTCTCGATCATAGACAAGTATAACTAAAGTACCGCTTTTAAATTGACTAAATACCAGACTAGTAAATAGTATAATACTCATGGAATGGTTAATAAAACTGCCAGCGGATGGGTTGTTCGTCTGCTTTCTCGTTGGTAAGAGAGAAGGAGGATGGATTTGTTACTTTGTACTGTTATAACTGTTGTTTCTAATTAATGGACATCCGTCTATCGTTGGTTAGGCAGATGGTTAGCGAGAATCTATAGACTTGTTAGCTATTATCTTTTGTTGCAATTGCGTCACCCCAGGTTATGTCCCCTTTAGAGGCATAAAGACTTGCTGAGTACGCCTAGGGTCTCACACGATAAATTGTTTGATTCAGATGAACAGGTGTATTCGCAAGATGGATACTGGGTGGAGGAGACAGATGATGTTGGCAACGACCACTCGGTGTAGAGATTCCGGGGATGGGGATCCGTGAGATCTGTGGGCGGGATGTGGTTATTTATGTGGCATCTTATGCCGATTTGCTTCTTATCCGTACTCGGATCTTGTTTTCCGCTTCCGCCTGATACTCTGATGATTGATGTATGAGGAACTATCCTACACTATTAACTCTATTTAGGATATTTGGATCTTGCCGTATGGCGTTGCAATATTTCTATTTCTTTTAGATGGAATGGCTATGAGGACTGTTGTAAGGTAGCTTGCATACATACTCACTTGTGTATGTATTTGATCTCTTCGCATGTTGCCTACGCCGCTCGCTCTTGTCCCGATGTTCTTGAAAGTGGTTAGGACGACCGACAGGTCTACACGTGGGTGGCCCCTGGGCCCCCGCTGTACTATTTTAACCACTTTCGGTTCATCTAGGCTTGAACTTAGAGCGTAGGGTCCAAGGTTGTTACACTCATCAACTCCCACTCTTAGTTTTTTGGATCAACATGGAGTTTTATTATGGTGGTTGTAGGTGGACGTAAGTTTTGACACCTAATCTCCTGAAATTGCTTAATGGTACTAGGTGCTAACCACGTGTGCTTCCTATTCCAAAATATGGAAGGATCAGAACAACCACTATCAAAAACAACCTGGAATTGATCACACCAATGTTTTCCCAACATAAGATGGCAAGAATTAAACGCTCTGGGAACTACATCACACCGAATATATTCAGTATGGCCATAAATGGTGAGAGGAAATAGTGTGTGCCGACTAACTTGTAGTGCATCATCAGAAGTAGCTAACAAATATGGAAAAGTTTTTGAATATGTATGCAACTGTAGCTTTTCAACAACCTCAACACTAACCATGTTCATCAAGGAACAATTATCAATGGTAATAGCAGCATGTCTACCACAGATGTCTGTCGTGAAGTGGAACAGACCCGAAGTAGGCACCACGCCAGCATCCTCCTGCCAAAAAGAGTTGATGCAAAGAAACTTCAATGGTAATGGAAACCTTAAAGAATCAGTTTCCATCGTTAGTTAATACAAAGGAGGTGGTAGCAAAGCATATATATGGTGGCAACTCTCAACTCACTCAAAACTGAAAAGACTATGGATCTTACCATTCCAAAGTGAATTAGGATAGCTTACCAACTTATATGAGCAGAACATGCACGAATGTGATGAAGCGAATACCGAGGATGAAAACTATCACACGACAACCAGGGGTATATTGTGGAGCTTGGTATAGATACCTAACAACACCAATTCAGAAATCCTAGTGCTGATCGTATGACACAGACCTATGGAAACACACACGGTGGAGATAAATGGGGCAATTGAAACTATAAAGAAAAAGCTCAAAAATTGATATATGTCGGAGTAATGCTCGTGTTGCAATGCACAAGGAGAGACGCTAGCAATGTCTCAACGAAACGGATACACAATTGCTAAACTGAGCAGCCCGCAGAGCACGAAGCATGCTAGTCTCGTAGGATAGTTTTAGACACCAAGAAAGGCTTACTAAGGCTCACAAGAATAGGTACGCTATGTGGACTCAGTAAAACAAATAAACAAAAAAGAAAAAAAATTGACCTGAGAATTGGTCTCTACCACGGCAGAAAAATGGCCTAAAATCCTGCCGCGGCAGGATGGCGGTAGAATTTTTTTTTCTCGTACTAGCACAGACTGGTCTGTGGTCTGGCGTGAGTCTATTTTTTTTTCACGTAAGGCACACGTATTGTGAGGGATCTGATCGGTTGATGTTTGTCCTTTTTTTACTTTCACGTGAGGAGAAAGCTCATGTATAGATGGTATTCTTTTTTTCTCTCTATTGGAAACGGATCTACCACTCCAGGACTAGAAAGATAAAAAGATCTAATAGATCTAAGACTCAAGAACACGACGAACAGTCTAGAAATAGACTAGAAACTCTGACTACGAAACAAAAATAGGCGAAAACTAGACAAAAACTATGACTCAGATTTAAAAGAAAGGCTACACAAAAAGACTACGATCAACAACTAGAAATCACGAACAATGTTATCTAGGCTATGGCAAAGAACTATGAACCCTAATCTTTTGTGTGGCTTTTTCTGTATAGGAAAAAAACAACTAATCTATGGGATGAATTTCTCACCGAGTAAACCTGAGAATCTGATACCAAGATGATAAGGGGTGGCCCAATATTCTCGTTGAGCATGTCGTGGATGATGGTGGATGTAATGGAGATAACTTGTGGGATGCTTTGAATCATCGGTTGTCCCCCGTTGCCAATGCAACAGATCTGAACCTAGATGGTATTCACAACTTCACACACTTGCGCATGTAGCCGCTGACCATGAAGCGGTTAGCAATCTACCAATTCCCAATGGAATAGCAGAAAACACGAAAACTTTCAATAGAAAACTCCAGATCGAATCAAAGTGGAGGTATGGTAGATATTCCTGATCAATTCAAAGAGGAACATATAATTTCAGATGAATGCTTGCAGCAGTTCAACGAAACAAGTATTGGTTTAATCTAAACATGGTCTAACCCTAATTGCGGCGGCTATGGGGATACTTAAAGAGGTTGGGCGAGTTCCCCACAAACCAGGCCTAAAACCAGCCTTATTTTGGCCCAAACTGACCCGGTTCGACTCAAACTGATACATACCAACCCATAGATGGGTTTGGTCTAATTGGCGCGTAGACCAAACATCGTGGAACACCTCAAACGTGTATTCCTTGGTGCGCCACATCCCTCTCTTGATCATACATGATTTCCTCGTTGTCTCCTAGTGCGCCTGCCTTCCTCTCCTCTCTCGCGCACACATTGGTGATCAACACGTTTGGCTCCTCTTGATGCATCTCTTCTCCTCCCCGCGCAATGCTTGTGTTATCAACAAACCTACTAATTACACACAGTGCAATATCTTAGGTAGTATAAATTCTGACTATCGCAAACATTAATTCCAACTAGGAAAGAATTAACCTTATATAAATTATTGGTTAGGCCTACAATTTCCTTCTAGATGAGACAATTAGAATAATCATATTCATAGAACATATCCTCATCAGCTACCATGACCGCAATGATGAAGAAACCTTTGGCAAGCTCAAGTTCATGATGCCCAAGTTCACCGGTTCAAATGATCCTAAAGAATACTTCTCATGGGTGCTCAAGGTTGATAAGATATTCCGTATGCATAACTATAGCAATGACAAGATGGTCGCCATGGCTTCGCTTGAGTTCGATTATTACGCCAACCTTTGGTGGGAACAAGTTCAAGTTGCCCGTGATGCAAGAGAGGATCCTCCAATCACAACTTGGCATGACATGAAGGCTCTTCAACAGTCTTCAATCACTTAGTCAAGGGACAAAGAACATGGAAGAGTACTTCAAGCAAATGGAGCTCAACATGATATGCACAAACATTGAAGAGCGTGAGGAGCAAACAATGGCAAGTTTCCTCAATCGGCTTGAACCATCCAATCAAGTGCATCGTCGAGTTTAAAAAATACAACGCCATGGTTGAGCTTGTGCACATTGCAACAAAGTCCGGGCATCAATTACAAGAGGACATCAAATACAACAAGCCCAGGACGTACTTCACCTACAAGCAAGCTTCAACCGCTACACTAACAACCCTCAATGGAAGATCCTCAATTACCTCCAAGCCTTCCTTCAATCTCACACTTCCTCAAGGAAACCGCCCCAAGTGGCAAGCTTGCAAAAGATGCCCCGCCATTTAACGACGAATGTTACAAGTATGGAGGCAAAGGACATAAGTCGGTTGATTGTGGAAACAAGAAAGTATTATTCATCCATGACAATGGTGACGAAGAGTACTTGAGTAAGGAAGAATTTGATGCTAGATTCAAAGAGGCAATGACAAGGCAACACGTGGAATATGACCAATAACTCCTAATGTGTGAACATGACACAAGTCCATCTCTTGTCATCACAAGGATATTGACCACTCAAGCACAAGAGCATGAAGATCAATGATCAAATATCTTGCAAACATGTACTAACATCAATGGGAAATCTATCTAGGTGATGATCGATGGAGGGAGTTGCTACAACCTTGATAACACCGAGTTGTGTGAGAAGATCAACCTCACCCTGCATCCACACAAGCACCCCTACCACATGAAATGTCTAAGTGACCAAGGGTCCTTGAAGATCAAACATACTGTCTCGGTAACATTATCAACTGGCCCTTACAAAGACACGGTGGAGTGGATGTAGTCCCAATGACGGTTTGCCACATGTTGCTTGATCGACCATGGCAATTCGACAAAGGTTCTGTACATGATGTTTGCACAAATGTATACACCTTCAAGTGGCTTAACAATACATGTGTTTTGCAACCGATGACTCCTAGCCAAATAATTGCGGACAATGCAAAGGCTTTAGCAAGGGCGCAAACCACAACATATACTTGTGAGAAGAGTGGTGAGCGAGAGAACCACCTCATAGCGAGTGAGAGCCACAAGCCTAACTCGAGTGGAAAAACTAAGAGTGTTCTTCTTGCCACCAAAAGTGAGATGAGAGATGTGAGGAATAACCCATCCATCTTGCACTATGTCCTCGTTTGCAAGGAATTAGCACAAGGAACTAATGACTTGACAAATATTCATCCCTCTTTGATGGCTATTTTGCAAGAATTCAAGGATGTGTTTCTCGAAGAGCTCCCTCATGGACTTCCTCCTGTTAATGGAATCGAGCATCACGTTGACCTCATACCCGGTGCACCTCTTTCAAACCGTGCCACCTACCGCACAAACCTGGACGAGACGAAAGAGATAGAACGTGAAATCAACCAAGTAGTCTCCAAAGGTTTTATCCAAGTAAGCACTAGTCCAAGTGTGGTGCCCATGATTCTTGTTCAAAAAAGGATGATACGTTGTGGTTATGCATGGACTGCCATCCAATCAGTGTTATCACCGTGCATTATCGACATCCTATACCTCATCTTGATGACATGCTTGATGAGTTGTGTGGAGCTACTATTTTATCCAAATTAATCTTCGTAGTGGTTACCATCAAATACAAATGGCGGAAGTTGATGAGTGGAAAACCGCCTTCAAGACCAAACTTAGTCTATATGAATGGTTGCTCATGACTTTTGGCTTATCTAATGCCCTATCCACCTTCATACACCTTATGAATCATATTTTCGTTCTCTCATTGGAAAAGTGTTGTTGTTTATTTTGATGATATTCTTGTATATAGCAAGTCACTTGTGGAAAATGTTACACATGTAAAGGAGGTTTTGAAAATCCTTCGACATGAAAATCTAGTTGCTAATCTTCTCAAGTGTACTTTTTCTAAAGAAAAGTTGATTTTTCTTGGATTTTTCGTTTCTTCGAAGGGCATTGAAGTTGATGTTTCCAAGGCAACGGACATACGAGATTGGCCCATCCCCACAAATGTGAGTGAACTTCAAAGTTTTCATGGGTTGGCCGGTTTCTATTGTCGCTTTGTGAAAGACTTTTCTACCATTGCTTGTCCTCTCAACGAGTTGACCAAAAATAATGTCACCTTCATGTGGGGCAAAGCACAATAAAAAACTTTTGATGAACTTATAGGCTCATCGAAGAACCTCTTCTAGTGTTACCGGATTTCATAGAAACTTTTGAGGTACAGTGTGACACTAGTGGTGTTGGCATTGGAAGAGTCCTCATGCAAAATGGGCGTCCCATTTCCTACCATAGCGAGAAACTTGATGGTGTTCGCCTTAACTATCTGATTTATGACAAAAAACGTTTTTCCTTAGTACATGTCCTTCAAGTTTGGCAACACTACATTTGACCTAAGAAATTTATCATACATTCCGACCATGAGTCATTGAAATATCTCAAAGGCCAAGCCAACTTGAGAAAGAGACACACTAAGTGGGTTGAGTTTATGGAGTATTTTTCCGTACATTGTCAAGTACAAGAAGGGCAAAGATAATGTAGTTGCGGACGCCTTGTCTCGCAAGCACACAAGCCTTCTTACTTGACTTGAAATTAACGGGCTGGGTCTTGACGAAATCAAAATGTTTTACTCTTCCGGCACGTTCTTTGGACCAATTTTTGCAAAGTGCTCCATTGACAAAGGAATTGATGATTTCTATTTGCATAAGGGATTTGTCTTTAAAAAAACAAGCTTTGCATTCCGAAGTCGTCTCTCCAACTTTTTCTTTTCCAAGAGTCACATGGTGGAGACCCCATGGGTCACTTTGGCCGTAACAAGACATTGGACATGCTCTCCACGCACAACTTTTGGCCCAAGGTGAAGCGTGATGTGGAACGCTACGTCCAACGATGCACTACTTGTGTTCAAGCTCAGTCCAAATCTAACCCCTTTGGTCATTATATGCCATTGCCTATTCCTTATGCACCTTGGTCTGACATTAGCATGGATTTTGTTCTAGGATTTCCTAGGTATAAGTATGGTCATGATTCTATATTTGTTGTCGTGGATCGCTTTTCCAAAATGGCACACTTCATACCGTGCTATAAGACCGACGATGCTTCACATGTTGACAATTTGTTTTTCAGGGAAATCGTCTATCTTCAGGGTGTGCGAAGAACAATTGTCTCCAATCGTGACGTCAAATTCATAAGCTACTTGTGGAAAACCCTCATGGCCAAGTTCAGTGTCAAGTTCCTCTTCTCATCCACGTCGCATCCGCAAGCCAATGGCCAAACCTAGTTTCATCAACCGAAGCCTCGGTACTCTTCTTACTTTGTTGATGAAGAAGAACTTGAAGGATTCGTAGGAATACATTCCCCACACCGAGTTCACCTACAATCACGCCAAGCACTCTACAACAAAGATGAGCCCATTCATGACCGTCTATGGTTTCGAGCCCCACACCGCGCTCGACATCCTACCTCTACCTCTCCATGAGTGTACCAACATGGATGTTGACAAGCGCGCCCATGCTATGAAGAAGCTTCACAACGAAACAAGAGCTACTATCGAACAACATGTCCCCTCACCAAGCTTCATGGTTAAACAAGGACAAGAAGGATATGATCTTTGAGGAAGGCGATCTTGTGTGGATACACTTGAGCAATGATCGTTTCCCCAAGGAACGTGATTCCAAGCTAATACAAAGTGGAGATAGTCCCTTCAAGGTCATTAAGAGAATCAACATCATCGACATACCAACCTCAAAGTACCTTGTGAGCAATACATTCAATGTCAAGGACCTTTCACCTTTCCATGGAGATGTTAAAGATGATAACCATGAAGAGTCGAGGACGACTCTTTCCCAAAGGGAGGGAGCTGATGAAGCCCGTCCTATAGACGTCCCTACACCTACACCACCAAGTCCCCCAAGTGGACCAATGACTCGTGCTAGAGCCAAACTTCTACAAGCCAAGGTGAATTCGCTCCTTGTCTCATGTGATTTCGATACATCCCTAGATGTCTTGCTACTTCATACCAATAATTTGTGCATTGGTTATGAACCCGATGAAGAAATGCCAAGAGAAGGAGTCAAGCCAACACAATACAAAGGTCCAGACCAAACCGGCGCTAGGCCCGGTAGACTGGAATCCTCGCATGGATTTCCGGTGCACACCTCGGTGGACCGGACCCTCGACCGAAATTCCCGGAGTTTGCCGGCACCAACCGAAGCACCCTTTTGTACGCAGTTCCAATTTCGACTGGAATAACCGGCGCTGATTCTAGCACCACTGAACTGATCGCCGAAATTGCCTCTCGAAAGTCAACATGGGTTTGATGCCCGAGAATATTCCTAATTCGTCCAGATTTTACCCTTTTGTGCCCAAACTACCCCTATTTATGTGGCTGGCCCATATATAGCCCCCACACCCCCTTGTATTACTAAGACTTGGATAATTGAAATTAGAAGACACCCTTGTGGATCTCCCTAATTTTTAGTCTCATGCTCCTTGAGAAAGAAGCCCCAATTATCCCCCACCTCATTGGAGTTTGCATCATGCCTCCCTCGTTCTACAAGGCCTTGGGATCGAAGCCTCTTGCCAAGAGGTGATGACGACATCCCTATTGACTTGCTATCTCCAACTCCTAATGAAGATGTTGTTGTCAAGAATAAGTCCAATGAAATTAGGATTGGACCAATTACTAGAGCTCGTACAAAGCTACTTGAACAACACGTGAATTCACTCCTAAATGAATCTGATGTTTATGCTAATGAGAATTTTATATGTTGCGACCTCGGATCGTTAAGGATCCTAAGTCCCTGTGATTAACATGCTAGTCCCTGGATCAATAGCTAGCACTTCACAGTCGATGAATATCATGTAAAACACAAGTCATTATTACACGAATAATCCAGAGTATAATTATTACAACTTGCATAGCTTATAGCTAGCTCAAATAAAACAGCGGAAACTAAGTAAAACTTGAGTCCATCAACGCCTCAGGCAAGCTGCGTGAAGACCCGCGATCCCTACGCACCTTTCAATCTTCGGATTCTGCACAAAAGACGTGCAGCCAACAAGTTGGGTCAATACTTTGAATATATTGGCAAATTACACCAAGGAAAGAGTAAGACTATCTCTACATGCAAGGCTAAGAGTAGGCTCTGGGGTTCATTTGCGTAAAGCCGATTTTATCAATGTAATAAGAAAAGAGGAGGAAAGTTTTCCCTACTTTGAAAACTTTGATAAATAGTATAGGATCGAATGGAACACGTGGATATTACTCACCAAGTGCCCAATCAACCTAGCACTTGGATATTACGCACCAAGTTCCCAAAATCCCACACAATGGCGATATTACTCACGCCTTGGGGTTTATAAAACATTAAGTTTGGAAAAGAGAGAAGGAAGAACTTTCAGAGGCTCCATCCTTCATATGCTCAAGGTTGTTCTGTTTCCGTGAACACGGCTGATCGATCAGATTGCAATACTCTCGAGAGGTTGTGCACTTTCCCCATAATCCATGATTAAGTCCTTTTACAGACAAGATCATGGCGAAGCCTTCCCTTAGTAGCCCCTCTACAAGCTGGATCCAACCGTGCCAAGAACCTCCAAATGTTGGTACCCCGGTGAGGTTTCCCACTAAGTACTAAGCCAAGACAGAGCCCATATGTATTGTGGTTGCACGGGAAGCTTCTGAATTCTGAAACATGGCAGACTTCTTTGATTCCTGGGCGGCCGTCCTCCACCAAAATCTCACTCGTTGTCCCGACAACCATTCCGCCTAGAAGAAAACTTAGTTTTATTTTGAAGGGGTTTTGGAGAAGAAAAGTTCGCTCGAGAGAGCTCCCATACTTAGAAAATTCTTGAGTCCTTCGAACCCTCCCAACGGTATTCGATATATATAAGTATATAGCATAGCAAGCAACTTAGAAAAATAGGATAACCTATTGGGATGAAAAATCCTAAGCATAGAGCTACTCATGGCATACTACAAAACCGTACTTGCAAAATAGTACTAAGAAATTCTACCAAAATCCTACACATGCATGCTACAGAATTTGAAGAGTAAAACATGATAGTCAAAACTGGGACATAAACATGAACAAGTGGTGTAACTTGCCTTGATCCGAGCAGTAATCTACACAACAGTACTCCTCAGCGCACTCCGAGCAATCTAACGAAACAAACATGGATCCAATCACAATTTCCACAAAACAAGTCACGAAGTCGATTATGCATGCATGCAACATGGTAATATGCAAGGATGGATTCAAATTTGACCAAGGGTTTTAATCAGGGGTGTTGTTGAGTTGGGGATATCATTAGAATTAATTCCCCACAGATTTTAAGTATTTTGGGTTAAACCCTAAATAACCAAGCTCAAAACTAGATCTACAACTCCAATCTACCTCGAGACAGATCTGAACACCCTAAGCATGATAAGAAAATTTTCTACAGAAGGTTTTGTCGAAACAAAGCCAACGCAACAAGAACCAACTAAAACGGAGCTACGGATAATTTTCTAGAATTAAAATACTCTAATCTAATCTTTAAGTGTTACTTCAAGATTTCTAGGACAAAACGGCAATATTATTGTAGATCTGTGTTCTACTCGAAAATATGAATCCAACGGTATATTATACGCAATTTTTGGACTAAAACTTGAATTACTATGGATTTTACAAGGTTGGAGCTATTTCTGCCTATTTTAAAAGAAAAACAAAAGGGGGCCAGCGACGCGGCGACACGTGGCGGCTCAGGACTGGCCAGCGACGCGCGTGTGACGTCGACACGGGGATGACGCGGTGACGACGTGGCGACTGCCACGCGGCGCAACGCGGTTGGCCGGTGCGGTTCGATCGGTTAGATCCGTTGGATCTCGATCCGACGGTCGGAGAGGGCTTACCGGCGGTGGCGCGTCGGCGGCGAGGTACGGCAGCGCGGCGGTGCTTCTCTGGACCGACGAAGTGGTCGACGGCGGCCAGGTCCTCATCGTGGCTGCGTTCCCGGGGGCGGCTGCGGCTCCTCCTTCCCGAGGTGGCGGCGGGCGGCGGCTGGAGGCGGTGAAGTCCGGCGGTGCTCCGGCGAGAGATTGGCAGTGGCTCGGCGGCGGTGGGACGAAAATAAATCTAGGGCTTTTGTGGGAGGCATGCCAGGGTATTTATAGGCGGCTTGCTTGGCCTGGGGGTCGCGGAGTCCGCTCCGAATTCTCCGGAGGCGGTTGGCGCTGACGCGGAGACGGCGGCGTGCTCGAGCCGGACTCGGAGGAGGAGGCGGCTGACGGGTGGGGCCCGCCTATCGGCGGCTGCAGGCGCGGGGCGGGCTGGCGACTGGCGGCGGTGTTGGGCTGGCCCAGCCAGGCGTTCGTGGTAAGCGCCGCTCGCTCGCGGGCGTGCGCGGTGAATAGGAAGCGGGCTGGCTTCGGCTGGCCCGCCTAGGTTAGACTCTTGTGTTTTTATTCTTTTATTTATTTATGTTTTGCTATTTGTTTAATAACTTTTGCAAACGGGCTCCGAATTAGACGAAATTTGTTTCTAAAATTTTGTAAAAATAAGAGGGTTAGAGTAGGACTTTAACATAACACTTTTGCAAGGGTTTTAGTGGTTCAAAAAGGTTTTACCCCCCCTTTTGTCTATAATTGACTATGGGGTTTAAGAAAATACGTGATGCAGTTTTGATATGTGATTCCATGATACAATGATATGATGAATGGTTCTAGTAACATCTGAAATTGCGAAATTTGGGATGTTACAAACCTACCCCCTTAAGAAGAATCTCGTCCACGAGATTTAGGTTGGTTAGCAAATAGGTGTGGGTGTTCTTTCTTCAGGTCTTCTTCACGCTCCCACGTGGCCTCTTCCTCGGAATGGTGATTCCATTGGACTTTGCAAAATCTGATAGTCTTGGTACGAGTAATTCTCTCGGCTGTTTCCAAAATCCTGGTAGGTTTTTCTTCATAGGTGAGATCGTTTTCTACTTGAACCTCGTCCAACGGAACCGTATCCTTTAGTGAGGTTTCAGCCATTTCCGGGTGACACTTCTATAGTTGCCACACATGGAAAACATCGTGAACTGTTAGCACTTCGGGCAATTCCAACTGATAGGCAACTTCCCCTCTACGACCCAAGATTTTGTAGGGCCCTATGAATCGGGGTGCTAACTTACCCTTGATTCCAAATCTCTTAACTCCTCGTAGTGGCGAAACTCGGAGATACGCACGGTCTCCCACTTCCTAAGTCACATCCCTGCGCTTGGAATCAGCATAACTCTTTTATCTGGACTAGGCTATTTTTAACCTGTCTTGTATCTGTCTCACTTTTTCTTCGGCATCCTTGATCAGTTCAGGTCCAAACAAACTACGTTCTCCTACTCCACTCCATAGCAGCGGAGTCCTACACTTTCTGCCATATAGGACTTCGAATGGGGCCATCTTGATGCTAGTTTGGTAGCTGTTATTGTAGGAGAATTCCGCATATGGCAAGTTATCATCCCAACTAGACCCATAGTCTAGCGCACAGGCTCTTAACATGTCCTCCAATATCTGATTAACCCTTTCCGTCTGTCAATCGGTTTGTGGGTGGCAGGCAGTACTAAACTCCAGTCGTGTCCCTAGAGACTCGTGTAGCTGTCGCCAAAACTTAGAGGTGAATTGGGTACCTCTATCAGAGACAATCCCCTTGGGTACACCATGAAGACTTACGATCTTTGACATATAAATCTTGGCAAGTTTAGCACTCGTATAGGTGGTCTTTACGGGAATGAAGTGGGCCACCTTTGTGAAATGGTCGACCACTACCCAGATGGAGTCATACCCTGAACGAGTCCGCGGTAGTCCTGTGATAAAATCCATGGCTACCTTGTCCCACTTCCAATCGGGCACAGGTAATGGCTCCAGCAGTCCTGCTGGCTTTTGATGTTCGGCCTTAACTCTCTTGCATACGTCAGACAAGGAGATAAATTCAGCAATTTCTCTTTTCATGTTGTTCCACCAGAACCTATCTTTCACATCCATGTACATCTTTGTATTACCGGGATGAATTGAGTAAGGCGAATCGTGACCTTCCTGAAGGATTATCTTCCTGATATCAGGGTCATCGGGAACACACAGACGTTTCTCATACCAAAGTGTTTCTTGTTCATCCGTGTGAAACCCTTTTGATTTACCCTTGCTTATATTAGCTCTTATTTCTTCCAACTCTTTGTCCCCCTTCTGGGCCTCTTTAATTTGGTCCAGAAGCGTTGGCACTATCTCCATAGTTGCTAAGTATCCCTCCGGAACTATTTCCAACCTGAGGTCCTTGAATTGTTCACACAAATCATTTGGAAGTTCTCCCACGGTAAGTCCATTTACGTAGACCTTCCGACTTAAGGCATCAGCCACAACGTTGGCCTTTCCAGGATGGTACTGCAGGTCCAAGTCATAGTCCTTGATGATCTCAAGCCATCTCCTTTGCCTCATATTTAATTCCTTTTGAGTGAAGATGTATTTAAGGCTCTTGTGATCCGTGAACACATCACAATGTTTGCCCATTAGGTAATGTCTCCATACCTTGAGCGCATGCACAACTGATGCCAGTTCCAAATCGTGCGTGTGGTAGTTATTCTCATGGTTCTTAAGTTGCCGAGAGGCGTAAGACACTACTTTTCCATCTTGCATCAATACACTACCGAGTCCTTGCCGGGAAGCGTCGCAATAGACTTGGAAGTCCTTTTGGATGTTAGGGAGACACAAAACTAGTGTTGTTACTAGGCGCTTCTTCAACTCTTTAAAACTTGCTTCACATGACTCAGTCCATTGGAACTTCTTCTCTTTCTTCAGCAATTCTGTCATAGGCTTTGCTATCTTGGAAAAGTTTTCGATGAATCTTCGGTAATATCCCGCAAGGCCCAGGAAACTCCTAATATCACCCACATTCTTAGGAGACTCCCATTCTGTCACGGAAGCTACCTTACTTGGGTCCACAGCAACACCTTTAGCTGATACAATATGACCAAGGAATCCCACTTCTTTCAACCAGAACTCACATTTGCTAAACGTGGCATACAACTTGTGTTCCCTTAACTTTTCCATAATCAGGCGCAGATGCCTCTCATGTTCCTTCTCGTCCTTGGAGTATATGAGTATGTCATCAATGAATACCACAATAAACTTATGCAAGTACTCCATGAATACCTTGTTCATCATGGTCATGAAGTACGCTGGGGCATTGGTTAAGGCAAACAACATCACGGTGTACTCATACAATCCGTATCTTGTGGTGAAGGTTGTCTTGGGTACATCCTGTTCTCAGATCTTTAACTAAAAATAACCTGATCGGAGATCAATCTTAGAGAACACACTAGCTCCCTTTAATTGGTCGAACAGGTCGTTAATATTGGGTAGAGGGTACTTGTTTTTGATTGTCACTTCATTCAATGACCGGTAGTCCACGACTAGTCTCCATGTTTTATCCTTCTTCTCCACGAATAAGACAGGTGCTCTCCAAGATGACGCACTTAGTTGAATGAAGACTTTGTCCAATTGCTCTCTAAGCTGTTTCTTAAGTTCCTTCAACTCATCTACATCCATTTTGTACGGTCTCTTTGCTATTGGTCCAGTACCAGGCATCAAGTCAATGAGAAACTCGATGTCTCGGTAGGGAGGCATCCCTTGCAGTTCTTTCGGAAACACATCCGGATACTCCTTCACAATTGGCACATCCTCCAAGCTAACCCCCTTAAGAGAGTTCACCATACTTCCTTTGAGTGCGAAAGCTGACTTAAAGCGGACCCTTTTCTTTTCCGGGGTCGTGAGTGCGATAGTCCTTTTGGCACAATCTATGACTCCCTCATATTCGGTCATCCAATTCATGCCCAGAATTATGTCTAAGCCTTGTGATTCCAGAACGACTAGGCTAGTGGGAAAGGTGTGTGCCCCAATCCTTAGTTCTAACCCACGGCATCCAGAGTTTGCCACTATTTCTCCTCCAGGAGAACTTACCCTTAGGGGAGTACTAATAGTCTCCGTAGGTATCTTTCCTCTATCCATGAATACCCTTGATATGAATGAATGCGATGCACCACTGTCAAAAAGAACAACTGCAGGTGTGGAGTTAAGCTTGAAATTACCAATCATGGAGTCAGGTGCCTCACGAGCATCCTCCACGGAGACATGATTCACCGTGGCTTTGACGAACGGATTCGGCTTCTTCCCATTTCCATTACCATTGCCATGGTTGTGTCCATTGCCGTTTCCATTACCATTCCCATTCTTCGTATTTTCGGGGCAAGTAGTCGCATAGTGCCCTGTCTTGTTACACTTGAAGCATGTCACTTCACTCAGATCCTTCCCATTGCCATTTCCATTGCGGTGTTTATGGCCATTGTGGTTATGTCCTCCATGACGATGACCATTGTGGTTGTGGCCATTGTGGTTGTGGGGTGGTGGTGACGAAGTGCGTTGCTTCTGATATGGGGTAGAGTTGTGCTTGTGTGAGGTGGACTTTCTCTTCCGGTTCTCTATACTCCTTTGCTTTGCTTCAACCACCACTGCCCTGTCCAGGAGTTCCTGGTAGTTATCGAACTTCAGAGCCACAATATGAATAGATATCTCATCATTAAGTCCCCTTAAGAACTCCTCCTGTCTCTTGGCATCAGTGGATACATCATCAGGTGCATAACGTGCCAGCTTGTTGAAAAGGTCCCGATACTCGGAGACAGAGCGATGTAGTTGCTTCAAGTCGCGGAACTCACGTCTCTTAAGTGACATGACTCCCGCGGCTACATGATGAGTACGAAAGGCTGCTTCAAACTGGTTCCAGGTGATAGCTTCAATATCGGGGTGGGTGACCTGGTAGTTATCCCACCATTCAGCAGCTGGTCCCTCAAGTTGGTGCGCGGCAAAGCGCACCTTGTCAGCTCCAACAACCTGGACGGTGTCTAACTTCTTGTTGGTGGTGCGGAGCCAGTCATCTGCCACAATTGGCTCAGAACTACTTGAGAAAATTGGAGGGTTCAACCTCAAGAACCGAGTCAGGCGATCCTGTTGGGGCGGTGGGGGTGGTGGAGGCGGTGGGTTCTTGTTGTTGTTGTTTTGCATGTTTTGAGTGAGGAGTTGGATCAACTGATTCTAGGAGTTCAGAAGTTGTGCTATCTCTAGGGGCATGTTGTTATTGTTGTTTCCACATCTCGCCATCTGGAGGGTTTGGGAGGCAAGTTAAGAAATAGATAGAAAGCCTAAGGAATAAACTCCTACCCTTATGTAAACACGAGAAGAAAAACACACGACAAAAGCAAGGAACACAAGGCACATAAATCCACACACTCAACCCAGTTTAACTAGCCAATATAAAAATTTTGGTACTCATTACAATCGCGAATAACGTTTGACTATAGAACTAAAGGTGTCCAACTACTCTACTCATCATCCACTTCCTCATCCTCAATGATGAAGCCTTCCTTTTCCAGCAGTGACTTGTATAGCTCCATGTCCCTCGTCATGGTTCAAGCTTCTCTTGAAGTTCCTTCACCTCCTATGGCTCTGGTGTTACAGCTTCGAGCCTCCCTTGAAGTTCCTTCACCTCTTGCAGCTCCTGGGTAGCAGCTTCCAGCTTCGCTCGGAGTTCCTTCTTCTCCTTCTGTAGCTTCTTGATCAAACTTGACCCCATAGTCACGGGCGTGATCTTCTCCTCCAAGCTCCTCTTAGCTGCTCGCAGGTCCTTCAACATGGTGGCAAGGTTCTTGAACTCCATCTCGTTCTTTGCGAGCACGAGACTTTGCTCCCTAATCCTCTTGTTCTTATCTTGCACCCTCTTCTCTTGATTAGCGAACCTCTTGTCTTGGGCGGTGAGCTCCCCTCCTAGGGACTTGATCTTCTCTTCCAGCTCTTCGATCTTCTCGTCCTTCTCCTTGACTAGGGCACAAAGCTCATCATTCCTCACGATCTCAAGGCAGCTCCCCTTCTGAAGGTCATTGATGTGGAACTCCAAGGCTTGATATTGGATTCTTCGACGCTTGCATGTCTTCCTTTCCTCCGGGGTTAACTCGATTGGAACTCCCTTCTCATCACGTCTTCCAAGGAGTTTGATGTAGTGGCCTTCAACCTCTTCATGGTGGCGTCCGCAAAGGCGTCCAATGAGTTCCTACAAGCTGATGCTGAGTCCCTTCTCCTTGGAGTCGCTGCTGATGTTGAGTACAATGGCCTCTGTCTTGGGTTCTGTCTGACTGCGCTCTGGTTGGATGACTTCAATCGCCCAGCATCCTTCCTTGTGCATCTTCCTCAGCTCGCTTCCCTTGATTGATGGCATGGGTAATTGCAATGTCTTGATGATGTCCAGAAGGCATTCCCCGAAGCGCAGGCACTTGATGTCTTTGTCGGTATCATAGTGGAAGGCGGTCATCTTTTAGGTTAGGAGAGAGAAAAAATTAGGCACAAGGTGATAAGGAAGAGAAATACTAGAAGAGTACAAATAACTTAGAAGAATATAGAAAGCAAAAACACACATGGTAAAGGTGGTTTCCAATCCTAGGGGTCACGTCCTACAGGCAACTTTGTGCTCTGATACCATCTGTTGCGACCTCGGATCGTTAAGGATCCTAAGTCCCTGTGATTAACATGCTAGTCCCTGGATCAATAGCTAACACTTCACAGTCGATGAATATCATGTAAAACACAAGTCATTATTACACGAATAATCCAGAGTATAATTATTACAACTTGCATAGCTTATAGCTAGCTCAAATAAAACAGCGGAAACTAAGTAAAACTTGAGTCCATCAACGCCTCAGGCTAGCTGCGTGAAGACCCGCGATCCCTACGCACCTTTCAATCTTCGGATTCTGCACATAAGACGTGCAGCCAACAAGTTGGGTCAATACTTTGAATGTATTGGCAAATTACACCAAGGAAAGAGTAAGACTATCTGTACATGCAAGGCTAAGAGTAGGCTCTGGGGTTCATTTGCGTAAAGCCGATTTTATCAATGTAATAAGAAAAGAGGAGGAAAGTTTTTCCTACTTTGAAAACTTTGATAAATAGTATAGGGTAGAATGGAACACGTGGATATTACTCACCAAGTGCCCAATCAACCTAGCACTTGGATATTACGCACCAAGTTCCCAAAATCCCACCCAATGGCGATATTACTCACGCCTTGGGGTTTATAAAACGTTAAGTTTGGAAAAGAGAGAGGAAGATCTTTCAGAGGCTCCATCCATCAGATGCTCAAGGTTGTTCTGTTTCCGTGAACACGGCTGATCGATCAGATTGCAATACTCTCGAGAGGTTGTGCACTTTCCCCACAATCCATGATCAAGTCCTTTTACAGACAAGATCATGGCGAAGCCTTCCCTTAGTAGCCCCTATACCAGCTGGATCAAACCGTGCCAAGAACCTCCAAATGTTGGTACCCGGTGAGGTTTTCCACTAAGTACTAAGCCAAGACAGATCCCATATGTATTGTGGTTGCACGGGAAGCTTCTGAATTTTGAAACATGGCAGACTTCTTTGATTCCTGGGCGGCCGTTCTCCACCAAAATCTCACTCGTTGTTCCGACAACCATTCCGCCCAGAAGAAAACTTAGTTTTATTTTGAAGGGGGTTTGGAGAAGAAAAGTTCGCTCGAGAGAGCTCCCATACTTAGAAAATTCTTGAGTCTTTCGAACCCTCCCAACGGTATTTTATATATATAAGTAGATAGCATATCAAGAAACTTAGAAAAACAGGATAACCTATTGGGATGAAAAATCCTAAGCATAGAGCTACTCATGGCATACTACAAAAACGTACTTGCAAAATAGTACTAAGAAATTCTACCAAAATCCTGCACATGCATGCTACAGAATTTGAAGAGTAAAACATGCATAGCCAAAAATGGGACATAAACATGAACAAGTGGTGTAACTTGCCTTGATCCGAGCAGCAATCTACACAACAGTACTCCTCAGCGCACTCCGAGCAATCTAAAGAAACCAACATGGATCCAATCACAATTTGCACAAAACAAGTCACGAAGTCAATTATGCATGCATGCAACATGGTAATATGCAAGGATGGATTCAAATTTGACCAAGGGATTTAATCAGGGGTGTTGTTGAGTTGGGGGTATCATTAGAATTAATTTCCCACAGATTTTAAGTATTTTGGGTTAAACGCTAAATAAGCAAGCTCAAAACTAGATCTACAACTCCAATCTACCTCGAGACAGATCTGAACACCCTAAGCATGATAAGACAATTTTCTACAGAAGGTTTTGTCGAAACAAAGCCAACGCAACAAGAACCAACTAAAACGGAGCTACGGATAATTTTCAAGAATTAAAATACTCTAATCTAATCTTTAAGTCCTACTGCAAGATTGCTATGACAAAACGGCAATATTATTGTAGATCTGTGTTCTACTCGAAAATATGAATCCAACGGTATATTATACGCAATTTTTGGACTAAAACTAGAATTACTATGGATTTTACAAGGTTGGAGCTATTTCTGCCTATTTTAAAAGAAAAACAAAAGGGGGCCAGCGACGCGGCGACACGTGGCGGCTCGGGACTGGCCAGCGACGCGCGTGTGACGTCGACACGGGGATGACGCGGCGACGATGTGGCGACTGCCACGCGGCGCAACGCGGTTGGCCGGTGCGGTTCGATCGGTTAGATCTGTTGGATCTCGATCCGACGGTCGGAGAGGGCTTATCGGCGGTGGCGACGACGGGTGGCGGTGGCGCGTCGGCGGCGAGGTACGGCGGCGCGGCGGTGCTTCTCTGGCCCGATGAAGTGGTTGACGGCGGCCGGCTCCTCGTCGTGGCTGCGTTCCCGGGGGCGGCTGCGGCTCCTCCTTCCCGAGGTGGCGACGGGCGGCGGCTGGAGGCGGTGAATTCCGGCGGTGCTCCGACGAGAGATTGGCGGTGGCTCGGCGGCGGTGGGACGGAAAAAAATCTAGGGCTTTTGCGGGAGGCGTGCCGGGGTACTTATAGGTGGCTTGCTTGGCGCGGGGGTCGCGGAGTCCGCTCCGAATTCGCCGGAGGCGGTTGGCGCTGACGCGGAGACGGCGGCGTGCTCGAGTCGGACTCGGAGGAGGAGGCGACTGACGGGTGGGGCCCACCTGTCGGCGGCTGCAGGCGCGGGGCGGGCTGGCGACTGGCGGCGGTGTTGGGCCGGCCCAGCCAGGCGTTCGCGGTAAGCGTCGCTCGCTCGCGGGCGTGCACGGTGATTAGGAAGCGGGCTGGCTTTGGCTGCCCCGCCTAGGTTAGACTCTTGTGTTTTTTTTATTATTTTATTTATCTCTGTTTTGCTATTTGTTTAATAACTTTTGCAAACGGACTCCGAATTAGACGAAATTTGTTTCTAAAATTTTGTAAAAAGAAGAGGGTTAGAGTAGGACTTTAACATAACACTTTTGCAAGGGTTTTAGTGGTTCAAAAAGGTTTTACCCCCCCTTTTGTCTATAATTGACTATGGGGTTTAAGAAAATACCTGATGCAGTTTTGATCTGTGATGCCATGATGCAATGATATGATGCATGCTTCTAGTAACATCTGAAATTGCGAAATTTGGGATGTTACATTATACTGCCTAAGTCTATGCATTTATGTATGCTCAGGTTCACTAAGGAGACAAGCATGGGACAAGAAGGAGAAGGGTTGCGTCAAGAGGAGCTGGATGTGATGATCATCCATGAAGGCATGAGGGAGGAGAGGGAGGCAGGCACAATACAAGCAAGGGAGATCGGCAAGAGAAGGAACGTTCAATTCGGACAGACAGATGTCCTAAAATTGAAACGGACGTGGATTCCTCATACGAACTTCGAATCAAGCAAATAAGCACTTGTTGGATAGATAATTCCAAGATCTTTCCAATGAGTACTTCCATGTATCAAGACCCCGGATAATCCTGGCCCCACACTCCAGATACTCCGGCCCTGTTTCGGAAATTCTGCTAAGGACTTCGGGCACATCGTTCTGTATGGCCCGCGGATAATTTGGCCCTTTAGACCGGATAGTCGGGCCCTAAAAGTTTCCGTACGATCCATACATACTAGATTGTATCAGACACATTTTCCTTTCACATCGTTCCGATGTTCCGGCTGCCATATAAGCCCATGGAATGCCCTCTAGATTAGATTAGACCATGTTTAAAGTAAACCCTAGTTCTTGGAGTTGCTAAGTGCAAACCATTACATCAATTCGTATCGATCTGGTGTATTTGCTACTATCAATCAAGTGTGATTAGTTGATCCATTGGGATCTGGCCAATTGCAAGTTCTGTGTGATCTGCTGTTCCATTGGGAATTAGACGATTGCAAACCGCTTCGTGGTCAACAGCTACGTGTGCAAGTGTGTGGAGCTGCAAATATCTACAAGGGTCGAGAGCTATTGCATTGGCATCAGGGATTGATCAAGAGGTTCGTGCGCATCATACAATTTATCTACCCCGACTATCACCATCTGCCACCCTCGCTTACTGAGAAGATCGGGCCACCCCTTATCATCTTGATATCAGATTTCTAGTGTTACCTCTGTAAGCATCCACAAATCCATCCATAGTTTAGTTGTTTTTCGTCCTATACAGAAAACTCCATACAAAAAGATTAGGGTTAGTGTTTGCCATAGCCTAGAATGCATTGGAGTTGAGTCTTAGTTGCTGGTCGTTGTCGTGTCTTTGATCCGATCTCTATCAGTTTAACTCGTAGTGTCTAGGTTTTCACTGTTTTTCTTTGCTAATTCTGTGTTTTTGAGTCATTTGTCATCGTCTTCTACTAGTTTACATATATTTTTCTAAGTCCACATGGCGTACCTTTGTGTTAACTTAGCTATAGCCTTTCTACAACATCTGTGCCTAGGATCGTACCTACGAGACTAGTAGCTTTGCTCTGAACAGGCTGCTCATTAGGGTTTTGAAGTGCAAATTCCGTCCAGGTAGAACGGATTATCCGTCACCCAAAAACCTAGAATATATGGCCCCTAAATTTCCCAACATTGTTGCATCCGTATTGCATTGTGTCAGATAGTTGAAAACATAAATAAAAAGTTAAGAGAAAAAGTAGTTAAAAAAGAGAAAAGAAAAGAGATACAAAAGTGAAAAAACGTTACATCAAAGTTGCTTCGAGGCCTAGTTTCATAATAGCACTAGTAGATTGAGCAGGCTTGTGCCTGTTCTATTTTGAGCTATTACTAGCATCTCTCTTGTGCATTGCAATTTTCCTGTTCATACATTGTGGTGCCACATTTATATCCACGTGTGTGTTTCCTTGGGTGTTTGTCACACGATCAACACTAGGATTTGCTTTGGTGTAGTTAGGATCCATACCAACAGCTCCACTACATATGCATGCTTTGTGGTATGATCGTTTTTGTATCCTAGGTATTCACTTCATCACATCCGTGCATGTGTTGTTCATCCAAGTTGGTAAGTTTTTACTAATTCACTTTGGAATGGTAAGATTTCCTTTTCTTGTAGTTGTGAGTGAGTTGTGAGAGCCACCAAAAGGTTTTTGATTTTGTGCACTAATCTACTAATCATGTCTTCCGGTGATGTTAATGTGCATGACACAGGTACTACAATTACATGGCGCGGATATGAAGGTTTGCGTGATCACCTCCAAGATATGATTACTCAAACAACTGATGACCTAAATGCAAAAATACAAGGTGTATGTATGCAAATGCGTGGAACTGATGAAACCATCAAGGTTGTTCAGACACAGGTCACAGATATTCAGCAAAATCTCCATTCTTTGACACAGTCTATGGCAGCCTTGCGTGTTGCTATAGAGCAATGTCAATAACCTCATGATGATGGCGTTGATGGTGATAGTTTCCTTAGTGACAATTTGGGTGTTCATGCTCATCCTGATGCTCAGGCTGTGGGTCGTGGAGGTGGTATTGATGGTCGTGGTCGTGGTTTCGCTCCTGTAGGTTCCCAACGAAATCCACAACAACAACACGATGATGGTTTGCGCAAGCCTCAGTTTTCTATTCCAAGATTTGAGGGATCTAATGATGTTGAAGAATATCTTGCATGGGAACTCAAGATTGAGAAATTGTGGCATTTAAATGACTATACAAAATATAGGAAGGTCAAGCTTGCTTCTTCACAATTTGATGGCTATGCTTTGTGTTGGTGGGATAGTGTGTATCGCGAACGTTATGCGGATGGTGATTCTATTGTCACTTGGTGCGACATGAAGGAGGTGATGACAGCTCGTTTTGTTCCACCCAACTATTTGTGTTCCCTCTTTGATAAGCTCACGGTATTGAGACAAGGTGCCATGACAGTTGATGCATATTACATGGAGATGGAGATGTTACTAGAGCATGCAAGGGTCCGTGAATCTATTGAGAAGACTATGCAGCGGTTTCTCCATGGTTTGAAGTACAACATCAAGAGCATTGTTAGGATTTACAATTATCATACTATGAATGAGTTATTACATCATGCTAGAGAAGCAGAAGCCTAGTTTGCTGAAGAGGCTCAGATCAAGGCTCGTTCTACAGGGCGTTCTTCTTCAAGGTCGGCACCATATTCTCCTTCATCTACTAGCCGTCCTGATGAACGTCCTTCTACATCAACCAAACATTCCCCCAATGTGTCCAATACAAGGAAGCCTGCTCCTACATCTAGTGGTACCAGTTCCAATATGTCTACAACGCGCAATCTTGACATGGAGTGCCATACATGTGGTGGCAAGGGCCACTTCAAGAAGGACTGTCTTAATAGAAAGGTTATGGTTATCAATGAGGATAATGATTATGAGATGGGAGATGATGCTAATCCGGATGCATCAGATGATGATGGTTACACAAGTGATGGTGTTGATGCATTTCCAGTATGTGCTCCTACCATCATTGTGTCAGAACGTGCTCTCCACATTACTCCTCATTCTAGTGCTGCAAGCCAGCGTTGTAATTTGTTCCAAACAAAGGCACTTGTTGGTCCAAACAAAGCTTGCAAATTCATTATTGATGGTGGAAGTTGTCGCAATTTAGCAAGCAAAGATGATGCAGCCCATCCTACGGACGATCCTACATCTACACCACCAAGTTCCCCAACTGGACCAATGACCCGTGCCCGAGCCAAGATCCTTCAAGCTAAGGTGAATTCACTCCTCTCATCATGTGACTTTGACATACACTTGGATGGCTTGCTACTTCATGCCACTACTCTGTGCACTATCAGGTATGAAACCCTGCCGCGTCGACCCACGAGCCCAGAAGCTACACGTGTCCTGAAGCTACCAGAGCTGGAGAGTCCGCCCGAGTCTAGCCGAAATGTCCGTATTAACCGGAGTGTCCGGCTCGATCCTGCCGGAGTGTCCGTCCTACCCCAGCTCCGTCCTGGCGCGGACAGTCTGTGTGCTACATCAGACTCTACCCGGACACTACCCGGAGTGTCCGGCCACCCCGGACTATCCGGTCCACTCGACCCAGATTGTTCGTCCTGAAGATGGGACTACAAGCCAGAGCTGGGCCCTGTGGCCCATGTACCCCTTACTTCGCCCAGAACTCTACTGTAATGCCTAAATTACCCCTGAACTTGTGGCTGGCCTATATATAGACCCCCACCTCTATTGTAAACCCTAGGCTTGATATTTGGAATTAGTGGAAACCCCTTGTCGATATATCTAGTTCTTGTGTCATGCTCCTTTGATAGAGGAGCACCAAATATCACAAACCTTGTTGGATTTTTCATCATGCCTCCGCGTTGTACAAGGCCTAGGCATCAAAGTCCCTTTGCCTAGACGTCAAGATCTCACCGAGTCTCACTCCTCGCTGTGCCGGTTTGAGAGAGAGTCCTCCGCCTGACGCCGAACCGGTAGCCGCCGGCGTGAGCAATTGGCTTGTATCGTGTCTTCGTGTCTGTTTGTTCATCGTGTTCTTCATGCGTGAGTTCGCGTTTTTGCTCTCTCTCCTTCATCCCCGCACTCACTCCGCCTCGATTTAAGGGATTCGTGAAAGATCGGGCCATCCACGAGGTTGCCTCACAACATATGGTATCAAGAGCTTCATTGCTCATGAATTTCCCCACAAATTCTTCTTCTATCCACCAAAAATTCAAAAATACCCAAAAAAGAGCCCCAAATTTGCTTTTGGATCGATCTCTTGATTTGGAGTGTTATTGGTGGTTTTGATCCGACCAAACCTTGTCTTAGGCTTTGGTCTAGCTTTCTCCTGCATTTTCCCAGCCCAATTTGGCCAGTTTTTTGCGGATTTGAGACCATAAGGTGAGGATTGCTGCTCAAGAACATGAGTAGGAAACCCACACCAGAGTGTCCGGCCTGACCAGACCGGAGTGTCCGGCCTGGCCGGAGTATCCGGCCCCACAAAACCTGAATATCCGGCCGGAACGCCAGTTTTGACAGTTTTGCCTCATTTTTCGAGATAGAGTGTGATGCTAGTGGTATTGGTATTGGAGGAGTCCTTATGCAAAATGAACGTCCTATAGCCTACCATAGCGGGAAACTTGATGGTGCTCGCCTTAATTATCTGATTTATGACAAAGAGCTTTTTGCCCTAGTTCGTGTCCTTCAAGTTTGGCAACACTACCGGTCAACACTCGGATTTTTAATCCCAGATGCCTTTTATGCCATACATCGCAATCCCAGGATTACCATTTTTGCGAGACATAACAGATTTGATATCACAGTACATCATCCATTACAAACCATAATAAGGTTTTACACAAATAAAGGATCTCATGATCCAGTCTAAGTATAATCAAGCAGCGGAATAAATAGCATAGCGGTGGGGTCCATCTTCAGTGTCCCAGGCAATGCTGACGATGGGAGATGATCCTAGTTGTCGTAGCCGTCCTGCTGTCCTCCTTCCGGTAGTCCTCCTCATAGTCTGGCCACTAACAAGTAAGATAGTTCTAGTAGGAAAGCTAACTTCTAAGTCTATTTGTAAAGTTAAGTTTGAAACCTAAGCTGAGTTCAGAAACAAAGAAAGATAAATAAAGTTTGAAAACACCTAGTGGGAACTGAGTTATCATAGTCACAACTCTGTTGTGGTCAAGTCATGTCACAATTCATTTCATAAGTCATTTAGAAAACATCTGACAATGGAACAGTATGGCCACTCCAACTATCCATAACCGCGGACGCGGCTATTCTAATAGATTGACACTCTGTAGAGGTGGTACACTTTCACCACAAGATTCGATACATCTGTCAGGGATAACCCTGAATCATCATACTTAGTATGCAGATAATCAAACATAACCTTTCCTTTACACACTCTAGTATAAGCACCTCTCCTATGAGTATAGCCTCCCTGGCATGACCATCTCTCATCCTAGGCACTACATAGGTGGAAAACATTGAGAGGTAGCCTCATCTCAAACCTCTCCCGCGAGGGAACTAATACTAATACATATAAACTTCTGGCTAAGCCTTACCCAATCCAGGTATTGTGGTTGTACGGTAAAATTGGAATGGTATCGCATCCGAACCCAACCATCAGTTTTTATAAAAGGGCTAAGGCTCATGCCTCAACATTTTCATCATCATCATAAACCATTTGTGTTTCTCAAAACATGTCAAAACATCTCAATAGAATGACTCATCATTCCATGGTTTTCACAAGTCATTTTCACCAAGTATTCCCATCTAAGGTGATCTAGTTTTTCGTTTAGCTCTAAACTACTAAGTTAAGAGTGTTCACTAATATGGGATGCTAGGATCAATCTCATGCCATAGAATGACATCTAAGTCTAACTAGATAGGTCAAGTTTTATACTCTTTATGCTACCTATAAACAAAGTAAAGAACCTTGGTAAAGTAAAGGAAGTAAAGCTTGTAAATAAAACTTGGAGTAGGTATAAGTCAAAGGGGTATAACCAAGCATGCCTATTGCATCTTGCTTAAGTTATCTAGCTTGCAAGGTTTAGATTGCATTGTTAAATGATGGCTTGCAAGATTTAGATTGCCAATAATAGCTTGCCTTGTGTAGTGAAGTGGTTGGAATTCTCTTCCTCCTCCTCTTGGTAGAACTCCTCCTCCTCGAAGACTTGGTCGGTACTACGTCTATAAATACATACGGAATACACAATCACTAAACAATACTTAACTAGTCTACTTAGCACACTAAGGCACACATTTGATGATCTAGTATCATCACAAATATCACAAGCGTTAATGAACTAGCTTCATTTATTTTATTTGAGAAAAGTAATTTCTACTCTAGTCTCCAATTAAAATATGGGATCATATGGACACATGTCATCACCACATATTCTAATATATGGGAATGTGATTTAAGGGTTGGATCATATTTTAATAAGTTTAAGTTTAATAATTAATGATTTAAAGTGACTAGAAATGCCTATATAGCATTATTTTGGTACTAGTCCAAAGGCACTGCATGCAAACTTTAATATTATTACATATTCATATAGGTATGGTTAAATGTGATTTTTGAGTTGGAATCAACTCAAAAGCTATTGTGGTTGATTTTAGAAAAATGTTTGAATGTGCAAAATCTTTTGTCTTGTTATTTTTACTATGAGATGTCTCTAACTCTAAATAATTAAATCCAACGGTCTTGGATAGAGATTTTGATTACCTTTCCAAAAAAAATTGAGTCACTCAATTTGGATTTGTAAAACTCTCTGAAATGAATTTCAAACTAAGGGACAAAATTAAGTTTCAGCTATAATAGAAAAGGATTTATTTGAATCAAATGGGTCGCGTAGGAAACTAATTGGGCCGGCCCGTGTACACTCCGCCGAGTAGAGGACAGCTGACGGGGGTCCACATGTCAGCGGTAGATCTCACGTGAAGCGGTACGGGGCGATATGGACCGCACGATTAGAACTAGATCAACGACGCACGGTCGTCGTCGACGACGGACTCATCGCCGGCGAGGCTGAACCCTAGCGGCTTGGTGGGGGTGTAGTGGGGACGTACCGGGGCACCAACTTGTGTGGCGAGGCGGGCAAATGAACGAGACAACGACGGCGGGCTCAGGCGAAGTGGCGGCCGGGGCTGAGGTGGACGAAATCAACGGCAACGTCTCCTCCTCTGTTGTGGCTGCCTCCGGTGAAATCTCGGCGGCCTGCTGCTTGAGCTGCTCCGGCGAGAGGTGGGGAAGGACTGGGGGTGAGAGGGCAGTGGCGGTCGGGAGCGTCGCGCGCTCTGGGAGACAGAGGCGGTGCTCGACGGGGTTCCTGGCGACTATGGGTCACGCGGCGGTGCACGGCCGTGTCTGGCAGGGTGAGGTGGTCAAAGCGGAGCGGATTGCGCGGTCTACGGTTGATGTGCGGTCTGTGGCGTGCCGGCGGTGAAGGCGCTCTAGCGCGCTCTGGCGCGCGCAGAGAGGATAGTGCAGCTCTGCTCTGGGGTGGTCTAGTGGCTAGCATGGGCCCTGGTGTGGACTGTGGGCGATAGTGAGGTGGCGCCTTGCTTCCTGGAGCGGCGGAGAGGGGCTGGCGGTCTGCTGCGGCTTGGGCACGATCGGCCGGCGATCATGGCCTCGGTGCGGCGTTGCACTGGCGCCAGGGGCTAGGGGATGGGCTGGATTTGGTCTGGTTGGGTCTAGGGGAGACCAAGATGATTAATGTGTCTCAAATTGGTTGACAATTTTTGATCTGAAATAGTATTAGTTAGGCAAGTTTGATTCTACTCACAAGGTGCTTTACACAATGGCCGCATGAAGGAATCTTTTGAATTTTTGAAAGATTTTTGGTGGAGTGGTTTGTCACATGCTTAAGCATTTGTGGTTGATTTTGGATTTTGGAATGGAGTTCATTTGGATGGTTTTTGAAATAGTTGGATCTAGACATATGAACTAGATTCCATTTTCAAATGTGATTTAAAATTAGTGTTTGAATGTTTTTGGGAGATCACAAAGTGGTACTTGGCACATCACTACTTGTACTAGCAAGGGGTGCAAAGAACCACAATTATCTCTGTTGGAAATTGAGTGCTAGGAACACCCAAAGTGGGCTAGGTGATTAAAATGGCAAAAGTGACCATTTCCTTTATTTGATTCTTTTTTATTTCTTTCTTTGGTTTTTGCTTCGGAATGATCTAGATGATGTGGCATTCATCATAGAATTATTTTACAACCAATAGATCACTCAATGATGGCAATTCCAAACAACTCCTATTTTAAATGCACACACATATGAATGCTTAAAGATTTTAAATGGAAAAAGTTTTTGTTAACCCTAAATTGGGTAGATTTAATCTTCATTACCCTGAATAAAGTTTTGGCATGTTACAAACCTTCAACCCTTAAACAAAATCTCGTCCCGACATTTAATAAAGAAAACTAGGAACTAAAGAGATTTGGGAACTCAGTCCTAATGTAATATTCTCGCTCCCAAGTGGCTTCTTCTTCATTATGGTTGCTCCATTGAATCTTGAGAAATTTGATACTCCAGGTCCTGGTGGTTCTTTAGGCTTCCTCCAAGATATGGATGGACACTTCACGATATGTCAGATCCTTGTTGATATCAACTGCTCGGTGATCAATGTTCTTGAAAACGTCGGTCTTCTTCGGAACTTCTAGGCATTTGCGAAGGAAAGAGATATGGAACACATTGTGGATGGTTGACATCTCTTCTGGCAGTTCCAGTTGATAAGATACTTCTCCTCGATGGTTCAGAATCTTGAAGGGCCCAATATATCTGGGGGCTAACTTTCCTTTCAGACTAAAACATTGTGTTCCCTTGAATGGCGAAACCTTGAGATACACAAAATCTCCGACATTGAAAGTCAGGTATCTCCTTCTCTTGTCAGCTTAACTCTTTTGTCTGGATTGGGCAGTCTTGAGGTGCTCACGGACTTTGTGAATCTTCTCTGCAGCTTCTCGTAGGATGTCGGGTCCAAAAATCTGACTCTCTCCTACTTGCGACCAATTCAAAGGGGTACGACACTTTCTTCCGATAGGAACTCAAATGGTGCCATTTGCAAACTGGCTTGATAACTGTTGTTCTATGAGAATTCTGCGAAAGGCAGACAATCTTCCCATTTTGATCCATATTCTAACACACAAGCTGTCAACATATCTTCTAAGATCTGGTTAACTCTTTCAGTCTGTTCATCAGTCTGCGGGTGATAAGCTGTGCTGAAATTCAACTTGGTTCCTAATCCTTCTTGGACTTTCTGCCAAAATCTCGAGGTAAATTGGGTTCCTCGATCCGATACTATGGTCTTGGGGGTTCCATGCAAAATGACGATTCTAGCAATGTACAATTCTGCTAGCTTCAAACTCTGGTAGGTTGTCTTGATAGGTATAAAATGAGCTACCAAGTCAGTCTATCAACGATGACCCAGATTGAGTCATTTCCCCTACTAGAAGTAGGCAAACCAGTGATAAAGTCCATTCCGACAAAATCCCATTTCCATTCCGAAATCTACAATGGTTGCAACACTCCTGCGGGTCTTTGATGTTCCGCTTTGACTCTCTGACAGATATCACACTTGGTGATGTAGCTTCCGATTTCTCTCTTCATCTTGTGCCACCAAAATTGCTCTTTCAAATCTTGATACATCTTCGTTCCTCCGGGGTGGATAGAATAAAGATTATCATGAGCTTCTTGCATGATGAATTGCTTCAGCTTCGAATCTACTGGCACACAGATACGTCCTTTGTACCACAGAACTCCTTCTTCGTCTTCGGTGAATCCAGGTACCTTTCTTGTACCAATACGACGCTTGATTCCATCAAAACATTCATTTCCCTTATGTGCTTCCTTGATTTGGCTAATCAAAGTGGGTTGAATTTCAATGCTATCTAAAAATCCTTTGCTAGCTAGCTCAGTTCTAAACTGCTCCAACTCGTCATACAAACTTGGTTGCTTCTCCTTGATCATGGTGTTTAGCCTACACGGCATTCTGCTAAGAGCATCCGCTACCACATTGGTTTGCCGGGGTGATAGTGAATGTCAAGGTCATAATCCTTGGTTAACTCTATCCATCTCCTTTGCCTCATATTCAGCTCCTTCTGAGTTAAAATATACTTCAAGATTTTGTGATCTGAGTAAATCTCACAGCGATTACCCATAAGATAATGACGCCATGTCTTCAATGCCAAAACTACGGCTGCTAACTCAAGATCATGGGTGGGGTAATTCTGCTCATGCTGCTTTAGTTGTCGAGACAGATAGGCGATGACTTTGCCTTCTTGCATCAATACACATCCGAGACCAATCTTGGATGCATCACAATACACATCAAACGGCTTCTTGATATCTCGCATGATCAATATTGGGGCTAAAATCAATCTCTTCTTCAGCTCTTGGAAACTTGCTTCGCATTTGTCGGTCCATTCAAACCTCTTGTCCTTCTTCAACAATTGGGTCATGGGACTGGCGATGCTCGAAAATCCTTCGACGAACTTGCGGTAGTATCCTGCTAATCCGAGAAATGCACGGACTTGGCTTTGAGTGGTTGGGGCTTCCCATGCTTCGACATATTTGATCTTGGTGGGATCAACAGCGATTCCTCCGACAGACACAATATGTCCTAGGAATCCTACTTCTTTCAGCCAAAACTCACATTTGCTGAACTTGGCATACAACCGATGCTCTCTAAGGGTTTCAAGGATGATTTTCAGATGTTGCTCATGCTCTTCTCCTAACTTGGAGTAGATAAGGATATCGGCGATAAACACAACGACAAACTTGTCTAGAAAATTCATAAAGATCTTATTCATGAGATTCATGAAATAAGCAGGGGCATTGGTTAATCCAAAAGACATGACCGTATACTCGTATAAACCATAACGAGTAGTAAAGGCAGTCTTTGGAATATCCGTTGCACGAATCTTAAGTTGGTGATAACCTGTCCTAAAATCGATCTTAGAGAACACATTTGCTCCAGTCAACTAATCAAATAGATCCTCTATCTTTGGCAAAGTGTACTTGTTCTTGATGGTGACATCATTCAGCTTCCTATAATCTGTTCACAAATGGTTGCCTCCATCTTTCTTGTCGACGAATAATACTGGCGATGTCCATGGCGATGCGCTTGGTTGAATCAACCATGTTGCCAACATAGCATCCAGCTGCTTCTTCAATTCCACTAACTTTGAGGGGTTCATGCTATATCTTGGCTATGGGTCCGGTTCTAGGGATTAGTTCAATAATGAACTCAATATCCCTATCCGGGGGCATACTTGGCAAATCATCTGGGAATACGTCAGGGTATTCACAGACTACTCTGACTTAGTCTATTGTGGGTAGGGCTAGACTCTTGTTGCACTTGAATTGACGGGGTAAGGTTTCAGGGATATGCTCTACTGAGACTCCGGAGCTACTGGTCATGGTGATGGCTTCCTTGGCACAATCAATCAGTCCTTTATATTTTGACATCCAATCCATTCCTAGTACTAATTCCAAACCTTTGGTTCCAAGTACTATTAGATTGGCGTAAAAATCTATCCCATGTATTCTGATAGGCACAGCTTTGCAATTTTTCTAGCTTTTGTAGTTGAACAGGGGATTTGAACTATCATGACATGCTTCAAGTTGGTTGGGTGAATCTTACTAGTGCATGCAAATTCTTCGGTGACAAATGATTGCGATGCTCCAGAATCAAACAACACTCTTGCTAAAACCGAGTTGACAGAAAACATACCCAGCACTACATATGGCGCTTCTTGGGCTTCCTTGGTGTTCATGTGGAAGATACGGCAGTTGCGGTTGTGAGGGTTCCCTAGGGCGAATCTTCTTCCTGGCTGAACACGACACTGTCGTTGAGCTAGGGCATTCACATTGGCAGTGGCGGCAATCTTCTTGGTACACTAATTGGAATAGTGACCCTTCACTCCACACTCGAAACAAGTAATCTGAGACTTGTCTTTTGCTGCCACGGGCACAACATTGCTTCCAGTTCTGGGTGCGGTGTTGTTGTTGTTGTGCTTGGGAGGTGCACGGTTGAAATTGTTGGAGTTGCCGGGTGATTGTTGTTTCCGCCGGACTTCACATTTCCTCCGCTATGGTTGGGGTAGCTTGGGCGAGACATTGGGGGTCGATTGTTCCGCGGTGCATATCCCGCATAAGGGTTGGGACGGTACTTCTGGTGACTGTTGGATCCAGCTTGGTGCATCATACGACGTTTGTGGTTGTCGTTTGCTTGATTAATCTTCCCTTCCATCTGAATGGCAGAGTCGACTAGCTCTTCAAGATCCTCGAAACGGATGTTGATGAGGATAGTATGTAGCTCACCGTGCAGTCTGTTCAGGAATCTCTCCTTTTTGGCCTCCGTGTTGATCTCATCAGGTGCATACCCGGCAAGGGATAATAATCTGTCACGGTACTCCACTACAGTCATTCTGCCTTGCTTTGACTCTCTGAATTCATCTCTCATTCTGGTCACTAGACCCTTCGGCACGTGGGTGCGGCTAATCTTGATTTTGAAGGCTTCCCATGTCATCACTTGACCATGGTTCATTGTGCGGGTGCTACTCCACCATGCTCTTGCATCTCCTTCCAAATAGTGCGTGGCAAAAAGAATTTTCTCGTTTGCATCCACTCTAGCTACTTCTATGTTGCTCTCCATTGTCTGCAACCAGTCATCAGCATCCATTGGGTTCTCTGAAGTGCTAAAGATTGGGGGATTGGTATTTTGGAAGTTTTTGAGTTTGGATCCATGATGATCCTGATTTCCATGGTTCTGGTTGTTGTGAGCCATCTGGGCGATCTGCTGCAATGTTGCTAGATTAGCTTGGCTCTCTGCCCTACTAGCTCCACGGTCTGCAATGAGAGTGCAGAATCTGCAGCATTGGGTCTTGCGATGAGCTGCTTCCTCCTTGGTTTCTACGAGTCATCTGAAGATTGAGATAGATAAAGGGGCAAGAGGGAAAGTTCTACGGTTCATGGTTTTGATTTCAAAGCTAAAACTTTGAGTTTGACTCAGGTTTTGGGACTAACTTCTTTTCACTCATTCAAGCAAAGCACACGACACAAACACACACACACCACAACATCAAAGGAAAAACATATGGTTTTAAGAGCCATTCTACAAGCTACGATAAAATGGGACCGATAGTCCTCACTCTACGATAGTGCTCTAGTGCATCTACTCATCATCGATAAAGTCGGAGTCATCATCGTCGGTGTAGAAGTCCATAGCATCCTCCTCCAGATAGTCATCATCATTGCTGAGGTACGAGTCAATATCCCCTTGGATATCTTCACCTTCCTCTTCTTCTTCTTCTTTTGTTGCAAGCTGAGCTTCTTGCTCCTTGATGGTCTTCTCGAGGTCGGCCACCTTCTTGCGAAGACGGTCCATGGTGCGATCCTTCTTTGCGCATTGATGGCGAAGAGACTAGCGATCCTTGACAAGCTGTGCGAAAGTCTAGGCCTTCTGGGCGGCAAGGGCGAGGTTGTGGTTAGCGACCTCTCTAGCACTGTCCAACTCCTTCTGTCTGTCATACAGTAGGAAGTCGAGGTTCTCCACTTGACGCTTCAATATTGGATGACTTGGCATCTCTAGCGGCATTCCCATGGAATCACGCCTTGCATAGTGAACAAAGCGGGTTCCTTGGATTAGGTTGACACTATGAGCACACAGACGAGCGAGAGCTTCATGCATTGCCCTGGCTAATCCATCTAGCCAGTTTTTCTCTCTCACTGAGAACTGAATCCTCCCATATACTGGTGCTTCTATCTTGCCTCGAAGATCAGCAGTTACTAGCCATTGTAAATCTCCTCCTGGTGGACCTGGGAGTCGATCTCCAAGAAATTCCGGATGCGAACGCTCCAAGAACTCAGAAAGTGAATCCAGATCCCTCTCGAAGATCAGTTGGCCTCTGTTGCCCAACTGGTAGAACTTGATGTACTGGGCTTCCATCTATAAGAATTTAGGATGAGAAAGTTAGGGAAGTGATCAAGTGTGTCAAAGTTTTATCTAGTGATTTATGAATTTGGAAGAACATGAATTTTTTGAGAGAAAGAATTCCCAAGGGTAAGAGAGGAAATAGTTTTCATAAATACTCACTTTGGTTTTTGAAACTAAGTTTTTGTTCGAACGTCCATTCTAACTAGGGTCTCCTATGGTCAACCTGGCTCTAATACCAACTTGTCAACACCCGGATTTTTTAATCCCAGATGCCTGTTATGCCATACATCCCAATCCTAGGATTACCATTTTTGTGAGACATAACAGATTGGATATCACAGTACATCATCCATTACAAACCATAATAAGCTTTTACACAAATAAAGGATCTCATGATCTAGTATTAGCACAATCAAGCAGCAGAATAAATAGCGTAGTGGTGGGGTCCATCTTCAGTGTCACAGGCCATGCTGACGATGGGAGATGATCCTAGTTGTCGTAGTCGTCCTGCTGTACTCCTTCATGGTAGTCCTCCTCATAGTATGGCCACGGGAATAGCCAGGGACAAAGCCATGAGTACTCTTTAAGTACTCATAAACTACCACTAACAAGTAAGATAGTGCTAGTAGGAAAGCTAACTTCTAAGTCTATTTGTAAAGTTAAGTTTGAAACCTAAGCTGAGTTCAGAAACAAAGAAAGATAAATAAAGTTTGAAAACACCTAAGTGGGAACTGAGTTGTCATAGTCAAAACTTTTTTGTGGTCAAGTCATGTCACAATTCTCATTTCATAAGTCATTTTGAAAACATCTGACAACGGAATAGTATGGCCACTCCAACTATCCATAACCGCAGATGCGGCTATTCAAATAGTTTGACACTCAGCAGAGGTGGTACACTTTCACCCCAAGATTCGATACATTTGTCAGGGATAACCCTGTATCATCATACTTAGTATGCAGATAATCAAACATAACCTTTCCGTTACATACTCTAGTATAACCACCTCTCCTATGAGTATGCCCTCCCAGCCATGAACATCTATCATCCTGGGCACTGCATTGGCCGACAACATTGAGAGGTAGCCTCATCTCAAACCTCTCCCGCAAGGGAACTAATACTAATGCATATAAACTTCCGGCTAAGCCTTAGCCAATTCAGGTATTGTGGTTGTACGGTAAAATTGGAATGGTATCGCATCCGAACCCAACCATCATTTTTTATAAAAGGGCGAAGGCTCATGCCTCAACATTTTCATCATCATCATAAACCATTTGTGTTTCTCAACGCATGTCAAAACATCTCAATAGAATGACTCATCAGTCCAAGGTTTTCACAAGTCATTTTCACCAAGTATTCCCATCTAAAGTGATCTAGTCTTTGGTTTAGCTCTAAACTACTAAGTTAAGAGTGTTCACTAATATGGGATGCTAAGATCAATCTCATGCCATAGAATGACATCTATGTCTAACTAGATAGGTCAAGTTTTATACTATTTATGCTACATATAAACAAAGTAAAGAACCTTGGTAAAGTAAAGGAAGTAAAGCTTGTAAATAAAACTTGGAGTAGGTATAAGTCAAAGGGGTATAACCAAGCATGCCTATTGCATCTTGCTTAAGTTATCTAGCTTGCAAGGTTTAGCTTGCATTGCTACATGATGGCTTGCAAGATTTAGCTTGCCAATAATAGCTTGCCTTGTGTAGTGAAGTGGTTGAAATTCTCTTCCTCCTCCTCTTGGTAGAACTCCTCCTCCTTGAAGACTTGGTCAGTACTATCGTCTATAAATACATACGGAATACACAATCACCAAACAATACTTAACTAGTCTACTTAGCACAATAAGGCACACATTTGATGATCTAGTATCATCACAAGGGTTAATGAACTAGCTTCATTTATTTTATTTGAGAAAAGTAATTTCTACTCTAGTCTCCAATAAAAATATGGGATCATGTGGACACATGTCATCACCATATATTCTAATATACGGGAATGTTATTTAAGGTTTGGATCATATTTTAATAAGTTTAAGTTTAATAATTAATGATTTAAAGTGACTAGAAATGACTATATAGCATTACTTTTGGTACTAGTACAAAGTCACTGCATGCAAACTTTAATATTATTACATATTCAGATAGGTATGATTAAATGTGATTTTTGAGAGATGGAATCAACTCAAAAGCTATTGTGATTGATTTTAGAAAAATGTTTGAATGTGCAAAATCTTCTGTCTTGTTATGTTTACTAGGCGATATCTCTAACTCTAAATTATTTAAATCCGTCGGGCTTGGATAGAGACTTTCATTACTTTTCCAACAAAATTGGAATCACTCAATTTGGATTTGTAAAACTCTCTGAAATGAATTTCAAACTAAGGGACAAAATTAAGTTTCAGCTAAAATAGAAAAGGATTTATTTGAATCAAATGGGTCGCGCGGGAAACTAAGTGGGCCAGCCCGTGTACACTCCACGAAGCAGAGGACAGTTGACAGGGGGGTCCACATGTCAGCAGTACATCTCACACGAAGCGGTATGGGGCGATATGGACCGCATGATTAGAACTAGATCAACGGCGCACAGTCATCGTCGACGACGAACTCGTTGTCGATGAGACTGAACCCTAGCGGCTTGGTGGGGGTGCAGTCGGGATGTACCGGGGCTCCAGCTCGTGCGGTGAGGCGGGCAAACAAACGAGACAGAGGCGGGCAAACAAACGACGGCGGGCTCAGGCGAAGTCGCGGCAGGGCTGAGGTGGACGAAATCAACGGCAAAGTCTCCTCCTCTGCTGCGGCTGACTCCGGTGAAATTCTGGCGGCCTGCTGCTCGAGCTGCTCCGGTGAGAGGTGGGGAAGGACTAGGGGTGAGAGGGGAGTGGAATGGTGTCGCGATTGAGGAGTCGGAAAGCTTCCTTATATAGCCTCAAGGAGGGGACCGAAGGGGCGACGGTGAGTGCATCGGTGACGACGATATAGAGCGCTATCGGCATGGGCGGCGTAGGCGGCCGGTGGCTTGCCTCCTTGCGGTCCTCTACGACTTTATGGCGTAGCTAGGGGCGGTGGCAATCGGTCGGGAGCGTTGCGTGCTCTGGAAGATAGAGGCGGTGCTCGACGGGGTTCCTAGCGACTGTGGGTCACGTGGCGGTGCACGGCCGTGTCTGGTGGGGTGAGGTGGTCAAGGCGGAGCGGCGTGCACGGTCTGTGGTCGAGGCGCGGTTTGTGGCATGCTAGCGGTGAAGGCGCTCTGGCGCGCATAGAGGGGATAGTGCGGCGCTGCTCTAGGATGGTCCAGTGGCTAGCAGGGGTAGTGGGGTGGAACGTTGGCGGCGGTGAGGTGGCGCCTTGCTTCTTGGAGAGGTAGAGAGGGGCTGGCGGTCTTCTGCGGCTTGGGCACACTCGGCAGGCGATCATGGCCTCGATGTGGCATTCCACTTGTGCCAGGGGCTAGGGCATGGGCTTGTTTTTGTCTGGTTGGGTCTGGGGGAGACCAAGATGATTAATGTGGCTCAAATGGATTGATAATTTTTTATCCAAAACAGTATTAGTTAGGCCAGTTTGATTCTTCTCACAAGGTGCTCGACACAATGGCCGCATGAAGGAAACTTTTGAATTTTTGAAAGATTTTTGGTGGAGTGGTTTGTCACATGCTTAAGCATCTGTGGTTGCTTGGGATTTTGAAATGGAGTTCATTTGGATGGTTTTTGAAATAGTGGGATCTAGACATATGAACTAGTTTCCATTTTCAAATGTCATTTAAAATTAGAGTTTGAATGTTTTTGGGAGATAACAAAGTGGGCCTTGCACATCACTACTTGTACTAGCAAGGGGTGCAAAGAACTACAATTGTCTCTTTTGGAAATTGAGTGCTAGAAACACCCAAAGTGGGCTAGGTGATTAAAATGGCAAAAGTGACCATTTCCTTTATTTAATTCTTTTTGATTTCTTTTTCTTTGGTTTTTTCTTGGGAATGATCTACATGATCTGGCATTCATCACAGGATCAGTTTACAACCAATAGATCACTCAATGATGGCAATTCAAAACAACTCCTGTTTTAAATGCACAAACATATGAATGCTTAAAGATTTTAAATGGAAAAAGTTTTTGTTAACCCTAAATTGGGTAGATTTGATCTTTATTACCTTGATTAAAGTTTTGGGATGTTAAACTACCTATGGCCTAAAGAATTTATCATACATGTCAACCATGAGTCGTTGAAATATCTCAAAGGTCAAGCCAACTTGAGTAAGAGACACGCTAAGTCGGTTGCGTTTATGGAGTCTTTTCCGTACATTGTCAAGTATAAGAAGGTCAAATTTAGTGTAGTCACAAATGCTTTGTCTCGCAAGCACACAAGCCTTCTTACAAGACTTGAATTCAATGTGTTGGGTCTTGAGGAAATAAAAACTTTGTATGCTTCCAACCCGTTCTTTGAACCAATTTTCGCAAAGTGCTCCATTGATAAAGGAGTGGATGATTTCTATTTGCATAAGGGCTTTCTATTTAAACAAAATAAGATTTGCATTATGAAGTCCTCTCTCCAACTTTTTCTTCTCCAAGAATCTCATGGTGGAGGCCTTATGGGTCACTTTGGCCGTGACAAGACATTGGACATGCTCTCCACTCACTACTTTTCGCCCAAGATGAAGCGTGGCATGGAGCGCTACGTTCAACGATGCACGACCAGTGTTCAAGCTAAGTCGCAAGCTAACCCCTGTGGTCTTTATACGCCATTGCCTATTCCTAATACACCTTGGTCCGACATTAGCATGGATTTTGTGTTAGGGTTGCCTAGATCAAAGCATGGTTATGATTCTATATTTGTTGTCATGGATCGCTTTTCCAAAATGGCACAATTCATACTCTGCCATAAGACCGACGATGCTTCACATGTTGCAAATTTGTTTTCAGGGAAATCGTCTATCTTCATGTTGTGCCAAGAACAATCGTCTCCGACCCTGACGTCAAATTCATGAATTACTTATGGAAGACCCTCATGGCCAGGATCGGCATCAAGGTCAACTTCTCATCCGCATTGCATCCTCAAACCGATGGCTAAACCGAATTTGTCAACCGAAGCCTCGGGACTCTCCTTAATGTGTTTATCAAGAAAAACTTCAATGATTGGGAGGAATGCGTTCCACATGCTGAGTTCTCCTACAACCGTGCCAAGCACTCAACAACTAAGATGAGCCCCTTCATGATCGTCTATGGTTTCAAGCCCCTCACTACGCTCTACATCCTACCACTACCCCTCCATGAGCGCACCAACATGGACGTTGAGAAGCGTGCCCAAGCTATGAAGAAGCTTTAGGAAGGAAGAAGAGCTACTATTGAACAACAAGTCCTTCGCCAAGCTTCAAAGTTAAACAAGGCCAAGCGAGAGTTATTCTTCGAAGAAGGTGATCTTGTGTGGATACACCTTAGAAAAGACCGCTTCCCCAAGGAACGCGATTCCAAGCTTAAGCCAAGGGGAGATGGCCCCTTCGATGTCATCAAGAGAATCAACAACAATGCCTACATCATCGACATACCGACATCCAAGTATCTTGCAAGCAATACATTCAACGTCAAGGATCTTTCACCCTACCATGGAGATGTTCAATATGACAACCATGAAGAGTCGAGGATGAATCTATCCCAAAGGGGGAGCTAATGCAGCCCGTCCTATGGATGCTCCTACATCTACACCACCAAGTCGCCCAAGTGGACCAATGACCCATGCCCGAGCAAAGCTCCTTCAAGCTAAGGTGAATTCACTCCTCTCATCATGTGACTTTGACATACACTTGGATGGCTTGCTACTTCATGTCACTACTCTATGCATTATTAGGTACGAAACCCCGCTGCGTTGACCCACGAGCCCGGAAGCTACACCTGTCCTGAAGCTGCCAGAGCCGGAGAGTCCGCCCGAGTCTAGTCAGAATGTCCGGCTCGATCCTGCCGGAGTGTCCGGCTCGATCCTGCCGGAGTGTCCGGCCTACCCCAGCACCGTCCTAGCACGGATAGTCTGTGTGCTACATCGGACTGTCTCGTCCACTCGACCCGGACCGTCCCGCCTGAAGATGGGCCTGCGAGCCATAGATGGGCCCTATGGCCCATGTACCCCTCTACTTCTCCCAGAACTCTACTTTAATGCCTAAATTACCCCTGAACTTGTGGCTGGCCTATATATAGCCCCCCACCTCTATCGTAAACCCTAGGCTTGATATTTGGAATTATTGGAAACCCCTTGTGGATCTATCTAGTTCTTGCCCCATGTTCCTTTGATATAGGAGCACCAAATATCACAAACCTCATTGGAGTTTGCATTGTGCCTCCACGTTGCACAAGGCCTAGGCATCGGAATCCCTTTTCCTAGACGTTAAGAACTCACTGAGTCTCACTCCTCGCCGTGCCGATTCGAGAGAGAGCCCTCCACCCAACGCCGATCCTTGGGATTGCGTTGGACCGATAGCCACTGGCGTGAGCAATTGGCTTGTATCATGTCTTTGTGTGTGTGTGTTCATCGTGTTCTTCGTGCGTGAGTTTGTGTTTTCACTCTCTCTCCCTCATCCCCACACTCACTCCGCCTCGATTTCAAAGGATTTGTGAAAGATCGGGCCATCCCCGAGGTTGCCCTGCAACAAAAGAATTATGTGCCAAGCTGAAGTTGAAGTATCTACCTCACCCACATTCATATTATATTTAGTCGTTGAGTGATAATGGTGAGATAAAAGTTAGGCACATGGTGCGTGTTGATTTTGAGATAAGGCCATACAAAGATTCCATTGACTTTGATGTGGTTCCAATGACAATATGTCACTTGTTGTTGGGTCGACCTTGGCTCTATGTCAACACCCGGATTTTTAATCCCAGATACATGTTATGCCATACCTCGCAATCTCAGGATTACCATTTTTGCGAGACATAACAGATTTGGATATCACAGTACATCATCCATTACAAACCATAATATGGTCTTACACGAATAAAGGATCTCATGATCCAATCTTAATACAACAAGCAACGGAATAAATAAAAAGCGTAGCGGTGGGGTCCATCTTCAGGGGCACAGGCAATGCTGACGAAGGTAGATAGTCCTAGTTATCATAGTCGTCCTGCTGTCCGTCATCTTGGTAGTCTCCTTCATAGTATGTCCATAGGAATAGCCAGGGACAAAATCCATGAGTACTCTTTAAGTACTCGCAAACTACCACTAACAAGTAAGGTAATGCTAGTGGAAGAGCTAACTCTATGTTTATTTGTAAAGTTAAGTTTGAAACCTAAGCTGAGTTTAGAAACAAAGAAAGATAAAATAAAGTTCTAGAATCAGTTAAGTTGGGAAGCTAGTGTCATAGTCACAACTCTGTTGTGTTCAAGTCAAGATTCATGAGTCATCTCATAAGTCATTTTGAAAACATCTGACAACGAAACAGTATGGCCACTCCAATTGTCCATAACCACGGACGCAGCTATTCGAACAGTTTGACACTCTGCAGAGGTGATACACTTTCACCACAAGATTCGATACATCTGTCAGGGATAACCCTGAATCATCATACTTAGTATGCAGATAATCAAACATAACCTTTCATTTACACACCCTAGTATAAGCACCTCTCCTATGAGTATGGCCTCCAAACCATGACCATCTATCATCTTGGGCACTGCATAGGTGACAACATTCAGAGGTAGCCTCGGCTCAAACCTCTCCCGTGAGGGAACTAATACTAATGCATATAAACTTCCGGCTAAGCCTTACCCAATTCAGGTATTGTGGTTGTACAGTAAAATTGGAATGGTATCGCATCCGAATCCAACTATCTGTTTTGTAAAAGGGGTTAAGGCTCATGCCTCAACATTTTCACCATCAGAAACCATTTGTGTTTCTCAACACATGTCAAAACATTTCAATAGAATGACTCATCATTCCAAGGTTTACACAATTCATTTTCACCAAGTGTTCCCATCCAAAGTGACTCAAGTTTTGATTTAGCTCTAAGCTACTAAGTTAAGAGTGTTCACTTAGGTCGGATGCTAAGATCAATCTCATGCCATAAAATGACATCTAAGGTTATCTAGATGGTCAAGTTTTATACTTTTTATGCTACCTTCAAAAATTACGGGACTTTGGTAAAGTAAAGAATGTAAAAGCTTAAATTTAAATCTTGGACTAGGTATAATTCCAAATGGTATCACCAAAGTATGACTAATGCCTTTGCTTAGATTATCTAGCTTGAAAGGGTTAGCTTGCATTGTTAATGATGGCTTGCCTTGTGTAGTGCAGTGGTTGAAGTTTTCTTCCTCTTCCTCTGGGTAGAACTCCTCCTCCTCGAAAGCTTGGTTGGTACTATCTTCTATAAATACATACGGAGTACACAATCACCAAACAAAGCTCAACTAGTCTACTTATCATACTAAGGCACACATTTTGCTGATCTATTATCATCACAAGCATCACAAGGTTTAATTACTAGTTTCACTCTTTTTATTTATGAAAAGCAGTTTCTACTCATTGAAATTAACTAAGGTTTTATATTCCCACTTAAAATATGGGATCATGTGGACACATGTCATCACCACATATTCTAACATATGGGAATGTGATTTAAAGGTTGGATCACCCTTAAACAAGTTTAAGTTTTAATAATTTATGATTTAAAGTGACTAGAAATGCCTATATAGCATTATTTTGGTACTAGTCCAAAGTCACTTTATGCAAACCTTAATATTATTACATATTCAGATAGGTATGGTTAAATGTGATTTTTGAGAGTTGTAATCAACTCAAAATCTATTATGGTTGATTTTATCAAAATGTTGAAAGGTGCAAATGCTTCTATCTTGTTATTTTTACTAGGAGAGATCTCTAACTCTAAATGAATTAAATCCAACGGGGTTGGATAGACCTATGCATAAGCTTTCCAACAAAATTGGAATCACTCAATTTGGATTTATAAAACTCTCTGAATTGATTTTTAAACTAAGGGACAGAAGTGAGTTCAAACTAAAATAGAAAAATCTATATTTGAACTAACTGGGTCGCGCAGGGAAACTAATGCGCCGGCCCAGTGGCGCTCTGTGGCGCGGATGACAACTGGCAGGGTGTCCCACAGGTCAGCGATACATTAAACGCGAAGCGGTACGGGGAACTCTCAGCGGTACGATTAGAAGGTGGATCAACGGCTGAGGATCGTCGTCCCCGGCGAACAGGTCGCCGACGAGAGCTAACCTTGCGGCTCGGTGGGGTTACATGGGGGCTTACCAGGGCTCCAGCTAGTCATGGCGATGGGGGCGATCGAGCTGGTGGATGATGGTGGTTCTAGGCATGGTCGCGGTGGCTCCTAGGGCAGTCGCAATCAACGGCGCCGCTCCTGGAAGCTCCGGCAAAATTCCGGCGAACGGAAGCCCGCCTTGCTCCGGGGATGGGGTGGAAGGATCAGTGGAGAGAGGGGAGTGATATGGTGTGCAGAATGAGGCTGGGGGTGGCCTCTATTTATAGTTCGATGAGGCGACCAAACGGGATGGGCTGGCAACTCGGCGAGGGTTGTACAGTGTGCTATCATCGTGGCTGGAGGTAGGGGATGGTGGCCTGCCTCCTGGCGGTGCTCTATGGTTTAAATGCGCTGCTAGGGGCGGTGGCATTTGATCGGGAGCGTCCCGCGCTCTGGGAGATAGAGGCGATGCTCGACGCAACGCACGGCGACTGTGGGTCGCGCGGTGATGCACGGCCATGCCTGGTGGGGTGCTGGGGTCGAGGCAGAGCGGCGTGCACGGTATCGAGTCGAGGGGCGGTCTGTGGCGTGCTGGCCGTGAGGGCACTCTGGCGCGCTCTGGCTGTGCATAGAGAGAAAGGGCGTATGGATAGGGGGCATAGAGTACATATGATGAGCTATAACAATGGTTGTAGAGCCTAGCATAGCTATGTTAAGAGATAATTGAGCATTCCATGACATTGTTAAGATTTCATAAAGACCCTTATGGCCTTGTACTGTAAGTGGGCCCTTGTGAGCTTCCAAAATATCGGCGAGGCTAGGGAGTGGTCCAGTGGCTGGCAGTGGCCGTGGGGTGGACCGTGGGCGGTGGAAGGGTGGCACCTAGCTTCCAGGAGCGGCGGAGAGGGGCTGGTGGTCTGCTGCTGCGTTGGCAACGTTGGCCGACGAGCATGGCATCAGGACTGTAGCACTGGCGCCAGGGGCTAGAACTAGGGTGGATTTTGGTCGGGTTGGACTCAGGGGAGACAAGAATGATCAATGCAACTCAAATGGCTCGACAAGATTTGATCAAAAACAGTAATAGTTAGGCTAATTTGGTTCTATCTGCAAGGTGTTCGACACAATGGCCGCAAGAGAAAAATGTTTGAATTTTGGACTGAATTTTGGTGGAGTGTTGTATCTTATGCTTGAGCTTCTAGGTGTGCTTGGGTTTTGAAAATGGAGTTCATTTGAGTGGTTTTTGAATAAGTGTGATCTTGATACCTACACTAGATTCAATTTTCAAATGCCATTTAAAATTAGTGTTTGAAAGTTTTTGGTAAATCACAAAGTGGGCCTTGGTACATCACTACTTGTACTAGCAAGGGGTGCAAAGGTACACACTTGTTTCTGTTAATAATTGAGTTCTAGGAATAGCCAAAGTAGGTATGGTAGTTAAAATGGCACAAATGACCATTTCCTTCTTTTATTCATTTTGATTTGTTTTTCTTTGGGATTTGTTTGGGAATGATCTAGATGATGTTTAATTCACCTTAGAATCATTTTACAATCAATGGATCACTTAAACATGGCAATTCAAAGCTACTCCTATTTTAAATGCACACACATATGAATGCTTTAATATTTTTAAATGGAAAAGTTTTTGTTAACCCTAATTTTGATGATTTGGATCTTAATAACCTTGGATTAGTGTTTTGGGATGTTACAAACCTTCCCCCCTTAATGAAAATCTCGTCCTAAGATTTACAAAAGAAAACTAGGAACTAAAGAGATCTGGGAACTCTGTCCTAATATAATCTTCTCGCTCCCAAGTGGCTTCTCCTTCGGTATGGTCGCTCCATTGAATCTTGATAAATTTGATACTCCTGGTTCTGGTGGTTCTGTAGGCTTCCTCCAAGATACGGATGGGTACTTCACGATATGCCAGGTCCTTGTTGATCTCAACAGGTCAATGATCAATGTTTTTGAGAACTTCAGTCTTCTCCGGCACTTCTAGGCATTTGCGAAGTAACGAGATATGGAACACGTTGTGGATGGCTGACATCTCTTCTGGCAGTTCCAGTTGATACGATACTTCTCCTCAGCGATTCAGAATCTTGAAAGGTCCGATATATCTAGGGGCTAACTTTCCTTTCAGACTAAAGCGTTGCGTTCCCTTCAATGGCGAAACCTTGAGATATACAAAATCTCCGACATTGAAAGTCAGGTCTCTCCTTCTCTTGTTAGCATAACTCTTCTATCTGGATTGGGCAGTCTTGAGGTGCTCACGGACTTTGTGAACCTTTTCTTCGGCTTCTCGGAGAATGTCGGGTCCGAAAATCTGACTCTCTCCTACTTGTGACCAATTCGAAGGAGTACGACACTTTCTTCCATATAGGAACTCAAATGGTGCCATTTGCAAACTAGCTTGGTAACTGTTGTTGTATGAGAATTCTGCGAAATGCAGGCAGTCTTCCTATTTTGATCCGTACTCCAACACACAAGCTCTCAACATATCTTCTAGGATTTGGTTAACTCTCTCAGTCTGTCCATCAGTTTGCGGGTGATAAGCGGTGCTGATATTCAACTTGGTTCCTAATCCTTCTTGGACTTTCTGCCAAAATCTCGAGGTAAATTGGGTTCCTCGATCCGATACTATGGTCTTGGGGGTTCCATGCAGACTAACAATTCTAGCAATGTAAAACTCTGCTAGCTTCGAAGTCTGGTAAGTTGTCTTGACAGGTATAAAATGAGCTACCTTAGACAGTCTATCAACTATGACCCAGATTGAGTCATTTCCCCTACTAGAAGTAGGTAAACCAGTGATATAGTCCATTCCGACGGAATCCCATTTCCATTTCGGAATCTGCAATGGTTGCAACAGTCCTGCAGGTCTCTGATGCTCTGCTTTGACTCTTTGACAGATGTCACACTTGGCGATGTAGCTTCCAATTTCTCTTTTCATCTTGTGCCACCAAAATTGCTCTTTCAAATCTTGATACATCTTCGTTCCTCACGGGTGGATAGAATAAAGAGTATCATGAGCTTCCTGCATGATAACTTGCTTCAGCTCTGAATCTGCTGGTACACAGATACGTCCTTTGTACCACAGAACTCCTACTTCGTCTGTAACTACCTTGGACCCTACGCCCTAAGTTCAAGCCTGAATGAACCAAAAGTGGATAAGGGATTTTACAGCGGGGGCCCAGGCCACCCACGTGTAGGCCTGTCGACCGCCCTATCTACTTCCAAGAACATCAGGAGAAGAGGGAGCGGGTGGTGAAAGCTGTTTTGGAACATCTTCCTTGCGAATCTTGATTTGATGATATCCACTTCTCAAGTCAAGCTTAGAGAACACCATAGCTCCAGCTAGCTGATCGAAGAGATCATTAATCCGCGGAAGGGGATATTTGTTCTTGATGGTTTTAGCATTGAGAGCCCGATAGTCAACACAAAGTCTATCAGTGCGGTCTCGCTTCTTCACAAAAATGGTTGGGCAACCCCAAGAAGAAGTGTTGTGCTGAATGAAACCCAACTTCTCTTGTTCATCAAGCTGACGTTTGAGTTTAGCCAACTCAACATGACCCATTTTATAAGGTCGCTTGGAGATAGGAGCTTTACCAGGTTCAAGCTCAATCACAAACTCGACCTCTCGGTCAGGAGGCTTACCTGGTAACTCTTTAGGAAAAAACATCTGGAAACTCACAAACCACCGAAACACTCTGAATAGCATCCAAAGCATCATCATTCAGTGCAGCCAAAGAAAAGAGCTGGATTGTAGGAGTTAGACTTGGAGAATAGACTATATGGCCTTCAGGAATCTTCAGAGAAACTGAGCGTTCAGCACAATCGATCACGACTGCATTTGCCATTAACCAATCCATGCCCAAGATGACATCAATGTCAGAGTTGCCGAGAATGATTAAGGAAGCTAGAAATGAAGAACCACCAATTTCAATTTGGTTGCCATGACTGATCTTGGAAGATTGCATTCTTGCCCCGGGAGAAAGAACCATCAACCGTTTGGGAAGAGAGTCCATAGATAACCCATTCTCATCAGCAGAACTTGTAGAGCCAAAAGAATGTGATGCACCAGAATCAAATAAAACTCGTGTAGGGACTGAGTCAACGGGAAGCGTACCCATCACAACTCCAGGTGCATGCTCCGCTTCAACAATGTTCTGTGAAGCAGCGTCGTCTTCCCCCCGCGCGGTAGAGACAGACGTGCATGGCGGTGACGTGGGCGAGTGCTCCAGGAAGAGCGGCTAGGGCCAGAAGATGCGGCACGACGGCGCGGACTCGGTGGTAACCGAACTCGACCGAGGGGCGCGCAATGATGACCCACAAGTATAGGGGATGTATCGCAGTATTTTCGAGGGAAGTGAAACCCAATTTATTGATTCGACACAAAGGGAGCCAAAGAATACTTATCAGCCTTAACAACTGAGTTGTCAATTCAGCTGCACCTGGAAACAATCTTGCTCACAGCAGTTTATCAGTAGCAACAGTTTTGTAGTAGGAATAGTAAAGTAACAGTAGTAGAAAAGCAAAGACAGTAGTAACAAAAGCAGTAAACAGTGGGATTCGAGTGCGGTAGGCATAGGGATGGATGGACGACCGTTGCATGGACAAGACAATTCACATAGCAATCAAAACATAGGGCACTTGCAGATAAATAAGATAAAGCACCCAAGTACTAGACAATCCTAGGCATGTGTTCCATATATAGTCATATGTGCTCGCAATGACAACTTGCACAACATCTTTTGTCCTGCCAGCCCATTTGCAGTGGGGCCTCTAGGGAACTACTGGCAATTAAGGTGCTCCTTTTAATAGAGCACCGGAGGAAAGCATTAACACTCCGTGAACACATGTGATCCTCACATCAAAGCCTTTCCCCCAGATACCCTGATTTATGTCACTTCGGGACCATATGTTACGGACAACGACGTGTGTATACAACTTGTAGATAAGACCAGAAACAATACTATCATAATGAATCAACAATTAGTTCAGATCTGAATCATGGCACTCGGGCCCTAGTGACAAGCATTAAGCACAACAAGTCGCAACAAAGTCATAAAGCACTAATAAAAGATACTAGACACTATGCTCTAACAAATCTGATGCCATTACATGAATGATCTCATCCAATCCCTACCATCCCCATAGCCTACAGCGGGGGATTACTCACTCATAGATGGGGGAAACATGGATGGTCGATGAAGATGGTGGTGGAGATCGATGGAGATGGCTCCGGGGGCATTTCCCAGTCTCGGCAGGGTGCCGGAACAGAGACTTTCTGTCCCTCGAATCTCCCCTTCGGTGGCGGCAGTGCAGCGGAACTTTTCATGGAAAAACGTCGAACCCCTGGAGTTTTTAGGTCAGAAGGCTTCTTATAGGCGAAGAGAGAGGTCGAGGGGGTGCCTAGGGCCACCACACCACGGCCTGGCGCGACCAGGCCTAGCCCGCGCCTGGGGGGTGTGGCCAGCCCCTGGCCCTCCTCCCTCTCGTATTCTGGCTCCGTGAGTCTTCTGGAAAAATAGGCACTTTGGCTTTTGTCCCGTCCAATTCCGACAATATTCATTTTCTGACTTTCCTGGAACCAAAAACAGTAGAAAACAGGCAGCAGTCACTGTGGCTCTTGTTAATAGGTTAGTCCAAGATTCATATGAAAAGTTGTCCAAAGTCTGGACAAAACAGAAGAAAGTGGATAAAACCAAGCATGGAGCATCAAAGATTATAGATAAATTTGCAATGTATCAACATCCCCAAGCTTAACTCCTACTCGTCTTCGAGTAGGTAAGTGATAAAAAGAAAAAATAATTTTTTAGGTGACATGCACCATCAAAGACTTGATCAAAGTATTTGTAAAACATTCAAAGCTGGGATCATAGTACTTCAATCATAACATGAAAGACAAAGTTCTAGCAATAAGACAAAGAAACTATGATGCAACATCAAAATGCACAAACCAAAGATTCATGAATAACAATGCTTTGCAAGACGTTTGTTTGTTTCACATAAAGAAAACATAGCAAAGTGGCATTCAACTTGTCCCTCAAAGAGTAGCAAACATAAATGCATAGGACACCTTCAAAGTTTACAAGAGTGACTCGATACAAATAGTTTAAAACAAGCAATATCAAGATATGCATCAATCAACAGGTCTTGGGACAATGCACATAGAACTAAGCATGGCCACTATGCTCTCAAGAAAGTGCTGAAAGAATAAGTGGAGACTCAACAAGGAAATGAAAAGGTTTTGAATAGTTTGAAAGGCTTCCAAATGCTGGAAGTATGGTACTCATTATCTTTGACCTCTCATTGCCCCTATCATAAGCATCTTTAATGTGGTTAAGGTGAAAGTGACACAAATAAGAGGATATGCTTGATAAGTTATTAATCGAAGTCTCATGCCCCTTACTTACGAAGACCGATCCTCATGTACTCAACTTCAGTCACGAGCAAGCTCTTGTCATTGTAAATACATGCATATCATTGAGAACCACCAACGGGGTATCCCTTGCACATGACACAGGAGCTATCCCATATTCAAAATGACAAGGCAAGCAGACAATGAGCATCTCAGCGATCTTTTTATTTGCTATTTGCATAGGTTTTTATTGAGGATGCTTCATAGAATGCTCACTATAGTTATGTTGCAAGTTTCCACCATGATTAGGCATGGCTTGGGATAGCGGCCCAGGCGTTTCTCTAACACACATATAAACTCCATGATCTTACAAGTTCCACTTTTATTTCATACCGCCGGGATCCATAAGCAAAAGAACATGATATCAACGAGGTACAAGGTACCAGTGCAATGTTGAAAGCATTCCCCATGATACATGGTTCTGCTAACTTCAACTTATAAAGCGCAAGAATATACGCAACAACGAAGGACGCAATGGTTCAGGTTTATTAAGTGCAAGAAAATAAAGTGTGCCATCAAGTTCGTGAGAGCTTTACTAACTAACTTTCTCATAACAAGCAAACATTTTATTCGGAAGAAAACAAGGCATATTGAATATGCACGGAAGTAGCAAATGATGCTAATAGGTAGGTATGGTGGACACTTTGGCAATATTTGGTTTAAGGGAGTTGGAAACTTGAGTAAAACATACTCAGTGATAGTGAAGGCTAGCAGTAGTAAGGGGGCGACAAACGAGAGAGCAATAATGGCCATAATCATGCAGAGCGACAAAACATCATTGATCAAAGCATAAAGTGATACTACCAGTTGAATACTAAAGGATCATAAAGTCTTATGGTGACTTGAGATAGTCATATCATGGTGTGAGCATGTGCGAAGTCAACCCAAATAAAACATCAAAGGAGAATACCACTATACTATGCTTTAATATGCCAAAACAACACATGATTCATCCAAGGCACATTAAACAATCTCAATTGTTTATAACAAGTCATGCTACAACAAAGAATACTAAGCATAAAGCCAAAACAATATCAAGCATGGCATGACAAAGCATAGGCCACAGTCAAAAACAAGCTCTCTTTACCACTTAAGCATGAGCTTTCGTACTCTTTTCCAATCCAAACCAGACTATTTGAACACCAATGTATGAATGAGGGGGTCCAACCAATTTATTCAGAAAACTAAGCAAACCACGCAAACTAAAAACCAAAACAAAAACGAAAAAGAAGACGCTCCAAGAACAACACAACTATGCATGAAACAATAAAAATGAAGTGTTTGGAAGAAACCTGAGATTTTTATTGATGAAGAAGGGGATGCCTTGGGCATCCCCAAGCTTTGACGCTTGTACTTCTTGGATATTTCTTGGGGTGACACGCGTGGCATCCCCAAGCTTGAGCTTTAGTCCATCATTCATCTCATTACTCATTCCTTCCATACACCTGAAATTTTTCCTTCATACAAAACTTCACACAATCTTTATTGGCAACATTAGTGTACTTACGATAAATAAGTCTTAAGGTTCAGTTCTAACACCAAATATACTCCCATTAGAACACTAGATACTGTAGCACTTCCCTCAAAAAGCTCAATTCCCCAAAAGAACTCAAAAAGGAACCAACAAGAAGCAAATGCAGAAAATGGCAGAAATCTGTCAAAATAGACCAGCAGGTAAAGACGAATTTTTTCGAAGACCTTCTGTTGCTCAAATCAAAAAGTGTTGAACTAACAAAAGTTAGATAACAACCTGGGGCATAAGAAAAAAAAGTACAACTCAATCCAACGTACAGAGCTCTCTTAGGAGTATTTACGGTGAAGCACAAAAATCTGTTTCGGGACAACAACTTTCCCAATCATTACTTCTCTCTCATTAGAGGTTACTCTTGGCACAAAAGCAAATAAAAAGGATAAGGAGCGGTTATACAGAGGTAATAACTTCCAAGACTCATCTAAAACTCTTGGGTTATCTCCCAACAAGTACTTTTCTTTAACGCCTTTAAGTTAGGCATAAGAAACAAAAACTAAAATGGATAGAATAGAAATAAGCGGAGATAATCATGGTGAAAACATTGTTTTGTTTAATGAAATCCTTTTGTTAACAAGGTTTATCAGGTCTTGTTACCAAAACAATTCCATATGAGACAAAACTTTGTATCCCACTAATGATTATGTTACCTCAGCCTTGATAGCAATGGTCCCAATCATAATAGCTTCAAATTTTTCTCTTTGTATGGGACAATATATTTCCCCAACTTGAATGCCCTCAATATTCAATTTAATTCAAACCATAAGTCCTTTCAGTCTTCTTGGGGAAATAGATAGTATGTTCTTTGTCATTGACATTGAAGATCACCTTTCCTTGATTACAATTAATAATAGCTCCTGCAGTATTTAAGATAAAGGTCTCCCAAGAATAATAGACATATTATCATCTTCAGGCATAATAGTTTGAGAGGATGCTCTCATAAGAAATAAGAGTTGAAGTAAAAGAGAGCATCAAGAAGAAAATTCAAAACACATTTAAGTCTAACCCACTTCCTATGCATAGGAATCGCGTATGCAAATAAATTCGCAAAGAACAAAGTGACAGGCATAGGAAGATAAAACAAGAGTGACTTCAAAACTTTCAGCACATAGAGAGGTGTTTCAATACCAGGAAAACTTCTACCACCATATTTTCCTCTCTCAAAATAATTTTCAGTACCTCATGAATAAACTCAACAATATAACTATCACATAAAGCATGCTTTTCATGATCTACAAGCACTATAGCTTTATCATAAACATCTTCAAAAGAATCCTCAGGAACATAATATTCATCCTCCTTTGGTAAGCATGGAGGACAATAAAATAATGTAAGGGATAAAGGGTTACTCTCGTTAGAAGGTAGGCATGGGTAGCTAATCCATTCTTCCTCCTTTTGTTCATACTCTCCTCCTCTTTTTCATCTGATGAGATTTCAGGTTCATCAATTTCTTCTTCCATAGGATCCTGCAAAGCACTAGTCTCTAACATTTGTGGAAAGCATCTATCCATATATTCAAGAATATAGCTGTTTTCTTCCTTGTAATTATCAAAGCAAAATTTAAGTATACCATAAACCTCATACTTATAAGGTGAATCATCAATATTTTCAAGCAAACTAGCAAGTTCAAAAGCACCCTTCCAAGCAATAAATTCCTCAATTTGTTCCACATCATAAAAGTCATAATTTCCCTTAACAATAGAAGATATGGTAACATCATCATTATACTCACATTGAAAAGGGAGGTGTTTGTACCTCCTGCAGCAACAAGATTTATCAAAGCAATAAGTAACATTATAAGTAGAGCACACGTTTCTAGCAATGGTATACAATCTATCAATTTGTTCCCATAAGTGTTTCCCTTTTTGTGACAAGTGGTGTTCCTTATAATAATATTTTTGATCTTCCGTGAACCCACCTTGCCAATAAGATTCAGTTTCAAAAAAACCAACCATTGACATCAAGCATGATAAAGCAAGACAATAACAAACCAACGAAAACAACAACTAGAGTAGGAACTAATTTTTTTGTATTTTTTGATAAAGAAACAAGCAAACAAGGAGAAAGATAAACTTAGCTTGAACAATAGTAAATCCAAGTGGAGTTGATAAATAAAGCTATGCTCCCCGGCAACAGCAATAGAAAATAGTCTTGATGACCCACAAGTATAGGGGGTGTATCGCAGTATTTTCGAGGGAAGTGAAACCCAATTTATTGATTCGACACAAGGGGAGCCAAAGACTACTTATCAGCCTTAACAACTGAGTTGTCAATTCAGCTGCACCTGGAAACAATCTTGCTCACAGCAGTTTATCAGTAGCAACAGTTTTGTAGTAGGAATAGTAAAGTAACAATAGTAGCAAAACAAAGACAATAGTAACAAAAGCAGTAAACAGTGGGATTCGAGTGCGGTAGGCATAGGGATGGATGGACGGGCGTTGCATGGACAAGACAATTCACATAGCAATTAGAACATAGGGAAATTGCAGATAAATAAGATAAAGCACCCAAGTACTAGACAATCCTAGGCATGTATTCCATATATAGTCATACGTGCTCGCAATGAGAACTTGCACAACCTCTTTTGTCCTGCCAGCCCGTTTGCAGCGGGGCCTCTAGGGAACTACTGGCAATTAAGGTGCTCCTTTTAATAGAGCATCGGAGAAAAGCATTAACACTCTGTGAACACATGTGATCCTCACATCAAAGCCTTTCCTTTCCGGCTACCCCGATTTCTGTCACTTCGGGACCATAGGTTCCGGACAACGACGTGTGTATACAATTTGTAGATAAGACCAGAAACAATACTATCATAATGAATCAATAATAAGTTCAGATCTGAAATCATGGCACTCGGACCCTAGTGATAAGCATTAAGCACAACAAGTTGCAACAAAGTCATAAAGCACTAATAAAAGATACTAGGCACTAAGCCCTAACAAATCTGATGCCATTACATGAACGATCTCATCCAATCCCTACCATCCCCATAGCCTACATCGGGGGATTACTCACTCATAGATGGGGGAAACATGGATGGTCGATGAAGATGATGGTGGAGATCGATGGAGATGGCTCCGGGGGCACTTCCCCGTCCCGGAAGGGTGCCGGAACAGAGACTTTCTGTCCCCCGAATCTCTCCTTCGGTGGCGGCGGTGCAGCGGAACTTTTCATGGAAAAACGTCGAACCCCCTGGAGTTTTTAGGTCAGAAGGCTTCTTATAGGTGAAGAGAGAGGTCGAGGGGGTGCCTGGGGCCACCACACCATGCCCTGGCGCGGCCAGGCCTAGCCCGCGCCTGGGGGGGTGTGGCTAGCCCCTGGCCCTCCTCCGTATCGTATTCTGGCTCCATGAGTCTTCTGGAAAAATAGGCACTTTGGCTTTTGTCCTGTCCAATTCCGAGAATATTCATTTTCTGACTTTCCTGGAACCAAAAACAGCAGAAAACAGGCAGCTGGCACTGTGGCTCTTGTTAATAGGTTAGTCCAAGAAGTCATATGAAAAGTACTCCAAAGTGTGGAAAAAACATAAGAAAGTGGATAAACCAAGCATGGAGCATCAAAAATTATAGATACATTTGCAATGTACCACGCAACAACTACGGTGCTCAAGCGGACGGTTGCTAGCTAGGGGATGCGCAGCAGGTGCTCGACGAAAGGATCTCTATGCCCCGGAAGCGACAAGGCGTAGGGGCATGTCTACGGGGTCGGGCTGCTCACCCCAAGTTTGTTGGAGGCGATGGATCGGCTTGGGGTGACGCAGATCGTTGACGACGTTGGTGTTCCCGAGCAAGGGTTTTGCTTCGGGCTCGACGGGTATCTCCGGCTCTGGTCCTTCTCCTCCTTGACGATGGGTATAGGCGGCCTCCTGGGGTCCTCCTCGACCTTCCTCGACAACCAGCCTCCACACCCACTTCCCCCAGCACCGGCGACTAGAGGTAGACCGGAGGTGGCGGTGGTAGATGGTGGCGATGGCTAGTAGGGCGGTGGGTATCCGAGTGGTGAAGGGCAGCGCCCAGGCGAGATCTGGAGGTCACTACTAGGTCGGGGTGGGGTAGATAAGGACAAGGAGAGAGGGGTTGCACATGGGTGGCTCGGTGAGTTGCAAAGCAACTAGGCTACCTTTTCTCTCCCTCTCTCTCAGGTGGGGTTCGGTTGGACAGGCCTTGGTGAACTGGTTGGGTCCAGACCTTCTTGGTTAGCAAGGAAAAAGGCCAGGGCCAGCTCGACAAGGGATGGGGTGGCTCGGCATGGTTAGGGTTTTGCACATGGGTTAGGTGTACATGCCCAAGATATGGTTCGGTTGGAACCAAGCTTAGCAAGAGGGGGGAAGGTAGGGATCAGGAGGTGGTGGTGAGCTGGGAGGGAACCAAGAGAGGGGACAATATCAACTTGCATTGCAAGCTAGAGAGGAGGGTGGTGGAGAGAAACTCCCACATTCACAAAGCACATAGAGCTCGGGTGGGGTGATGGAAACCTAGGTAGAATAGATAGCTAGCGAAGAAAAAGGCAAGCTTAGATGATGTTGAGCAAGGGCACAAGTTAAAGAACTCCCAAATAAAATGCAAACTCAAGCACCCATAAGATAACATGAGGGATGATAGTTTAGGCTTGGAGATTGATTTGAATTAATTCAAATGATTTTCCTCAATTCAAATAACCCCATATACCCAAAGGAACAAGAGATAAAACAAGGTGGTTTCCTTGCATGGGCCATGCATGATCAAGTAGATTCTCCTTATACTTGTAAAAACAAATATAATTCAAAAGGCTACCATATGTTATGCATGCATCCAAAATTGGGTAAAGTCCAAGCATGGTTTATACAAGTTGGATCCCTCATATGGTATGAACTAAATCAAGCATGAGTGAATATAAATAGGCCATATTAGTGTGTGGTTCCACTAAGAAGGTATTTGGCCTCACTTATATTTAGTCATGCTCTCCATTCAAAACAGCCCATATGGAAGATTCAAATATGCGACACAAGATCCATCCTAATAAGTGTGAGCTAGACAAGAACCAAATAAGATGCAAAAGCCCACACATGATATGGATGGTGGAATTATAAGGTGGGGGGCAAAGTTAAGGTGGTGGAATTAAAAGAGAGATGCCCTCGACTCAACTTGGGCATAAAGCAATTCATCAAGAAGCAAATACAATTATTAGATAAATGCATGATGAGAGGAAGAACCAAATGGAAAGGTTTTTATATGATGCTCAAATGCAAGGTGGCATAATGACATCAGCATGATATAATTATGATGCAACAATTATATGTAGGAAGGTAGCATTTTATTATTAGACCATGTAGCATTACAGATGTTAGACAGCATCTTCCTTCCTCCGGGGTGGATAGAATAAAGAGTATCATGAGCTTCCTGCATGATAACTTGCTTCAGCTCCGAATCTGCTGGTACACAGATACGTCCTTTGTACCACAGAACTCCTACTTTGTCTTCGGTAAATCCAGGTACCTTTCCTGTACCAATACAACGTTTGATTCCGTCGATACTTTCATTTCCCTTCTGGGCTTCCTTGATTTGGCTAATTAATGCGGGTTGGAGTTCAACGCTAGCAAAAATTCCTTTGCTAACTAGCTCAGTTCTAAACTGCTCCAACTCCTCATACAAACTAGGTTGCTTCTCCTTGATCATGGTGTTTAGCCTACACGACAATCTGCTAAGAGCATTCGCTACCACATTGGCTTTGCCGGGGTGATAGTGAATGTCAAGGTCATAATCCTTGATTAACTCTATCCATCTCCTTTGCCTCATATTCAGCTCCTTCTGAGTAAAAATATACTTCAAGCTCTTGTGATCTGAGTAAATCTCACAGCGATTACCCATAAGATAATGACGCCATGTCTTCAATGCTAGAACTACGGCTGCTAACTCAAGATCATGGGTCGGATAGTTCTGCTCATGCTACTTCAGTTGTCGAGACAGGTAAGCGATGACTTTTCCTTCTTGCATTAATACACATCCGAGACCAATCTTGGATGCATCACAATACACATCAAACGGCTTCTTGATATCTGGCATGATCAACATTGGGGCTAAAATTAATCTCTTCTTTAGTTCTTAGAAACTGGCTTCACATTTGTCGGTCTATTCAAACGTCTTATCCTTCTTCAACAATTGGGTCATGGGTTTGGCGATGCTCGAGAATCCCTCGACGAACTTGTGGTAATATCCCGCTAATCCGAGAAATGCATGGACTTGGGTTTGAGTGGTTGGGGCTTCCCATTCTTCTACATCCTTGATCTTAGCGGGATCAACAGAGACTCCTCCGACAGACACAATATGTCCTAGGAATCCTACATCTTTCAGCCAAAACTCACACTTGTTGAACTTGGCATACAACCAATGTTCTCTCACGGTTTCTAGGATGATTCTCAAATTTTGCTCATGCTCTTCTTCTGACTTGGAGTAGATAAGGATATCGTCGATAAACACAACGACAAACTTATCTAGAAAATTCATAAAGATCTTATTCATGAGATTCATGAAATAAGCAGGGGCATTGGTTAATCCAAAAGACATAACTGTATACTCGTATAAACCATAACGAGTAGTAATGGCAGTCTTCGGAATATCCGTTGCACGAATCTTAAGTTGGTGATACTAGTCCTAAGATCAATATTTGAGAATACATGGGCACCAGTGAACTGATCAAACAGATCTTCTATCTTTGGCAGTGGGTACTTATTTTTGATGGTGACGTCATTGAGCTTTCTGTAATCTGTGCACAAATGGTTGCCTCCATCTTTCTTGTCGACGAATAACACTGGTGATCTCCATGGCGATGTGCTTCGTTGAATCAAGCTTGTTGCTAACATAGCATCCAACTGCTTCTTCAGTTCCACTAACTCTGAGGGGTTCATGCTATAGGGTCTCTGGGCTATGGGTCCGGTTCCGGGGATTAGTTCGATAATGAACTCAATATCCCTATCCGGGGGCATACCTGGCAATTCATCTAGTAATACGTCGGAGTATTCACAGACTACTCTAACTTGGTCTATGGTGGGTAGGGCTAGACTCTTGTTGCACTTTAATTGACGAGGTAAGGTTTCAGATATATGCTCTAGTGTGACTCCAGAGCTACTGGCCATGGTGATGGCTTTCTTAGCACAGTCTATCAGTCCTTTATGCCTTGACATCCATTCTGTACCTAGTACTACTTCCAATCCTTTGGTTCCAAGTACGATTAGGTTGACATAAAAATCTATCCCATGTATTCTGATAGGCACAACTTTGCAAATTTTTCTAGCTTTTGTAGTTGAACCGGGAATTTGGACTATCATGACATGCTTCAAGTTTGTTGGGTGGATCTTACTAGTGCATGCAATTTCTTCGGTGACAAATGAATGCGATGCTCCAGAATCAAACAACACTCTTGCTAAAACTGAGTTGACAGAAAACATACCCAGCACAACATCTGGCGCTTCTTGGGCTTCCTCGGCGTTCATGTGGAAGAGACGGCCGTTGCGGTTGTGAGGTTTCCCTGGGGCAAACCTTCTCCCTGGTTGAACATGACACTGTTGTTGAGCTGGGGCATTCACATTGGCAGTGGCGGCAGTCTTCTTGGGGCACTCATTGGAGTAGTGGCCCTCCATTCCACACTCGAAACAAGTGATCTGAGACTTATCTTTGGCTGTGACAGGCATAGCATTGCTTCCAGTTCTGGGTGCAGAGTTGTTGTTGTTCTTGTTGCTCTTGGGAGGGGCACGGTTGAAATTACTGGAGTTGTTGTTGTTTCCTCTGGACTCCACATTGGCTCCACTACAGTTGGGGTAGCTTGGGCGCATTCCATTCCCTCCCCATTCTTGAGGTAGACCAATGCCTGCCGCTTGAATATACACAGTATCCCGTAGTAGATCTCCTATCGTCCAAACATCTCCTTTTTTGTAGCACAGTTTTCGGTAGGGTTTTCTTTCTTCCAATGATTTTCCCATCAGATGGTTTTGTAGGGTGTGCTACGGACAGCTATTGTGAAAGGACATTTCCTTTTTGAAAGGCATGATGTATCATAAAAGGAAACTCGAAATAACATAGTTCCAGTTGAAAACTAAAGATACTAAAATCAAATCATATGACAGAAAAGTTCTAGCTAAATATTATCCCATAGTTCACACATATTTGTAACCTGGAAAAGGAATGCAATGAGAACGACATAAAATAGAAACAATCTCAGTTGCACAGCATGCTAGCTTGTCAAAGTGTTCCTCAAGCTTAAGATAGAAAAATGCAAGTATAACAAAGGAGACCATACTTTCACATACTTCCGATTAATAAGACATAGATGATCTTTTCCATAAGACATAGATGGGTGATCTCCAGGTGGTTTAAAGAAAGGGTGTGCCCTAGCATCTGAGGTCTTACATCTTTGAGCTTCCCCGCTTAACTAGCCATCCAACTCTATCTCAATTCGACACATAAATACATTCCAACTAGACTTTCACTAGATTCAGTATCAGTAATCAAAGTGGTTACTCTGTTTGGCATATCCTTACCAAAGATAAGGGAGAGATGCGATACTTTTTGTTATCAGAAAGGTCAGGAAGTAAATGAAGCCTTCGAGGTGTATATTTCTTGATTATGCATCTAGCCAAAAGGGATATCAATGTTGGGATCTTATTGGGAGGAAATTATATGAAAGTATGGATGTAACCTTTCGGGAACATGAGCCATACTACACAACATAGGTAGAGGTGATCTTAGTCAGTTCTTGGAGGAATTCCCTGCTAGCACCGAGGGTCGAGAGGGGGAGAATGAAGAGAATCTGATGCTAATGGGGAGATTGCTCCGCAGAGGCTTATAGAAGAAGAAAAGAACCAGTCGTGATAGGGACTATTCCTTGCCCTACCTAGTGTGGCTTGGAGATGTCAGCATGTTTTATTCTCTAAGTTGCCTGCAGCCCTAGGCGGAAAGAATGGAAGAGGATTTTTCGTATCACTGATTTCGCAATATTGTTCGATCTAACCATGGGAGCAGAAAATAAAGGGAAAGAGAAGATCAATTCCGAGGTTATGGATGCTCAGGAACATGCTTCTCTCTCAGTGGGTCAATATCCCTACATAGTATTGTTGGTCATGAGCATCAGGCAGTGTCAATATCTTTGGAAGGATTTTGGTGGGGCAGCTTGATGAAGGTTCCAGCGTGCCATTGACGGGAGATCTGATATCTGACGGCTGAACCTCCCCTACCTCGTGCTTTTGTTCTTTTTAAACAACAGACATGAGCTATTCACATTATATGCAAACCATAGAGGTAGGCATTTCAGCACATCCTATGGAAGGCTCTCACCTAGCAGGCTTCTTTATACTCGAAAGCCGTCCTTATAGAATTCTATGGGTCGCCAAGCGAAAAAAAAAGACATTCTATTAGCCCGCGGATCGAACTTGCCAACAGAAGGTCGATGATCTCGCACCCACACAATAAGCCCAATTTATAAAAAGTAATTGGTTTCAAGGGAGTTCCAGTTGGTATTCACAATCAAAGGTCTCCCCAACCATTATAATAAGAACCAACCGTTGGATAGGGCCACCGCTCGATGGGTTGGATCCTGCTCACCACGCGAAAACAACCATACAATTTAGTAATTCCGGGGCTTACTATTCAAGGGAAAATCAAGTAGAATTGTGTATATAGATGAAAAAGGAGAATGGCGAAGAAAGTCAATTTGTCCAAAGCACGGTGTTGACCTCCTTCTTTTATACTATACGAACGATAATTATCATTTCTTGTGAATGGGCCCAATTTCCCTTTTGTTATTGGTCGGGACGACCTAAATCCTATATCGGTTTCTCAAGTGCCAAATAGAATAGTTCTTTTCCAATTTTGGGTAGGATTCCCGACACCAATCACATCTGTAAGTAGCAAAGATTTAAACAAATAATGAGAGGCCTTTATCTAATTAAGTTGAATAATACACTGATTGTAATACAGGAGCGTGGAGATAAACATCACGTACCGACCAAGTGTCGCGGTAGGTTGGCTGGTGCAGGCAGGTTTGATAACTCAGTAAGAGAGTATGACCACTTTGGGAAATCCCCTAGCTTTCGTCCCTCATAGTCTACAGCGTAGCAGTCATGGAACCCGAGTGTCTTCGTCAAGCATTCCACTCTAGTTTTCACTACCAGTGTTTGAACAACACACAATATTGCCGGCCCCCATGCTACACATGTCAAATTAGACAATAGATCTCGAGTAGATACAAGAAGACAGCACGCTAAAGCGATCGAAATGGTTGTACATGACTAGTCGTCTCCTGCGGCTCGCGATAACATGAATATCTCTCATTCTCTTCAATTCTTAGGCCTTCATAAAATAAGACAAATATAAAGCAATCGAGCCAAAGAGAAAATCATGAAGCATCTAAGGTTTCCTTATCTTTTGACAATCTAGCTCCTCCCGAGATATCAGTAGCTCTAGTCGATGCTGGCCTTACTCTCCCCTTTCCTTATGCGAAGTGGCAACCTCACCAATAATACCATCTATACGAGTGGAGTACAAGGCTATTCACAACAACTCTTTTCACTGATAGGAAGACCTCATTCGAGTACTCGTTTTTAAGAAACACTATCGACTTGACTGGTTATGCGTGTCTCACCCGCGAAAGGTAGCCAACCCTTGCTCCCTATAGCTCGAAAGTGGATTTACCACCAACACTAAAAGCAGGGAGATTTCGTTGCCTGCCGGGTCCTTTCAAAACCTTCTTCGTCTCTAGTTTACTCCAACCCCGGCCAGTCCAAACATCCATTCAGGCCCCCACAAGTGACCCAGTCTGTAGCGATCGTGTATACAACCGATGGTCTTGAAAGGTGATAACTCTCGTTGTTGACCGTTTTCACTTGCATTGCCAGAGATACTCTATCCAATACCCCTGCCAAGGAAATACAGATCCCTTTCCATTCCATTTATATCTATTCATCTGGTAGAGAAGAAGAGCTAAATAATAACCCACTGCATCAGCACTAGGGAGGGCTGGTCTGGAATGACATAGCATAGATCAAAACATTGACTTGAACTTTCCCTTTACTTTATAGGTTGACCGGGATGACCCAGGAGCTTTTTATCCATCCACTTGATTCTGTAATTTCATTCTATCTCGACTCTAGGCAAGACAAAGCACTTCCAAACCCTAATATTCTCTGAAGAGCTGGTACTATGCGACTGTCCTGGCTTAGTTTTCCCTTCATTTTATAGCTCGCTCGAGACATGAAATGGTAGCATGTGGTGTTCTACCAATCGACCGCATGACTCAGCACTGGGAGGCAGAATAGGTCGTAGCAAACAGGGTTGGGCGCAACAAACTGGAACGTGTCTATAACATAAGGTTAGCCGACCCAAAACCTTAACTCCGAGCAACTACTCAGTAGATTAACTAGTGTCCCCGATTGCTTGGATGAACATAGCTCTTTTCTCCCCCAATATGCTTATTTGACGGAGTCTAGTGCGTATTCATTTTCTTCTGGTCTTGGGGGTCCGTTGTTTCTTGGTGCATACCCTGCAGATGGGTTGGGACAGTACTTCTGGTGACTGCTAGATCCAGCTTGGTGCATCATACGACGTTTGCGGTTTTCGTTTGCCTGGTTAATCTTCCCTTCCATCTAAATGGCAGAGTCGACTAGCTCTTCGAGATCTTCGAAGCAGATGTTGACGAGGACAGTCTGCATCTCATCATGCAGTCCGTTCAGGAATCTCTCCTTCTTTTTTGACTCCGTGTTGATCTCATCAGGTGCGTACCTTGCAAGCGACATGAATCTGTCATGGTACTCGACCACTGTCATTCTACCTTGCTTCAATTCTCTAAATTCATCCCTCATTCTGGTGACTAGGCCCTACGGCACGTGGGTGCGGCTGAACTTAATTTTGAAGGCTTCCCATGTCATCACTTGACCCTGGTTCATCAGGCGGATGTTGTTCCACCAAGCTCTTGCATCTCCTGCCAGATAGTGGGTGGCAAAGAGGACTTTCTCGTTGTCATCACCTCTGGCTACCTCCAAATTATTCTCCATTGTTTGCAACCAGTCATCAGCATCTAATGGGTTCTCCGAAGTGCTAAAGATTGGGGGATTGGTATTCTAGAAGTTCTTCAGCTTGGATCCTTGTTGATCCTAATTTCCATGCCCTTGGTTATTTTGGGCCATCTGGGCTATCTGCTACAATGTTGCTAAGTTGGCTTGGCGCTCTGCCCTGCTTACTTCACGGTCTGCAACTAACATCTGCATAAGCTGCAGCATTGGGTCCTACGATGAGCTGCTCCCTCCGTTGTTTCCATGAGTCATCCAAAGATTGAGATAGATAAAGGGGTAAGAGGGAAAGTTCTAAGGTTCATGGTTTTGGTTTCTAGGCTAAAACCTTGAGTTTGACTCAAGTTTTGCAACTAACTTCGTTTCATTCATTCAAACAAGGCACACGATACAAACACACACACACCACAACAACAAAGGAAAACAAATGGTTTTAAGAACCATTCTGCAAGCTATGATACAGGGGGACCGATACATCTCATGCTACGACGGTGTTCTAGTGCATCTACTCATTGTCGATGAAGTCGGAGTCCTCATCGTCAGTGTAGAAGTCCACGGCATCCTCTTCCAGAAAGTCATCATCATTGCTGAGGTAAGAATCCAGATCTCCCTGGATGTCTTCACCCTCCTCTTCTTCCTCCTTTGCTACAAGCTGAGCTTCTTGCTCCTTGACGGTCTTCTCGAGGTCAGCCACATTCTTGCGAAGATGGGCGATGGTGCGATCCTTCTTCTCGCGCTGTCGGCGAAGAGACTGATAGTCCTTGACAAGCAGTGAGAAAGTCTGGTCCTTCTGGTCGGCAATGGCACGGTTGTGGTTGGCCAACTCCCTAGCATTGTCCAGTTCCTGTTGTCTGTCGTGCAGCAAGAAGTCAAGGTTCTCCACTTGACGCCTCAATTCTAGGTGACTTGGCATCTCCATTGGCATCCCCATGAAGTCACGCCGAGCATAGTGCGCAAAGCGGGTTCCTTGGATTTGGTTGGCACTAAGGGCACATAGACGTGCGAGAGCTTCATGCATTGCCCTAGCTAATCCATCTAGCCAGTTGTTCTCTCTGACGGAGAACTGGATTCTCCTGGACATTGGTGCTTCGATACTTCCTCAAAGATCAGCGGTGACTAGCCATTGCAAATATCCTCCTGGGGGTCCAGGAAGTTGAGCTAAAAGAAACTTCGGATGTGGGCGTCCCAAGAGTTCTGACAGTAAATCCAGATCCCTTTTGAAGATCAGCTGGCCTTCGTTTCCCAACTGGTAGAACTTGCTGAACTGAGACTCCATCTACAAGAATTAAGGATGAGGAAGTTAGTGAACTGATCAAGTGTGTCAAGTTTTAGGTAGTAATGTAAGAATTTGAAGGAACATGAATTTTTTTGAGAGAATAATGAATTCCCCAGGGTAAGAGAGGAAACAGTTTTTCATAAATACTCACTTTGGTTTTTGAAACTAAGTTTTTGGTTTATACGTCCAGTCTAACTAGGGTCTCCTATGGTCAGGATTCTTCTGATACCAACTTGTCAACACCCGGATTTTTAATCCCAGATGCCTGTTATGCCATACCTCGCTATCCTAGGATAACCATTTTTGCGAGACATAATAGATTTGGATATCACAGTACATCATCTATTACAAACCATAATAAGGTCTTACACGAATAAAGGATCTCATGATCCAGTCTTAATACAACAAGCAGCGGAATAAATAAAAATCTTAGCCTTGGGGTCCATATTCTGGGGCACAGGGAATGCTAACGAAGGTAGATATTCCTAGTTATCATAGTTTTCCTACTGTATGTCATCTTGGTAGTCTCCTTCATAGTCTGGCCATAGGAATAGCCAGGGACAAAAGCCATGAGTACTCTTAAAGTACTCGCAAACTACCACTAACATGTAAGGTAATGCTAGTGGAAGAGCTAACTCTATGTTTATTTGTAAAGTTAAGTTTGAAACCTAAGTTGAGTTCAGGAACAAAGAAAGATAAAATAAAGTTCTAGAATCACTTAAGTTGGGAAGCTAGTGTCATAGTCACAACTCTGTTGTGTTCAAGTCACGATTCATCAGTCATCTCATAAGTCATTTTGAAAACATCTGACAACGAAACAGTATGGCCACTCGAACTATCCATAACCGCGAACGAGGCTATTCGAATAATTTGACACTCTGCAGAGGTGGTACACTTTCACCACAAGATTCGATACATCTGTTAGGGATAACCCTGAATCATCATACTTAGTATGCAGATAATCGAACATAACCTTTCCTTTACACACCCGAGTATAAGCACGTCTCCTATGATTATGGCCTCCCAACCATGACCCTCTGTCATCTTGGGGACTGCATAGGTGGACAACATTGGGAGGTAGCCTCAGCTCAAACCTCTCCCGTGAGGGAACTAATACTAATGCATATAAACTTCTGGCTAGGCCTTCCCCAATTCAGGTATTGTGGTTGTACGGTAAAATTGGAATGGTATCGCATCCGAATCCAACCATCAGTTTTGTAAAAGGGGTTAAGGCTCATGCCTCAACATTTTCACCATCAGAGACCATTTGTGTTTCTCAACACATGTCAAAACATTTCAATAGAACGACTCATCATTCCAAGGTTTTTACAATTCATTTTCACCAAGTATTCCCATCCAAAGTGACTCAAGTTTTGATTTAGCTCTAAGCTACTAAGTTAAGAGTGTTCACTAAGGTGGGATGCTAAGATCAATCTCATGCCATAAAATGACATCTAAGGTTATCTAGATAGGTCAAGTTTTATACTTTTTATGCTACCTTCAACAAGTACGGGACTTTGGTAAAGTAAAGAAAGTAAAAGCTTGAAATTAAATCATGGACTAGGTATAAATCCAAATGGTATCGCCAAAGTATGCCTAATCCATTTGCTTAGGTTATCTACCTTGGAAGTGTTAGCTTGCATTGTTAATGATGGCTTGCCTTGTGCATTGCAGTGGTTGAAGTTTTCTTCCTCTTCCTCCGAGTAGAAGTCCTCCTCCTCGAAAGCTTGGTCGGTACTATCTTCTATAAATACATACGGAGTACACAATCACCAAACAAAGCTCAACTGGTCTACTTAGCATACTAAGGCACAAATTTTGATGATCTATTTTCATCACAAGCATCACAAGGTTTAATTACTAGTTTCATTCTTTTTATTTATGAAAAGTAATTTCTACTCATTGAAATTAACTAAGATTTGATATTCCCACTTAAAATATGGGATCATGTAGACACATGTCATCACCACATATTCTAACATATGGGAATGTGATTTAAAGGTTGGATCACCTTTAAATAAGTTTAAGTTTTAATAATTAATGATTTAAAGTGACTAGAAATGCCTATATAGCATTATTTTGATACTAGTCCAAAGTCACTGCATGCAAACCTTAATATTATTACATATTCAGATAGGTATGGTTAAATGTGATTTTTTTGAGAGTTGTAATCAACTCAAAAGCTATTATAAAAATGTTGAAAGGTGCAAATGCTTATGTCTTGTTATTTTTACTAGGAGAGATCTATAACTCTAAATGAATTAAATCCAAAGGGCTTGGATATACCTTTTCATAAGCTTTCCAACAAAATTGGAATCACTCAATTTGGATTTATAAAACTCTCTAAATTGATTTTTGAACTAAGGGACAGAAGTGAGTTCAAACTAAAATAGAAAATTCTATATTTGAACTAACTAGGTCACGCGGGAAAACTAACGGGCCAGCCCAGTGGCGCTCCACGGCATGGATGACAACTAACAGGGGGGTCCCGCAGGTCAGCGACACATCAAACGCGAAGCGATACGGGGCACTCTCAGCGCTACGATTAGAAGGTGGATCAACGGATGAGGATCATCGTCCCCGGCGAACAGGTCGCCAGCGAGAGCTAACCCTAGCGGCTCGATGGGGGTACGTGGGGGCTTACCAGGGCTCCATCTATTCGTGGCGACGGGGGCGATCGAGCTGGTGGACGACGGCGGTTCTAGGCGTGGTCGCGGCGGCTCCTGGGGCAGTCGCAATCAATGGCGCCTCTCGTCCTCTGCTGCGGCAAGCTCCGGCAAAATTCCGGCGAACGGCGGCCCGCTTTGCTCCGGGGATGGGGTGCAAGGATCAGTGGCGAGATGGTGTGCATAATGAGCCTGGGGGTGGCCTCTATTTATAGTTCGACGAGGCAACCGCGGGATGGGCTGGCGACTCCGGCGAGGGCTGTACAACATGCTATCGTCGTGGCTGGAGGTAGGGGACGGTGGCCTGCCTCCTGGTGGTGCTCTACGGTTTAAATGTGCGGCTAGGGGCGGTGGCATTTGGTCGAGAGTGTCCCGCGTTCTAGGAGACAGAAGCGATGCTTGACGGGGTGCACGGCGACTGTGGGTCGCGCGGCGGCGCACGGCCGTGTCTGGCGGGGTGTTGGGGTCGAGGTGGTGCGGCGTGCATGGTATTGGGTCGAGGGGCGGTCTGTGGCGTGCTGGCGGTGAGGGCGCTCTAGCGCGCTCTGGCTGTGTGCAGAGAGAAAGGGCGACGAGGCTGGGGAGTAGTCCAGTGACTGGCTGTGGCCGTGGGGTGGACCGTGGGCGGTGGTAGGGTGGCACCTAGCTTCCTGGAGCGGCGGAGATGGGCTAGTGGTCTGCTAGTGCGTTGGCAACGTTGGCCGGCAAGCATGGCGTCGGGACGGCGTAGCACTAGCGCTAGGGGCTAGAACTAGGGTGGGTTTTGGTCGGGTTGGACTTAGGGGAGACAAGAATAATCAATGCAACTCAAATGGCTCGACAAGATTTGATCAAAAACAGTAATAGTTAGGCTAATTTGATTCTGTCTGGAAGGTGTTCGACACAATGGCCACAAGAGAAAAATGTTTGAATTTCGGGCTGAGTTTTGATGGAGTGTTGTATCTTATGCTTGAGCTTCTAGGTGTGCTTGGGTTTTGAAAATGGCATTCATTTGAGTGGTTTTTGAATAAGTGTGATCTTGATACCTACACTAGATTCAATTTTCAAATGCCATTTAAAATTAGTGTTTGAAAGTTTTTGGTTGATCACAATGTGGGCCTTGGTACATCACTACTTGTACTAGCAAGGGGTTCAAAGATCCACATTTGTTTCTGTTAAGAATTGAGTTCTAGGAATAGCCAAAGTAGGCATGGTAGTTAAAATGGCACAAATGACCATTTCCTTCTTTTATTCATTTTGATTTGTTTTTCTTTGGGATTTGTTTGGGAATGATATAGATGATGTTTAATTCAGCTTAGAATCATTTTATAATCAATGGATCACTTAAACATTGCAATTCAAAACAACTCCTATTTTAAATGCACACACATATGAATGCTTTAATATTTTTAAATGGAAAAGTTTTTGTTAACCCTAATTTTGATGATTTGGATCTTAATAACCTTGGATTAGAGTTTTGGGATGTTACACTCTATGATAGTTCTGTGCAACATAATGTCTGAGCCAATACATATCACTTGGAGTTCAATGGCAGAAAAATCAATCTACTACCTATGTCACCACAAGATATTGTTAATGAGTCTCGTCAGAAAACTGAAGTCAATCTTGAGGATGCTCCTACATTAGATAGGCGAGAGAATGTAACGGATGTGAGTGATATAACAAAAAGTGAGAGAGAGCCCAATTTATTCATATTAGTCGCCAAAGAACACATGGGAGGATTTAGTGAGGATCCTACTGCCATACCTCTTGTGCTCATGTACAAGGGTGAGGTTTTTGTTTCTAACAACATGGCCCCTATTTCTCTTGATGTTTCTTATGTGTTACAGGAATACAATGACGTGTTTCCAGAGGAGGTACCTACGGGATTGCCACCTTTGCAAGGTATTGGACATCAAATTGACTTGATTCCTAGAGCGTCATTGCCCAACCGAGCACCATACCGCACAAACCTCGAATAGATGAAGGAAATTCAGAAACAAGTGCAAGCGCTTCTCGACAAAGGGTATATTCATATAAGCTTAAGCTCTTGTGCTGTTCCTGTGATTTTAGTTCCTAAGAAAGATGGTACATGGCACATGTGCGTAGATTGTAGAGCTATAGATAACATCACTATTCGATATCGTCATCCTATTCCTTGTTTAGAAGATATGTTAGATGAATTGAGTGGTGCTGTTGTTTTCTCTAAAATTGATTTGCGTAGTGATTATCATCAAATTAGGATGAAGGAAGGGGATGAATCGAAAACTTCCTTTAAGACCAAAATTGGGTTATATGAGTTCTTAGTAATGCCTTTTGGGTTAACTAATGTACCTAGTACTTTTATGAAATTAATGAACCATGTCTTAAGGAATTTTATTAGCAAATTTGTGGTTGTGTATTTTGATGACATATTAATCTACAGCCACAATGAACATGAACATAGTGATCATATTAGACAAGTCTTGCAAGTGTTACAATATGCTAAGCTCTATGGTAATCTTGAAAAGTGTACATTTTGCAAAGATAAGGTTATATTTCTAGGTTATGTTGTCTCTAAACATGGAGTTCAGGTAGATTCATCTAAAATGGAAGCTATTCAAAATTGGCCTACTCCCATGAATGTGAGTCAAGTACAAAGTTTTCACGGTCTAGCTGGTTTCTATAGGCATTCTGTGAAAGACTTTAGTACTATTGCAGCACCTTTAAATGAACTAACTAAGAAAGGTGTACCTTTTGAGTGGGGCATATCCCATGATCATGCATTTGATGAACTAGATCGATTATTAACTTCTGCACCATTGCTTGCACTACCAAATTTTTCTAAGAAATTTGAGATAGAATGTGATGCCAGTGGCATAGGAATTGGTGGTGTGTTGATGCAAGAGGGTCGTCCCATTGCACATTTTTCTGAGGAACTTTCTGGTGCAAAGCTAAACTATCATGTCTATGATAAAGAATTGTATGCACTTGTTAGAGTTCTTGAGGTTTGGCAACATTATTTGTGGCCAGAGAAATTTATCATACATTCTAATCATGAGGCATTGAAATATCTGAAAGCTCAATCTAACTTGCATAGGCGTCTTGCTAAGTGGGTTGAGTTCATTGAGTCTTTTCCAAACATTATTAAACATAAAAAGGGAAAATGAAATATTGTTGTTGATGCTCTGTCTAGGAAGAACATGTTATTAACACAGTTGGATATCAACGTTCCTGGTTTAGAGAGTTTCTGTGATTTGTATGCAACTGATCAAGATTTTTCTGAACCATATCGTTTGTGTTCTATTGGGAGGGAATGGGATAAATTTCACATCTATGATGGGTATTTGCTTCGTGGTAACAAACTATGTGTTCTGGAGTCGTCTGTGCATTTTTTGTTGCTACATGAATCATATGTTGGAGGTTTGATGGGTCACTTTGGGCGTGAAAATACGCTACTCATGCTCACTGATCACTTTTATTGGCCTAATATGAGGCGTGATGTGGACAGGTTTGTCAAGAGATGCATTACTTGCAATAAGTCAAAGTCCAAGTTGAAGCCTCATGGTTTGTATACGCCATTACCCGCACCTACTACACCATGGGAAGATATAAGCATGGATTTTGTATTAGGTTTGCCTAGAACTAAAAGAGGCCATCATTCAATTTTTGTGGTAGTGGATAGATTCTCTAAGATGTCACACTTTATTGCCTGCCACATAAGCGACGATGCGTCGCATGTTGCTAACCTGTTTTTCAGGGACATCATGTGTTTACATGGAGTACCAAAGATGATTGTTTCTGACCGTGATGTGAAGTTCATGAGCTACTTCTAGAAGACACTTTGGGGAAAGCTAGGAACGGAGTGGCTATTCAACACTACTTGTCATCCCCAAATTGATGGTCAAACGGAGGTGGTGAACTGTACACTATCGACATTGCTGTGAGCTATGATCAAGAAGAATCTTACTGAATGGGAGGAGAGTTTTCCGCATGTGGAGTTTGCATGTAACCAAGCAGTCTACTCTACCACACAACTTTGTCCTTTTGAGGTGGTCTATGGTTTCAAACCCATTACACCACTTGATTTGCTGCCTCTTCCTATCCAAGAGAGAGTCAACATGGAAGCATCGAAGAGAGCAGATTTTGTGAGGAAGATACATGTGAAGACAAAAGAGACTATTGAAAAGAAGGGCAAGAACAATGCTGAGAGAGCTCACAAGAAGCGCAAGGAGGTGTTGTTTTAGCCTGGAGATATGGTTTGGGTGCACTTTTGCCAGGACAGATTTCCGGAGTTACGTAAGTCCAAGTTACTTCTGCGTGGTGTTGGTCCTTATAAAGTGCTTGCCAATATCAATGATAATGCGTACAAGATAGATATTCCTCCAGATACGTTTGGAGGTGTCAGTGATAGTTTTAATGTTGCTGATTTGACACCTTATGATGGAGAAAACCTTGGAGCGTCGGGGTCGACGCCTTTTGAAGGGGGGAGATGATGAGGACATCCCTATTGACTTGCTATCTCCAACTCCTAATGATGATTTTGTTGTCAAGAATAAGTCCAGTGAAATCAGGATTGGACCAATTACTAGAGCTCGTGCAAAGCTACTTGAACAACAGGTGAATTCACTTCTAAATGAATCTGATGTTTATGCTAATGAGAATTTTATACTGCCTAAGTCTATGCATTTATGTATGCTCAGGTTCAATAAGGAGACAAGCATGGCACGAGAAGGAGAAGGGTTGCGTCAAGAGGAGCTAGACGTGATGATCATCCATGAAGGCACGAGGGAGGAGAGGGAGGAAGGTGCAATACAAGCAAGGGAGATCATCTAGAGAAGGAATGTTGAATTCGGACAGACATATGTCATGAAATTGAAATGGACGTGGATTCCTCATACGAACTCTGAATCAAGCAAATACGCACTTGTTGGATAGATAATTCCAAGTTCTTTCCAATTAGTACCTCTATGTCTCAAGACCTCGGATAATACGGCCCCCGCACCTTGGATAATCTGGCCCTGTTTTGGAAATTCTGCTAAGGACTTCGGGCACGTCATTCTATATGGCCCCCGGATTATCCAGCCCTTTAGACCGGATAATCTGTCCCTAAATTTTCCGTCTGATCTGGATGTACCAGATTGTATCAAACATGGTTTCATTTCGCGTTGTTCCACATTCCGGCTGCCATATAAGCCCTAGAACACCCTCTAGATTAGATTAGACCATGTTTAAAGTAAACCCTAGTTCTTGGAGTTGCTAAGTGCAAACCATTGAATCCTACTACACCAATTCGTATCGATCTAGTGTATTTGCTACTATCAATCAAGTGTGATTAATTGATCCATTGGGATCGAGCCAACTGCAAGTTCTATGTGATCTAATATTCCATTGGGAATTAGACGATTGCAAACCGCTCTGTGGTCAGCGGCTACGTGCGCAAGTGTGTGGAGTTGTGAATATATACAAGGGTCGAGAGCTGTTGCATTGGCATCAGGGATGGATCGAGAGGTTCGTGAGCGTCATACAATTTATTTACCCCGACTATCATCATCTACCACCCTCACTTACTGAGAAGATCGGGCCACCCCTTATCAAGACGTCAAGAACTCACGAAGACTCCCCACTCACCGTGCCAGTTCAAGTGAGAGATCTTCACCCAACACTGATCATAGGGATTGCGCCAGACCAGTAGCGACTGGCGTGAGCTATAGGTGTGTATCGTGTCTTCATGTTTGTGTGTGTTCATCATGTTCTTTGTGCGTGAGTTCCCAGATTTCATCCTCTCCCTCATCCCCCACTCACTGCACCCTGATTTCTAGGGATTTGTGAAAGATCGGGCCATCCACGAGGTTAGCCCTCAATAGTGCTGGAAGAGGATGGGCTTGTGGGGAGTGCGTAGGGATCCAAAGAATGGGAGAGGAGTGAAATGATAGAACTGGTGGAAGGTTGGGTTAGTTCTAGCTATTTAACCCGAGGTGGCATGGGTCCATGGTGGAAAGGGTATACGGAGAGCTTGGGAGAGGGTGATGGATGGGGGTTGGTTTCTGTGGGCGGTGTTTTGGTCTTGTGGGAGCCATAGAGGTCAGAGTGGTGGCACGAGCAAGCTTAGACATCAAGGTGTCTTGGAACCCATGTGCATCAGCCTAAAAATGGAGGGGAAGGAGGGCACTAGGGTGACTAGGGTTGATCCACTTGGCATGACAGGGTGGTGATTCATTGTATAGGTCCTGTGCATGTCCAGAAGGAGTGACGAGGGCTATTGCAGCTATATTTCATGGTCCTTGGCAAGATATGGTTGTCTCTCCTTTTTGCCTTGCTTCCAAGCACTAGAGGGCAACAACTAGAGTTTGGTACAGTACTTTCTATAGTGGTGTCGACCAGAGGGGTTGTCCTAGTGCTGGTGGTGATCGACCTTGGGCATTAGTGGTGGGTTGATGGGGTTTTGATCAAAGGTTGATCATAATCCAAGATTTTTCATAACTATAGATCATGAAGAACTTCTCACAAGGTGATCTTGGCAAGATGATTTAAAGGTACTGGTAGATAGATATGGTCAAGGTGCTTCACCAAGAATTATTTGTCATTAATTTGATCATTTTAGATCATATTTACATCACTTATTCATATAGTTCTAAATATGTTTTATTGCATCAATTTGAGATTTTTCAAGTGGGCAAGATGAGTTTTTGGGTTGAAGATGGTCCCAAATACCATTTCAAGTATTGGATAATTTTCCCAAGATTTATTGTGATAGAAAGGTATTTAAAACAATTATTTTTCCATTTCCTCCATTTAAGAAAATACGCAAAAAGAAATGTTGAAACAAAATATTTATTTTTGAAATAGGAAGAGATGGTATATAGGCCTCAATTGTTCCTAAAGTTGAAGATGTGTTTTGGAGAAAAACAAACTTTCCGTTATGGAGGGAGTTTTGAGGTTTTTTTCAAATAGAGGAATTAAATGGTTTTTAGGCCAAGGTAATTATGGAAAACATTTGATAAAATTTTATTTCCAAGGTATATGATGTACACATAGTGTATCTATCATTTGCAACCTTGTTTTTTGACAGTCCAACTTGATTTTTGGAGGAAAACATGGAATAGATGATCTTGGGAACTATTCTTTTTATACCATCAAAACCTTGTTTGATATAAGACCTCAAAGCTCCCCTTGGGTCATGGGTTATATGGATGTATATAACAATTCATGTAGATCATCATGGTACCAAGAGTTGAGGTTGATCATAGTTGAGCTTTCCTAGAATTGGTGGCAAACTTTGAATAAAAGAAGGGTGACAAATTAGATTATCAAATAGCCTCCGAAACCATGTAGGTTTTAGCAGCACAAAGATCCAATTGAAACAAGTGAAGTTGGGATGGATAACCCTTCATTATTAGAGCGCAATAATGCAAGGAGTTGGTCAAAATAATACAACATGGAGATGTGATCTTCTACCAAAGTAGGCATGTTGATAAGATTTGCAGAAAATATTATTTTCTTGCCTGCAAAACCATCAATAACAAGTGGGTTAAAGGATTTTCTAGCCAAGGGAAAGAGGGCCTTGGAAGTCTTTACGATGTTCTACAAGATGGTTCAAGTTCATTTCCAAAAAGGCACAACGGTTGAGAAAGAGAGAGGCTCAAAGACGTGATGTTAAGAACCTTTTTCCGGACAGCCAAATTTGGCAGCTCTGGGGATTTTGACTAGTATAAAAGTGACGAGGGTTAACTCATCAATGCCCATTTTTATGGACTTGGGTTTTGGAGAAGGAGGGAGCGTTGGAGGCATCAGTCGGCTAGCAAACAAGCACATAGGGACGTAAGATTTACCCAGGTTCAGGCCTCATAGAGGTCCCTACTCCTGCTTGTCTGCTCTTGGAATTAACGAAGGAATCGAAGATTATAGGGGCACACAGATGCAATCTGGCGATAGTTGTGGAAACTAGGGTTGCGTGTGTCCTCCTCACCACCCTCTCCTAGCCTTTATATAGATAGGCTAGGTCTCGAGTAGCAGGTCGAGTCGGTTACAGATTAGGGTTTTCCCTTTGAACTTTCTATCTTAAGCTTCTTCTTGCCTCGCAAGCAATCGAGAGTCTGTGGGCCACTTGAATTCTCCATTGGGCCTTGGCAACGCCATGGGCTTCCGCCGTATCTGGACCATATATACCAAACTCAAGTACCTGTAGGGTATACCCATGTCAGTATCCCCCGTGTGTCCGGTGGAATCGCAGATTCGACTAGAGAGTTTATGAAGCTTTTCGAGTGCATGACTGAGCATTTTTCAAGTGTTCTCTTCGTGTCATATGGATTGTTGATTTACGTGCCTGATTTATCCGATGTATCGGTATCAGTTAACTGCCTTACGGCAAAACAATGCAATCTACTCAAACTCGAGTCCTTGGACCCGAATTCGGAAAAGTGCTGGCGTTATTCGACTCAGGCTGCGGAGGTCCTACATGAGTCGAATTACAGTGTATAAGTGTGAGCACTCGACGCGCCCATCAAGGAATGTTCATCGTACCTGTAGGCACGGATATGTTTCTGGTAGTGCACAGCAGATGCGTTGGCAGTCCTTATTCAGGTCTTATCTTCACACTGTAAGCGCGACATCTGAATTTGTTGTCATCGCGGAGATGATTCAGGTGGCCCAGGAGACATAGTCTCTTTGTAGGGGAAGTATGAGGCGAAGTCGCCATAGCATTCGAGTGTGGATGTTATCAACACACAGTACGATGTACAAATAATCATAGGGTGCATGACCAGCACTCCCTATGGGAGTAGCCCCCGAGTGCCTCGTTGAGTCGAAGACTCGAGCGAGGACTAAAAACTTTTGCGACTGTTGTCATCTTTTGTTGCTTGTTTCAGCCGAGTTTTGTTCTGGCGCTCCCTATGGGAGTAACCAAGATTTCACAATCGAGTCGCAGATTCGAATGCTTGTACACCTACATAAAAAATAATCATAGGGTGCGTGACCAGCGCTCCCTATGGGAGTACCTCCCGAGTGCTTGGTTGAGTCGAATACTCGATCAAGGACTAAAGTAGTCAAAATCCTCGGTTGCTAATATTGATGACGTCAGTGCTGACGATGTGATGATCTCAGTTGCCCGCGTGAGCGATTTTGACGGGACGTGATGAGCGGTGGGTCCCACTTTCTGACTTCGATTTGACCGGGCGTGCGTAATCTTCTGTTTTCATTGCGTCTCCTCGATATCCGTGCATAATGGGAATAGTGGGGGGACGGTTCGTGCTTCAGCTTCCCTACGTGGTGACGGTGATGTGCGCTACGCATGTAGTAGGGTTTCTGCTGGCCGTTGGATGGTGTTTGTGAGGAGGCTCAGTAGCAGCGCAACTGCGGTAATTTTCCCATCTATATTCTTTGCTCGTGCCTCCATTGCCATTGATGCTACTCTCTGCTACTCTCTGCTTCCTTGCGCACTTTCTCGTTGCGGCGCTGGACCAGCTCCATTATTTCCCTAGCTACTTCCTCCGTTCTCAGTGCCATCGGAAGATGGGCAAGAAGAAGGGAGGCACCGCCGCTGGGTCCGCCGCCACCATTGCTGCCACCAAGAAGAAGGGCGACACAACTACTATGGGCACCAGCACCACCGGCGCTTGCAAGAAGATGGGTGCGGGCACCTGCATCACCAACGGCATCTGGCGCGTGTCCATCATCAGGCCCACCGAGCTGCAACTTCATCATCGAGATGGAGTTCTTCCGTCCATGGAAGAAGACTCGCGAGTGCCCGACGAGGAGGTAACTCCTTGTCCTCCTCCTGGTTTCTGGGTGATGTTCCTTGCGTTCATCATCCGAGTTCTTTCTCTCCCTCTGCATCCTTTCTTTCGCGGCCTTCTTTGTTTCTATGGGCTCCAGCTTCACCAGCCGTCCCCAAATTCCATTTTCCACATCTCCTGCTTCATTACTCTTTGCGAGTGCTAGCTCGGAGTCGAGCCGCACTTTGGCCTCTTCAAGAGGCTTTTTAAGCTGAAATGCCAGTCAGCGTCTGGCTCTGTAGTCTACGACGTAGGAGGATGCTGAATCCATGTCGACTCCTCTGTCACCTACTTTGCCATCAACCTCACCCCGTCCGTCCAACGGTGGAGGGACAAGTGGTTCTATATCCGCGACCAGAAGGACGACGAAGAGCACTATGGACTTGCACCCTTCGATCTCGCGGCGACTTGCAAGAGGAGGAGGTCCTGGAAGAACGTCATCATGCCCGGTGAATCCGCGGAAACAGAAGTGCTGTATGAGCGCGTCTGACCTCGAAAACCGTATGGGCAAGGATGAAGGTGGCGCCACTCTCATTCGCACCTGGTTTCACCGTCGCAACCAGCCTCTATAGTCCAGAACGCACCCTATGTACTGCTGGACCGGCGCTGATGATGTCACTCGTGTGTCTATCGAGGGCATTTCTGCGGGTGAGGTGGATACGAGGGTGCGACTGGTGACCAAATACAAAGCCAAGGAGGATCTCCCGGGCGAACCAGTCGTGCCTCCTTTCGACGCCTCTAACCCTCCTCCTGAGGTCGAATTGTACCATGAAGTAGTTTATGTTTTCGATTGCCTTTATGATGCTTTGATATATAATGTTGTATCTTCTAAATACAGGACGAGAAGGTGTCTCTCAATTTGCCCCCTTGTCCTGAAGGGGTTATTCCTCGCGAAGTGGATGAAGAGGATGAGTCAGAGTCGACCGTCCCAATTGAAGAGGAGGGAGCCCCCGAGTCCAGTGACCCGGACACTCGCAAGCGTTCCGCGAGGACTCGGATGCCTCATCGCCGACGACACCGGAAGGCCCTTCTGTTGCTGCGGAGGGGCCCATCCCCGTTGTTCATGTACGCTCCATGGCCCCTCCTGCCCGGAAGAAGCTGCGGCTGCCAAGGGAGTCATCGGAGTCGGAGGAACAAACCTTTGACTTTGATAAATTTGACTGGTAGGTTTACGGCTTTTGTCTTGGTTTCTTTTGGAGCTATGTTCCCTGAAGTTTTTCGCTGGATGAGTTTTGTAGTCAAGCGGTGTCATCATCTTATGGAGACGTCCAATTTGTGAAGGAATCCGGAGTCGCGGACTCCAAAGCCAAGGAAGTGGCTGAACAATCTTCCTCTCCTCCATTGGTGGCCCACTCTGGGCACAACGCACCGAATTCCCCGCATGTTGGGGAACACCAGATGGTTGCCTAGACAACTGCGCGGCATTCATCTTTGGAGTCTCTGGAGGATCACGTAAGCTTCCTTTTGTTGTGTTGGCATTCGAATTTGTAATTCGTGCTATCTGCTGATCCTTTGTTTTCTTTCGTGGCAGCTCATCATGAAGGAAGCTGCTCGTTTAGTGGAGCAGGTCCTTGTAATGGGTTGATAGCATGCGATGTTGGACAATAGTGGAGCAGGTCATGTAATGCATTGTCGAAGGTTGGTTTTGGCTTCGTCGTTGTCCTTGTGAAGTTTATAGATTCAATAGATGATACATCTTGTCCTTTGCAGCTAAGCACAACGAACTTCTTCAAAATGCTGCTTCCCTTGAAAAGGTGCTCGCCGCGGCGATGAAGAGTCGTGACGAAGCAGTCGTGGTGTTGGAGGAGTCGCGGAAGCGCGAAGAGGATTTACACGCCTCCACTGGTGAGAGGGAAAAGTTCTTGGAAGAAAAACTCTTCTCTATGCCAAGTCTCTCTCAGGTATTTTTCATCTGAATTTTCGTTGTTTCTTTCTTCGACATCATGTTAATGTGCTGACACTTTGCTGTATGTAGATGTCAGCGCCATGAGCTTTGACGCCCAGGCCCTTCGTCGCGATGATGCGTTGGCTGATGCTATCGCCGCAGTCGAAGACCGCAGCGCTTCCCTTCAAGGGTCACTGACGAAGGCCAAGGGCGTGCTCAGTCGCATACACAAGGATCTGACCCCCAAGGCTGAGATGATTGACAACCTGGAGGACCTGGTGGAGTCCCTTGCAGGGGTATTCCCATGGACTTCAGGAACTCCTAGCGGTCTGTCGGCGCCACCATTGCACTCGCGATGGTGCAAGCCCATGGCGTGGAGGTGGACCCAGCGGCGATCTCCAAGGCGATGCCCGTCGGCGCGGATGGCCAACAGGTAGTGTTTGCTCCCTTCGCTACTGGCTATGGTAAATATGGGCCGCATCTCATCAATACAATCGCCAAATACTCAGAAGAGCTGCAGCGAGTGAAGAATGCGGCGAAGGCTTCGGTGTCAGGGGCTGGCACCGGGAAGTCTGTGGCGTCAGAGACCGCTATGGCTTCGATGAGGCCTCCGAAGTCCAAGTCGAAGTCGAAGAAGCAAATTGCTCCTTAGTAGCTATTTTGTAATACCTGTAGTTTTATTTTCATGTTAAAACCATGCTTTTGTGGGAGTATTCCCGTCGAAACTTTTGGCAGTGCCTGAATGCATTCGAGCCTTTTATCAGTGTATTTCTTGGTCCCTTATTTTCTCTTGCTTGGTTTGTGATAGGGTACGTCGAGTGGTCCTTCGAGTGAGCCTCGTGATCTTCCACCCACAGATGAAACCTTGGTGCATCCTCGCTCAAAGGTGGAGGAGTTGTCTTTGCTTTCACGACTGTGTGATCGTATTAAGCAACTGGAGCATGAGTTGCCCATCCTCCATGGTAGAGCAGATGTATGGAAGTCGAAGGCGGAGAAGGCTACCACCCGTGAGAAGTATCTCTTGGAGGAGGTGGCGCAGCTGAGTGAGCAGTTCAAATGTTAGCCTTCTGCCCTCTCATCTTTTCTTTTAGTAAGTCGCGGCGATGACTTATCTTCATACTTTGCCCTTTTGCTTGGTGTAGTTGTCAGTGCTCGTCATCCGCAGGATGACAAGTACCGAATTGCCATTCGAATGAACGGTCTGACCTAGGATCAACTACAGGCGAGTGGGTACTTTTGGGTGGACCATGATCGTGCTATCACGCTAGCAACCCTGTAGGATCGTGCTTCGTGAGTACTTCACTTTTTGAAGATGGCGCAATCGTGCCTTAGGCATATCTATCAGACGATGTTTCCGCTTGACGCCGTCCCTTCAAGCCTATTGGCTCTTGTGGCGAAGTTCCAGGATCTGAGTGCAGTTCGCGAGTGCGTACGACAACAATTAGTAGCTAGTGTTAAGGCTGTGTTGTCGCTGGTTTAACTGCATAGGCCGGATGTAGATGTTGCAGCTGTTGCCGCTGGGCCGCCACCTCCGCCAGAGGGTATGACCTGGGACATGGTTCCGCACTACCAAGCGGTTGATCACTCAGCGGAAGAAATTGTCGACTTCTTTGAGGAACAAACGAACTTTCTCCTGTTGCAGCAGTAGGATGACTTGTATCCTGCAAACAATTGTACAAGTGTTGTAAAGTTTATATGAATATGTTGGATGTAATTAATACTCATTGATATGTGAACAGCTTGCTAGCTTTTATATTTTTGGGAGTGCGTTGCACTCTGCGATTCCTTTTCGTTAGCCTGACGTGTGTTTATCTCAGCACCTTGCCAACCTGTTAGGTGCGTTGGAGCTGGGTTGGTGTTTTTCTTGGGTTCGATTAGTGTGTCAGCTACTCAGGATATCGCAATAAGTTCGTAGAACAGGTGTGTAGAGGGTGGCGCAGCCCCCGAGTGATAAGATTGCGAGAAAAATAAGGGAAACATAGAGTTTTGGGGCACTTAGCTTTACTTATTCGCAGAAACAGTATGAGGTACAATGTGTGGCTAAGTATCCTGGCTGAATAGCCTTATTTGTAAATGTAAAAACGACTAAGGGTAGAAGCGATGCAGATGCGCGACGTTGCCATGGTTGGACTATGCTACTCCTGTCTTGAAATCTTTGAGGCGATAGGCACCACCTCGGATTACTTCTGTAATCACGTAAGGTCCTTCCCAAGGGTACTCGAGCTTGAGATGCCCATGTTGCTTCAGTCGCAGGACCAGGTCTCCTTCGACAAAGGATCTGGGGTGTAGCCTTCTGTTGTGGTAGTTGTGGAGATTTTCTGGTAGATCGTTGATCTCTACGCTGCGATTTCTCGTGCTTCGTCGAGGAGGTCGACGAACTCTTCGAGTGCGAGAGTTTACTCCTTCTCGCTGTATGCGACCACCCGTGGGGATTTGTAGTTATCCGTGATGATGTTGTGGGGCACTCCGAAGTGGTAGACCATGGACTCGAAGAACTTGACGGTGCTGGCCCCTGATTGATTTGTCACCGACATGGCCTCTATCCACTTGGTGAATTTGTCGACTGCGACTAAGAGGTAGACGTAACCTCCTCGTGAGGAACTTGGGAGCTTGCCGACCATGTTGAGTCCCCATCGTGCGAATGGCCAGGCCAATGGTATTGTCCTGAGTTCCGCGCCAGGTGTGTGAGGTTTGTCCGCGAATCACTGGCAAGCATTGCAACGTTGGACGATATCCTTGGCATCGCGCATGGCCGTAAGCTAGTAGAATCCAGCTCGCAGAGCTTTGGCGACAAGGGCGCGACTGCCAGCATGATGCCCATAGGTGCCTTCGTGTATGTCGAGGAGGATGGCCCGTCCGTCCCCGTTGGAGACGCATCGTTGGAGTACTCCTATAATGATGTGTTTGTATAGTTCGCCGTTTATAACGGCGAATGCCTTGGATCAACGCACGATGTGTCGCATGTCAGTCGGGTCCTCTGGCAGTCGTTTGCTGAGCAGGTATGTGATGTACGACTGTGTCCAAGATGGCTCTATCATCATGATGCCCATTGGTCCTTTGAGTCTTGTATCCAGCTCCAGGTCGTAATGATCAAACTCAAGCGAAGCCATGGCGACCATCTTCTCGTTGCTATAATTGTGCATGCGGAAGATCTTGTTGACTTTGAGTGCGCATGAGAGATATTCTTCGAGGTCATTGGATCCTGTAAACTTGGGCATTGTTCCCTTGAGCTTGTCGAAAGTTTCTTCATCATTGCGGTCATTGTGACGAGCTTGGTGACCTTGTTGATGATCTTGTGGTTGGGGAGGTTGAACTTGATTGTCGCGACCTTGTTGAGGTGCTTGCTATTGCTCTTGGTGCAGTTGTTGATGAGGTTGAGGCTGGGCCTCATCAGGGTGTTGAGCGTGTGGAGCCTCATTACGTGGATGATGACGAAGAGGAGGCTCGTTCCTCGGTTGGTGATGATGATTAGGCACATGGGCCTCATGGCGAAGATGCTGGTCTTGAGCCTCATGACGTGGTGGGCGTCGCTCGATATGTACCACTTGCCGCTCCATGTTTTTATGTGGTGAAGGAGGCATCTCGTGATGACCATGGTGTTGGTGCGGACGTTCATGACGTCGATGACGAAGATGAGGATCTTGGAGAGCTTCATGATGATGGTCAGCTTGATTCTCCAAGTTGGAGTCATCACTTGTTGTGTCAAGTATGCGTCACGGGCGATGGTGGTGGACTTGCGATTCCACTCGCGGTTCTTCTTGTGGCGACCATCTTCTCGTTGCTATAATTGTGCATACAGAAGATCTTGTCGATTTTGAGTGCCCATGAGAGATATTCTTCGGGGTCATTTGATCCGGTGAACTTCACCATCGTGAACTTGAGCTTGCCAAATGTTTCTTCCTCATTGCGATCACGATAGCAATGGTTGCCATGTTGGTGACGGTCTTCATCTTCCATGCGATCATTGCGATGAGCTTGTTGAGCTAGTTGATGATCTTGTGGTTGAGGAGGTGGAACTTGGTTCTCGCGACCTTGTTGCGGAGCTTGCTCTTGATGTTGTTGTTGTGGAGCTTGCTCTTGCTCTTGGCGCAGTTGTTGACGATGTTGAGGCACTTGGGCCCCATGAGGGTGTTGAGGATATGGAGCCTCAGGACACGGTTGATGACGAAGACGAGGCTCTCCTTGGCTGGTTAGGATAATTAGGCACATGGGCCTCACGGCGAAAATCATGGTCTTGAGCCTCATGACATGGTGGGCGTCACTCAACTTGTACCACTTGACACTCCATGTCTTGGTGTTGTGGAGGAGACGCCTCGTGATGACCATGGTGTCGGTGCGGATGTTCATGACGGTGATGACGAGGAGGAGGATCTTGGAGAGCTTCACGTCGATGATGAGCTAGATTCTCCAAGTAGGAGGAAGCACTTGTTGTGTCAAGTATGTGTCGCGGGCGATGGTCGTAGACTTGCGGTTCCTCTTGTGGTTGCTCCTGTTGGACACCTAATGCCCTTGCATGATTACGGTGTTCTTCTTGCCTTGTTTGTGGTCTCGAAGAGAAATCACTATCATAGCTTGATGTTGCGGCGTGCCGTGGTGAAGGTACATAGTTCGAAGAACTTCTATCTTCAACCATGGGGGCGTCATTGCGTCTTGGAGCACTTGGAAGAAGATAAGTACCATAATTTTTGGAAGCTCTTTATGAGACTTGAATCCCTACTTCCTTTTACAAAGGCCTTTCTTCCACCATTACATTGAGTCTCCACCTTCTATCTTTATGCACCTACTTTGAGAGCATAGTGGCCATTCTTAGTTCTATGTGCATTGTCCCAAGACTTGTTGATTGATGCATAACTTTGATATTGCTTGTTTTAAACTATTTGTATCTAGTCACTCTTATGAACTTTGAAGGTGTCCTATGCATTTATATTTGCTACTCTATGAGGGACAAGCTGAATGCCATTATGCTATGTTTTCTTTATGTGAAACAAACAAACGTCTTGCAAAGCATTGTTATTCATGAATCTTTTGTTTTTGCCTTTTCATGTTGCAACATAGTTTCTATGTCTTATTGCTAGAACTTTATCCTTCATGCTATTTTGAAGTACTTTGATCCTAGCTTTGAATGTTTTACAAATACTTTGATCAAGTCTTTGATGGTGCATGTCACCTCAAAAATTATTCTTTCTTTTTATCACTTACCTACTCGATGACGAGCAGGAGTTAAGCTTGGGGATGTTGATACATTGCAAATGTATCTATAATTTTTGATGTTCCATGCTTGGTTTTATCTACTTTCTTATGTTTTGTCCACACTTTGGAGTACTTTTCATATGATTTCTCGGACTAACCTATTAACAAGATTCCATAGTGCTAGTTGCCTGTTTTCTGCTGTTTTTGGTTCCAGGAAACTCAGAAAATGAATATTACTAGAATTGGACGGGACAAAAGCCAAAGTTCCTATTTTACCGGAAGACTCACGGAGCCGAAGCAGAGATGGAGGAGGGCCAGGGCCTGGCCACACCATATGGTGGCGTGGGCTAGCCCTGGCCGTGCCACCAGGTGGTGTGTGCCCCCTGTCACTCCACCGACCGTGCCTCTTCGCCTATAAGAAGCCTCCCGATGCATAAACCCTAAAAAATCAAGCCTCCAGCCACGAAAAGTTCCGCAGCGCCACCGCCACCGAAGGGGAGATTCGGGGGACAGAAAGTCTCTGTTCCGGCACCCTGCCGGGACGGGGAAGTGCCATCGGAGCCATCTCCATCGATCTCCACCACCATCTCCATCACCATTGCTGATTCCCATGATGAGGAGGGAGTATTTCTCTCTCGAGGCTAAGGGTTCTACCAGTAGCTATGTGTTCATATCTCTCTCTATGCATGATCATATTGTGATCATGAGCTTGTAATCTATAGATCTACCTTGCTACTGAAGTGCTTTAATAAATCTCTGCTCTCCCCATGTGTGTGAAAGTGACAGCGTGCTCACCATGGTGGCACTTAGGCTAGAGATTACAAATACTTGTTATGAGTTATATTTGGAGTTGGATGTCCTTATGAAATTGTGGTGTTTGTTGGACTCATCTAGTACTCAAGGTGACAGTGTGGGGTTTTCTAGATGAGAAAGGCTTACTTTGAGGTGTGCTGTTATAGCCCTACCAACGATTAGAGTGTCCAACCGGAGAGTAGTTAAGAGTAGTATCATAAAGAGAAGATATATTTATAAGAGAGTGTTCACTAGTGAAAGTATGATCCCTAGGCCTTGTTTCTAATCTTTGATACACCGTTTGTAATTAGATCTGTTACATGTTTGCTTGCTTCCATCTTTATTTCAGTTTGCCTTTAGTCTTTTCCACACCATCAATCTATTTCCTAGCACCGTTACCACTTATAATTATCTATACCACTTGTATTTCACTATCTCTTCACCGAACTAGTGCACCTATACACCTGACAAGTGTATTGGGTGTGTTGGGGACACAAGAGACTTCTTGTATCTTGATTGCAGGGTTGCTTGAGAGGGAATACCTTTGACCACTTCCTCCCTGGGTTCGATAAACCTTGGGTGATCCACTTAAGGGAAAACTTGCTGCTGTTCTACAAACCTCTGCACTTGGAGGCCCAACAACTGTCTACAAGAATAGAAGTGCGTAGACATCAGATATCGTCTTTCTTAAGGTCAGGGTCGCTATCTTGTGTATGAAGATTAACCGTGTCATTGGACATTTCTCGATAGTTTAGCACTTGATCTCTTATGATTATGGGGATTCCGCTAGTACGGTGATCTTGTAGTCTCCTTTTGTTTGCTAGTAGTCGCTACTCTTCATCTTGTTCTCATCGTCTTCATCGGGTTATAGGTCCTACCTGTTTGAAATCTGTGGGTTTGAAATTTGGACGAGGGATGGAAGAAACCATTTTCGAAATAGTTTAAATTAGGAGGAGATAAGAAGTAGAACCTTTTCAAAATCTTTGAGAAAATAGTTTTCAAAAGCCGGTGTTCCCAAAATATTGATTTTTCCTATCTAACGACCATGCTAACTAAGGTTCTCCTACAGTCCAGATTGCTCTGATACCAAGTTTGTGGTGCCCCCGGATTAATCCTCCAAGAATCCATGTTATGCATACACCACAATCCCATGATCAGTCTGTCATGGAACATAACCGACAAGTATCAAAGTAAACATCCATTACTTAAGCCAATACATGTCATACCTTATTTTCCATTATGGATACATCAAACAACATCAGCGGAACTTCATCAAGCATAGAGCATGAGCCATTCCTTAACCTACAGGCATCTAACTGGGAGAACATCCTATCTCGCATAGTCATCAACCTCACCTTCTTCTTCACTAACTTCTCGAGTCTGACTAAGTTAATAGCTAGGGACAATTCCAGTGAGTACTTTGAATGTACTCACAAACCACCTTAAGATAATAAAAATAAAAGGGTATGTAGTATGGTTGTGGTAGTAGGAGGGATCCATGCGAGGTTCTTTTCTAAAATAGTTTCTCTTGTAGATATAGCATCTACATATCTTTGTTGAAAACTTGTTTAAAACATTTTGGAAGACTTTTGAAAAGTTTTGGAAAACACTAGGATTGGGTCCTCCATCGACCAGACTTTCCATCTTCCGTGATCCTTCAAGATCACCTCACCTTCCCTTGTGTCCTTCAAACCACCATTTTTTTAAACTCTTTCTATTCCGAAAATCCTTTTTGAAATCAAAACCAGCACCGCTCTACAACAGCCTTTCCAACCATCCATGACCGTGTACATGGCAATTCGAAGATATTTATACTATGTAGAGGTTATACACTTTACCCACACCATCCGGGTACCCTGCCCTAATCCCACACGAATCGTGGGTCGAATACCTGACCAACACTCTTGGAATGCCCCTCTAGCTTGGGCCCTACCCTATGAGTTGTTCACCTCAACACCGGGACATCTAGATCCACAGATCAACCGGAGGGCTCCACTAAAACCTTGAGTGTGCACTTTCAATGCGTGGATCATAGTATCATCTGAGCGCCTACAAGGACAGTTCACACCTCCCCCGGGTCATTGTTTCCATAGATGACCCTTTCTATTTAAGGGAAGCTCAACATTTGAGAGATGTGATCCCTTATAAGTAGTTGCGCAACATCCCATACCAGAGTAGACAAACTTCAAGTCCAGCCATGTCCCATTCAAGAGTAATGTGGTTCACGGGTTAATTGTTCTAGCAAACTACAAAGAAACGGGTGCATTTTTGTAACCATTTTTCCTCCTTTTTCATTTAGCATCTTTGTTAAACAAAAATCCATTTATTTCTCAAACTTCTCTTGGTAGTTCACACCTCACCAAGGTTTTATCATAAAATATTTTGTAAACTTTGTCGGGGTCTTCCCATCCTATAGTTTTGCTATGGCTAAAATAGGGTCTCCAAGGGACAATGGTGTTATATACCAGTTTAGATACAAAGGACAAGTAGGCATTATCAAAGGGATTGTACTTTAAAGTACAACATTGGTAATGGTTTGGAGGATACAAACAACTACCAGATAAAGATTACCATATAGTAAAACAATGCAGTTTTGCATAATCAAATATAGAAAACATGCATAAGTAAAATAATAGGACTAGGCTTATGAGAAAGTAGGGGTGGATTGCCTGTGACCAGCAATATGGCAATATGTCCCAATGCTTCTTCTTAGAAGACCATAATAACCAATAATAACCATCTTCTTCTGGTCTTCGATATAATCGTCAAAGAGAATACGTGAAAACAAGAAAAGGCCACAATCAACACGATGCATACAAACACCAATACAAAATAGCAAACCATCAAACAACACATCACTAGCTCAAGTTGGTTTTTATAACTTGAGTTCATGGCATTTAGAAATACTTTAATTTCCTTTCTGGGAAATCCTTTATAAATTAAAAGCCAAGTACCACTTAATGAAAGGGGTTTTGAACTAAGTCTTGGGTTTGTATGATAAAAATGTACAAAAATGATATCAACATATGTGTCTTGAAATAACAAGGCCAACAAAAGTGGTTTCATGATTTTATCACTTTTCTTTAAATGGTTATGGATTTTATAGTGGAAATAACCCTAGTTTAGGTGCATAATTCACCAAAAAAGATCTGGAGATCAAATAAATTTGTCCTCATAGGGTTTTGTAAATTATTGAGTTTTTGATTTTTGAGAGTTCGAAACACCTCAAAATAATTACCAGAATGCCCTTCGGAAAATCCCAAAGTTAGTTTGTCTTTTTCACTAGATTTATTCTATAGAGGCTTTTGATATGAATCCAAGGTCACATGGTAGGTATTTTGAATACCTTTCTGTAGAGATTGGATTCATAAATTTTGGAGATGTATATTTATAGATGGGATTTATTGAGTGAAATACCCATGTGTTGAAGTGTTAATTCATTAAAATAAATCCGAGGCTCCATAAATCTTGATCTCCTAGGATCGGGTTGATGTAGTAGTACTTGATCATTGGGTGTTGGAGTCAACTCAAAATAAGTTCTAGAATCATAGAGAATTTTCTAAATTCCCCACATAGGTGTTTTTATTATTCTTGCAGGAAATATGCCTTGAGAGGCAATAATAAAGTTGTTATTATGTATTCCTTCTATATGATAGATGTTTATTCTACATGCTATAATTGTATTGATAGGAAACTTCAATACATGTGTGTTTAATAAAAAAATAAAACGTTCCTAGTTATGCATCTCTTATAGACTAGCTCGTTGATTAACAAGATGATCAAAGTTTCCTGATCATGGACATTGGATGTTGTTAATAATGAGGTCACAACATTTGTGAAATGATGTGATGAACATTCATCCGAAGTATAGCATTCTGATCAAAGTCATTATGTTTATATTTCTATAACATCATACGAAGTAATCTTTATCCTTAGACCATGAAATCATGTTAATTGCTGACATCAGAAGAGTAACTTGATAACATCAAACGTCACACCCTAAAAGGGTGACTATAAAGGTGGTTTCAGATACTGCGAACATGTCATGTTGAGGCTCATGGAGCAAGAGTGGAATTTATCAATCCCGATGACGGATAGATATACTCTGGGCCCTCTCGATGATATCACATTAAGATAGCTTGCAAGCAAGTGATGTGATCACTAGAATGTTATATCACGAGAACGAGAAAAGAGTGCATGTCGGTAAAGAGATCAAACTAGGTATTTGGATACCGATGATCGAATCGCGGACATGTAATATATCATGAGACAAAGGGATTAAGTTACGAGCATTAAAGGTTCTCACGAGCACAGAAGTCATCGTTGAATGTGTAGGAGTCAGTATGGACCTCCAGGTCCCGCTTCTGATTATTTATTTGAGAGGAGTCTCAATCATGTCTGTATTATTCGCGGACCATAGGGTGACACACTTAAGGGTTGCCAAACACCATTTTGGAGCACATATGTTTCAGACAAAAGAATTACAAAGCACTGGAATTATTTCGATGGAAACCAGAATTGTTTCGGGTGAAATTGCAGAAACCTGTTCTGCATGTGATATTGAAATGTTACAAGGGGTTTTATGTGAATGTTTGTTAATTAAAGTAATTAACAAATTTCTAAATAAAATAAATAAAAGAGTTTTATTAAATGAGAGTTGCATTAAATTTGGTGGAAATTTTATGCATGTGAGTGGAACTTTGGGTGGAGGCTAAATTGATGTGAGTGGAGCTTCCACCACATGAATGAGGAAGAGGTGGGGGCACCCCTCATGGGCGCCGGCCATGGTAGGGGAGGAGCCCCCCATCTCCTATAAAAGGCCCCCTCTCTTCCAACAAAGCACACCTCCTCGTGAAGGATCTCTCTCCCCCTCTAGATATATTTCCCCATGGTCTCGGATTAGCGAGATACATGTTCCCGGTGGCCTTGTGTCTGGAAGGAGTTGCTGCTTCCGCTGATTCGCTGGAGCGAGGAGGTGGAGGTTATTCGATGGCCTGAACGTGTGTGCGAGGACGGATGCGCTGCTGATTTGCGGCGCTAGGACTTCCACACGATCTTAAGATCGGCAAGCGTATGACTACATCATCCACGAGTTCCAACTCGTTAACAAAACTCTATTGTCTTTGAGGGTAAGTTCTTTATGGATGTATATCCACTCGTTGCTTGTATCTAGTAGATAGATCTTGGCGTATAGTTCTCATCGTAGGAACATTTTTGTTTTCTATGCTGCGAACACAACAGTGATATCAGAGCCTGATCTATGCGTAGGTGCTTTGCACGGGTAGTACACATATGTTATTATGTGGGCGATGATGATCATGTTATTACTTCTTTCATGTATTTTGGATACTGGTGGCATAGTGGGATGAAGCGGCCCAGACCAACCTTACATGTCATCGCACATGAGACCGGTTCCACGACTGACATGCAACTAGTTTTGCATAAGTGGCTGTCGGGTGTCTCTCTCTCCTACTATAGTCAATATCTGATTTACAATGAGTTGCTAATAACTTGGTTATCCTCGTTGTGGTTTCATGTTTGTAGGTTAGACCGGTTCTATCTCCGAAAGACCTAAGCGATGTAAAACTTGCAATGGATAAATTAGAGGCGTCTAGTTTAGATCATTGTTGGGCTAGTGTCTTGATATGCTATTGTTGTATGTAGATGTATGGTAGATGCTCTTACAACACACTTAACGTGTAAGTTCCATAGACCTTGGCCTTACACACAAAGGAATGATAAAGATCATACCATGATGCATATGATAGAGATCAAATGCATGGACCATATCATCCCACTTTACAAATTAGATGTTCGCATCTTATATTACCCGTTTGGCGCTTTTAGTAGCATTGTAAGATGATCCCTCATTTAAATATCAAGATAAAATGTGTTCTTCCTTAAGTATGCACCATTTTATGGATCGTGTTTCGAGACATCACGTGATGATCGGGTGTACTTGACTCTACGCTTTCATACAACGGGTGTAAGATAATTTTACACACGCGAATACTAAGGTTCTTACTTGACGATCCTAGCATGTACATACATGGCCTCAGAACACATACCAAAAGGTTAGGCATGAGTCATATAGTTGATATGATGCCCATATAGATGCTCGACATCGACTCACGTGATGATCGAACTTGGTGTAGTGGATTTGGTTCATGTAATCACCAAAGAGACACGAGGGATGTCGTTTTTGAGTGGGAGTTCATTAGTAATTTGGATTAGTTGAACTCAATCTATCATTAACTTAGTCTAAATAAACTTTACAAATTCTGTTGTAGATGGCACCACCAGCTTTTAATTTCAATGTGTTCATGGAGAAAGAGAAACTTGCTGCAAATGGTAGCAACTTCACCAATTGGGCTATGAATTTGAGGATTCTCCTCACTGCTGCACAAAAGAAATATGTGCTAGAGGCGCCGCTAGGCCCCCCACCAGCTCCTGATGCCCCTGACTAGGAAAAGAATGTCTATATTATTCGTCAGGAGGACCACAACTTAGTTCATTGCGGCATAATGTATGGGCTGGAGCCAAAACTTCGAAAGCGTTTCGAAAATGGCAATGCTTTTGATACCATGGGAGAACTGGAAATGATTTTCGATACCCATGCTGCCGTAGAGAGTTATAATGCTTATGAAAAGTTCTTTAGCTGCCTGATGGAGGAGAATAACTCCGTCAGTGAGCACGTACTAAAAATGTCTGGGTATGCCGATAAGCTTGTGTCCTTGGGAATAACGATTCCCATTGACCTAGGCATTCATCATGTTCTCCAATCTTTGCCACCTAGATACAAGAGCTTCGTGATGAACTATAACATGCAGGGCATGAATAAGTCTCTTCCCGAACTTCTGTCAATGCTTAAAACTGCAGAAGTGGAGATTAGGAAAGAACATCAAGTGTTGATGATCAATAAGACCACCGGTTTCAATAAAGACAAGAAAGGCAAGCAGAAGGAAAAGAAGGGCAGCAAATCTGTTGCCACACCTGAGAAGAAATCCCGAGCTAGCCCTAAGTCTGATACTGAGTACTACTATTGCAAGGGGACTGACCATTGGAAGCGCAACTGCCCCAAGTATTTGGCGGACAAGAAGGCCGGCAAGGCAAACAAAGGTATATGTGATATACATGTTATTGATGTGTATTTGACTAGTACTCGTAGTAGCACATGTGTATTTGATATGGGATCGGTTGCTAATATATGTATCTCGATTCAGGAGCAGCGGAACAAGCCACAGCTAGCAAGGGATGAGGTCACAATGCGGGTCGACAATGGATCAAGAGTTGATGTGATCGCCGTCAGAACGTTGCCTCTCCATATGCCGTCGGGATTAGTGATAAATCTAAATAATTGTTATTTGGTGCCTGCGCTGAGCATGAAAATTGTATCCGGATCGTGTTTGATGCGAAGTGGTTATTCCTTTAAATCGGAAAACAATGGTTGTTTGATTTACATGAATGATATCTTTTATGGTCATGCACCTATGATGAATGGTTTATTTATGTTGGATCTCGATAGTTGTATTACGCATATTCATAATGTTGATGCTAAAAGGATTAAACTTGATAATGATATATCTGCATATATGTGGCACTGCCGTCTAGGTCATATTAGCGTTAAACGCATGAAGAAACTCCATTCTGATGGAATTTACGAATCACTTGATTTTGAATCATTTCATACATGTGAGCCATGCCTTATGAGCAAGATGACCAGGACGCTGTTTTTCGGTTCAATGGAACGGGCGACAGATTTATTGGAAATCATACATACTGATGTGTGTGGACCAATGAGTGTGTCGGTGCGAGGTGGATATCGTTATTTTGTTACTTTCACGGATGATTTGAGTAGATACGGGTATATCTATTTGATGAAACATAAGTCTGAAACCTTTGAAAAGTTCAAGGAATTTTAGAATGAAGTGGAAAATCATCGTGACAAAAAGATCAAATTTCTGCGGTCCAACCGTGGAGGAGAGTATCTTAGTTACGAGTTTAGCACACATATGAAAGACTGTGGAATAGTTTCACAACTCACGCCTACCGAAACACCACAATGTAATGGTGTGTCAGAACGTCGTAATCGTAGTTTACCGGATATGGTTCGATCTATGATGTCTCTGACTGACTTGCCACTGTCATTTTGGGGTTATGCACTAGAAACTGCTGCATTCACTTTAAATAGGGCACCATCTAAATCTTCTAAAACGACATCGTATGAATTATGGTTTGGAAACAAACGTAAGCTATCATTTCTTAAAGTTTGGGGGTGCGATGTTTATGTGAAGAAAGATCAGCCGGATATACTCGAACCCAAAGCGGAAAAATGCATCTTCATAGGATACCCTAAAGAAACGATTGGGTATACCTTCTATCACAGATCCGAGGGTAAGATTTTTGTTGCCAAGAATGGATCCTTTCTTGAGAAGGAGTTTCTCGCGAAAGGTGTGAGTAGTCGGAAGGTAGAACTCGAAGAGGTTATTGAACCTTCTCTTCATGAAATGGCGAGTAGCGCAGCACCGGAAATTGTTTCGGAGTTGACTTCACCTGATGAAGAGAGAGCTAATGATAATGATGATGAAACTCCGAAAGAGGACACTACCAAGCCTCGCTGGTCAAGTAGGACAGGTGTAGCTCCTAAACTGTACGACAATCTGTTATAAATTTCATGATTGATGAAATAGATGACCCTGCGACGTATGAAGAAGCGATGATAAACCCGGATTCCAACAAATGGCTAGAAGCCATGAAATCCGAGATGGAATCCATGTACGAAAACCAGGTTTGGACCTTGGTGGACTTACCTCACGATCGAAAGGCCGTTGAGAATAAATGGATTTTCAAAAGAAAAACTGATGCTGATGGTAATGGGACCATCTATAAAGCTCGACTTGTCGCAAAGGGGTTTCGACAAATTCAAGGAGTTGACTATGATGAGACATTCTCTCTCGTAGCGATGCTAAAGTCGGTTTCGACAAATTCGATTATGAAATATGGCAGATGGATGTCAAAACCGTGTTCCTCAATGGTAATATTGAAGAAGAGTTGTATATGATGCACCTAAGGGTTTTGTCGATCCTAAGGATGCTTATAAGGTATGCAAGCTTTAGCGATCTATCTATGGAGTTGGAATCCCAGAGTTGGAATCTCTGTTTTGATGAGGTGAGCAAAGAGTTTGGATTTGTCCAAACTTATGGAGAGGCTTGTCTTTACAAGAAAGTGAGTGGGAGCAATGCGGCATTTCTGATATGATATGTGGATGACATATTATTGATTGGAAATGATATAGATCTTTTAAAAAGTGTTAAAAGTTATCTAAACAGCAAATTTTCGATGAAGGACCTTGGTGAAGCTTCATATATATTAGGCATTAAAATATATGGAGATAGATCAAGGCGCCTAATTGGGCTATCGCAAAGTACATACCTTGATTAGATATTAAAGAAGTTTAATATGGACGGAAGGAAGAAGGGGTTCTTACCTATGTTGCAAGGCAAGACATTGAGTAAGACTCAACGTCCTGCTACGGCAGAAGAAAGAGAGATAATGGATAAGATCCCCTATGCCTCTGCCATAGGCTCTATAATGTACGCCATGCTATGTACAAGACCGGATGTGGCACATGCTATTAGTTTGACTAGTAGGTACCAATCTGATCCAGGTTCAGAACACTGGATAGCGGTCAAGAATATCCTTAACTACTTAAGAAGAACTAAGAATATGTTTCTTGTATACGGAGGTGAAGAAGAGCTAGTCGCTAAGTGTCATGTTGATGCTAGCTTTGACACTGATCCGGATGACTCTAAGTCTCAATCCGGATATGTATTTCTCTTGAAAGGAGCAGCAGTTAGTTGGAGGAGTTCCAAACAACCTGTGGTGGCTGGATCAACGATGGAGGCGGAATATGTTGCTGCTTCAGAAGCGGCGCATGAAGCGGTTTGGATGAAGGAGTTCATAACGGAACTAGGTGCGGTTCCTAGTGCATTGGACCCAATGGTGATCTATTGTGACAACAATGGAGCCATAGCCAATTCCAAGGAACCAAGGTCTCACAAGAATTCCAAGCATATTAAGCACCGGTTTCACTCCATCCGTGAGCATGTCAAGGATGGAGATATAAAGATTTGTAAAGTACACATGGACCTAAATGTAGCAGATCCGTTGACTAAAGTTCTACCTAGGGAAAAACATGATCAACACCAGAACTCCATGGGTGCTAGATTTATCACTATGTGAACTAGATTATTGTCTCTAGTGCAAGTGGGAGACTGAAGGAAATATGCCCTGAGAGGCAATAATAAACTTGTTATTATGTATTCCTTGTATATGATAGATGTTTATTTTGCATGCTATAATTGTATTGATAGGAAACGTCAATACATGTGTATTTAATAAATAAATAAAAGGTTCCTAGTTATGCCTCTCTTATAGACTAGCTCGTTGACTAACAAGATGATCAAAGTTTCCTGATCATGGACATTGGATGTTGTTAATAACAAGGTCACAACATTTGTGAAATGATGTGATGAACATTCATCCAAAGTATAGCATTACGATCAAAGTCATTATGTTTATATTGCTATAACATCATACGAAGTAATCTTTATCCTTAGACCATGAGATCATGTTAATTGTTGACATCAGAAGAGTAACTTGATAACATCAAACATCACACCGTAAAAGGGTGACTATAAAGGTGGGTTCAGATACTCCGAAGATGTCATGTTGAGGCTCATGGAGCAAGAGTGGAATTTATCAATCCCGATGACGGATAGATATACTCTGGGCCCTCTCGGTGATATCACATTAAGATAGCTTGCAAGCAAGTGATGTGATCACTAGAATGTTATATCATGGGAACAAGAAAAGAGTGCATGTCGGTAACGAGATCAAACTAGGTATTTAGATACCGATGATCGAATCTCGGACATGTAATATATCATGAGACAAAGCGATTATGTTATTAGCGTTAAAGGTTCTCACGATCACAGAAGTCATCGTTGAATGTGCAGGAGTCGGTATGGATCTCCAGGTCCTGCTTCTGAATATTGATTTGAGAGGAGTTGTCGTCGGATTAAGGACAAGTATGCCATGAGGGGGTCCTCGAGGTGTGCGGAAGAGATGGGTGTGAGACGTACGGTGTTCCGAGATGGTGAGCACACAAGTTTACCCAGGTTCGAATCTGCCGGCTTTGGACGGAGCCTACTCCTGCTAGCAATCTAGTAATATGGCAGAGCCGAAGTATGGGTTACAAGGGTTTCGCCAGTGCGAGTTGAGATTGTAGACTATTGAGGTGTTTCCCTAAAGGCTTTCCCTAGGACGGCTTATATAGATATCCGGCCTAGGGTATACAGGAGAGATCTATCCGGCTACGACTAAGAGTCGGTTACAAAGTACATCTTGAACTACAAGTAACATTATCGGCCTAAGTCGGTAAGTCTTCTGGGCCTTCCCGTAGCCAGATTGGACTCGGTCGTTCTCCCTGATTGGGCCACCCATGAAGCAAAGCTCTAACCCGAAGTGGGCCATCCTGGTCAATAAGGAATTGTGAGGATACCTGGAAAGTATATCCCCAACAGCAGCCCCCGGAGGCCTCCAAGATCCAAAGTCGGATTCATTATCGTCTAGCTTGACCTTTGGCTTGCAGAATCTTGAAGGGTTCCTGAAACTTCACAACAAAAAATATGATCCGGGTCTTAAAAAATAAGTCGGACCTATCAACAGGTTACTCGGATTTTCCAGCTCGATTTCAAACTAAGCTAGAACTTGGTTTCTAACGCCACCTGACACAAGTCATGGTCAAGTCACATCATCTGACAAGCATTCCGTCAGCACGACCATTGGTGGGTCCGCAGTTCGCCGAACCGAGGCGCCGTTTCAATGCGTGTGTGGAGATCGAGGCGACGCAATCATCGCGTGGGTCCTTCCGAGTTCCTTCCACGACGTGTGGCGGTTACACTGTAGCATTTGCACGAATTTTGGCGTAGTTAGGTGGATATAAGGGGTTAGGATTTTCTCCTTCTCCTTCCACCAGTCCTTTGCCTTTTCCTCTCCTCCCAATCTCCCGGCGCGCACAAGCTCCCCTGTTCCTCCCCACAGAACTCCCAGCGCCGCCCCTTTTAGGTCAACTGCTTCGCCGGAGAAATGGCTTCATCTTCTTCCTCTGGCTTGGCGGCGGCAGCAACGGCGGAAGCGGTGGCAGAGAAAGGGAGCTTTCGTGGGCTCTGGATTCCCTGCACGCTCAACGACGAGGGTCTCAAGAATGTGGAGAAGGAAGGGCTCCTTGCCGCCGGTGACTGGCGGAGCGGCTTCGAAGAAACCGTCCCCAACCCGCGCGACGGCGAGCGGGTCCACTTCGGCACCCACCTCGACAGAGGTTTGTCATTTCCTCCCTTAGAGTTCTTCTCCGAGGTGATTGATCATTACGGAGTTCAACTCCATCATCTTCCTCCCAACTCTCTCTTAGAGATGAGCGCGTGCGCTTCGTTGTGTGAGGGCTTTCTCGGCATTAGGCCGAGTTTGACTCTTTTCTGGTACTATTTTCATGTCCGGAGAAACTCCATTACCGCCGGTGTTCCTTATATCACCGGCACTATTAGTTTTTCGCTTAGACACGAGCATGCGTATCCCAAAATTCTAGCTAGTGACTCGGTCAAACAATGGCTAGCCACATTTTTCTATCATAGGGATATTCCGGCTCCCGGCAAAGCCACTGCTTTGCCGGCTTTTGTTGACAGAGCTGCCACGGCCCAACCTTCTTAGGACGAGGCTGCTCTGGCTCTCACTGACGATCTGATCCTCGCTAAGAGGCGGATCGAATACTTGATCAAACACAAGGGACTTAAGGGATCCGATTTGGTCCAATGCTGGGTCTCACGCCGGATCCAGCCCCTTCAGTACCATGGGGATTGACTGATGCACTCCATCACGTAATCCAAGAAAGACTCCCTCCGCATCAGCCCCAAAGCCTACACCACTCAAGGCTACATAAGCCAGATCAAGTGGCTGATCCAAGAGCGGATCGAGAGGAGAATCCCGGAGGTTTCTCTGGATATGCATACGGCGGAAAACCCCGTAGTGCTGGTAAGCACCCATCAGTACACTTTTTATGTGTTTCAATCTTCGAGTTATACTGCAATACTGATATGTTTTCTTATTTTCAGCTTGGTGACCTCCCCGAGTCGAAACTTGCTCCGCTCGAAGGATATCCTCCTGAGTTTTCTCAGGAGACAGAGGTGGTCCCATTGCAGGACCTTGCGCTCAAGAAGCGCAAAGCTCCGACAGTGGTTGTGGGCACAAAGGAGGTGCCTGTCGTGAAGAGGTCACTTTCAGTCACAACTTCCGCCTTTGTACTTTACTCAAATTTCTTTCCGAGATGTAACGTTTCCGACTTTACTACATTCTCAGAGCAAAACCTCTCATCAAGGGCAAGGGGAAGGGAATTTCTTCGAAGCCCCTGCGATAGACGAAGCTCACCATAGCTTCCCCTGCCGTAGCTCCTCCGACTCCTGCCCCTCAACCTTCTGCAACGCCGGCGACCATTCCTTCCCCGGTCATCGCAGAAGATCCGGCTCCTTCAACAGAGCCCGCGATCCTTGAATCGCACACTAACATCACCATGGGTGAGTCAAATCTAGATAAGGTTGAACCCTCTTTGGGTAATGATCCCTCGGCAGAAACCTTTGCCGAAAACCTTATCAGCAATTCGGGACTTGCCAAGTTTGGCCTGTCTCGGATATCTGCTGAAGAAATCCAGCGGCTCTCTAGGCAATGCCTGGAGAAAAGTACTTTATCTGCCGAAGAAGAAGCGCAAGAAGCAGAGGACGTCAAGTTCTCTGACCTTCTCGCCCAGTGTGCCTTCGCGACGAGAGGATTAGGACTGGTGAGCTTCCAACAGCTCTAGTGATTCCTTTGACTCTTGCCGAAAAGGTGGCCGCTGAAGTGAACGCGGGATTGGATAAACTCACCGGCGAACAATATGTAAGTCGGAATTCCAACTCCTGTTTTTTCCATTCTTTTATATCATATCCTCTAGCCCCCAAGCATGAAGTAGGATATATAATCCAGGTTTATGCTTCATTAGGATGCCAAAGAATGAACTAGTGTAGCTCCCAAGGCTCGTGCTGATATTAGCAAAAATATTAGCCCGAGTCTTAAGTAGCTTTCTGACTTTGGGTATTCTGACTTACAGAAAGTATGTTCCTATAACCAGGATTTACTGAAGAATGTTTGCGATAAGCGGAGAGAGATCAAAGCTCTCTGGCTTAAAAATGCTGAACTTAAAGTTGCCAAGGATGAGGCTGAAGGTAAACATTCCGAGACTCAAACCTTGTCTTTAATATTTTCAATGTCGATTTTTCTGAACTGTTGTTCTTTTTGACTCACAGCGCTGGTGAAACAATCTTGTGCCATGATCGAAGAGGCTGAGAACCTCAAAACCCTGGTGGTGGAGAACAAGGAGCTTCGTCAAGAGCTGGATAAGCTCAAGGCGGATCATGAAAAGAGCATTGCTCAAATCCTTGAATCATCCTCCATGGCCACTGATGAGTGTGATCGCAAGATCGCTGCTCAAGATAAAACAATCTCGAACCTCAAGGATGAGCTTAACAGAGAGAGGGACCTTTCCCAGGCGCTCCGGGCTGAACTCCAGAGTCTCCGGGAGGAGAAGCCAAAATTGACGATGTCATTTTCGGTCAGTTCCATCTGTCTGACTTATCTTTTTCTTCGACTTTCTTCAATGTCGGATATTTCTTAACTTGTTTTGTATATAGGTCATCTGAACTTGACGGACTATTCTTCCACCGAGCCCCGCACCCACCGGCTTACCCAAGTCGGAGACCTGCTTCATGACTTCCGTCAATCCCTTGAGGACATTGGCGAAGCTCTCAAGATTCCGGACATGCACAACATGTCGGATTTTCAGGTGCGGGACAAGGAAAAGGAGATGCCGCAGCTCGACCAAGATTGGAACATGTCCTACGCACGATCAGCAGCGCAGAACGCTCTCACCATGGTCATGAGCCACCATGGAAACATGGAGATATGGCAAGTGACCAGAGGGTACTCTATAGTGGATGAAGATGGCCAGGAGCAGGACATCAAGGCCATTATGGACTCTTGTGCCGGATATGGGTGTCATGTAGCTGACTTGACTAGCTACGATACTCCATTCTTCAACCGTGTGGACACTCCGCCTCCGCCTACAGAAGAAACAGCAGAAATCCGACGATGAACGCACCACCTCAGATGCGGACATCTCGGAACGATATCACGGCAACGTATCCAGCAAGCCGGAAGCTCCTTCATCTCCTCCTGCATCATAGATCAGAAATTATTGTATTATTCTGGAAAAACATGATGCGTCTGTAAATATGCAGTATTTTAACTTTGCTAGTGCTAAGCTTTTGATCTATTTAGCACTTTTTGGCTTTGAGTTTTTTTTGTGTGCCTGAAATGTTTACATAAGCACTTGTATTTTTTCCATCTATACTTATCGTTTATCTGGCTTTCCGCCTCGTCCCTTTCGTGAACCGGCTAAACCTTCTGCCGGAAACTTTGCCGAGCAACGGAGCTCAATTGCTAAACAAGTTTAAACTCGGAAACAAAGCCGGCTTCCAGTACCAACAATTGACTGCTCGGAAAATGCCCGCATCCAGCAGTCAGACAATAACCAAAGTAAAGACTAGAAATTTGAGAGTTATACCCGAAGGTAGCAATTTTAGAATCGGAAATCTAAACCAGAACGAACATGAGCATAAAGTACTTTCAAGCATTCTAGGATTTTCGACTATGACATGATCATTCGGAAATAAGATGATAAAAACTTCTTAGAAAAATCTTGAGGCAACCAAAACTTTTATTTCTCACAGAACATGTACATATATATGATTAAAAAGAAGGATAAACTAACAATAAAAGGGACGTATCTAAGCAATATTCCATGGTCTGTCTAACTCATCCAGATTTGTACTGCCTCCAGCTCTCTTTCTCTTCTTAGTAGCAGGTCTTTCTTTGACTGGCATCATGTCAGTTAAGTAGTACGATCCATGGTGTAATACTCGACTAACTAAAAAGGTCCCTTCTCATACTGGGGAAAGTTTGTGCTTTCTTTGTTGTACAAGCCGGAGAACCAAATCACCTTTATTGAAAAATCTATTTCGGACTCTCTAGCTATGATACTTGCGTAACTTCCGTTGATAGGCTGTAGATCTCATTTCAGCAACGACGCGAACTTCTTCGACTAAGTCGAGATCATTTTGTCGAGAAATCTCGGCATCCTCTTCAATATACGCGGCCACTCTAGGAGAAGTATGAATCAAATCACTAGGAAGAACTGCTTCTACACCATAGACCAAGAAAAAAGGTGTGTATCCTGTTGACATGTTTGGAGTTGTTCGTAAACTCCATATCACAGAGGGTAATTCCTCTGCCTAAGCCCCCACAGTACGTCGCAATGGTGCTTCGAGTCTCGGTTTTAGGCCCTGTAGGATTAAACCATTTTCTCTTTCGACTTGTCCGTTAGCCCGTGGATGTGCGACTGACGCAATGTCAAGCCGGATATTTTGCTCGTTGCAGAATTCTGCCAATTCTCCCATAGAGAAGTTACTCCTGTTGTCCGTGATAATTCTATGCGGATAACCATACCGGATTATAACATCCTCGACAGATCTTTTGGCTGTTGCTCCATCACAACTAGTGATAGGTTTAGCCTCAATCCATTTGGTGAATTCATCCACCATCACTAAGAGGTTAGTAAATCCACTTGGAGCTCGTTTAAATGGTCCTACCATATCAAGCTCCCAGACCACAAAGGGCCATGTTATAGGTATTGTTCGCAGTTGATCAACCAGAAGATGAGCTTGCTTGGCGTCCTTTTGGCAGCCTTTGCATGTCTTGACTAATCGTTCAACATCTGCCTAAGCTGTAAGCCAGAAAAATCCGTGTCTAAAATCTTTTGCCACTAAAGATTTGACTGCAGCGTGGTGACCACACTCGCCTTCGTGGATTTCTCTTAAGATTTCCACTCCTTCTTCCGGAGATACACAACGCTAAAAGACCCCAGAAACACTCCGTTTATGGAGCTCACCTTTAAGAATAGTATAGGATTTTGCTCGTCGGATAATCTGCAAGCTCAGCACCTCGTTTTCGGGTAATTTTCCATCTACCAAATAATCGAGGTAGGGTTGAGTCCAGCTGGGAATTACAGCCAGAACTGCTATCAAAGGTGAGTCGGATTTGGTCGGATATTCCTCACCTACTCCTTTTATTGAGGGAACTTTGAGGTGCTCTAAAAAAGCGCCATCCGGGACCTCTTTCCTCGCAGAACCTATCCGAGATAGTGCGTCTGCTTCCTCATTTTCTGCTCGAGGGATGTGTTGAACTTCGAACCCTTCGAACGATTTAGATAGATCATCCACGGCAGCTTTATATGCTGCCATGTGTTTATTTGCATTACAAATATCCAACACTTGTTGAGCAACAAGATCCGAATCTCTGTAACACATCAAACATCGGATGCCAATATCCTTAGCAATCTGGATTCCATGCAGCAATGCTTCATACTCGGCAATATTGTTTGTCGCTGTGAAGTGGATCTGCAACACGTATAAAAGTTTATCTCCTTGGGGTGATTTGAGCACCACGCCTGCCCCCGAGCCCCCTCGATCCTTAGACCCATCAAAAAAGAGGGTCCAATATTCTGACTCAGGGAGGATCATGTTCTCCTTCATCTATGTCCAATCAGCGACAAAGTCAGCAAGGATCTGGGATTTGATTGTTGTCCGAGGTTTATACTCAATATCGAAAGCTGAAAGCTCTATGCCCCATTTGGCGACGCGTCCTGTGGCGTCACTGTTGTTCATTATATCTCCCATGGGAGCTATGCTCACCACGGTAATTGGATGCTCCTGAAAGTAGTGTCGTAACTTACGAGATGCTAGAAAAACACCGTGAGCCAACTTTTGATAGTGCGGATATCGCTGTTTTGATTCTGCCAGGACCTCACTGACAAAGTAAGTCGGACGCTGCACCAGGTGTTCCTGATTTTCCTCTGGTATCTCCACCACCATGACGATACTAACGACCTTATTTGTCGCAGCAAGATAGAGCAACATCGGTTCCTTAGGTTTCGGCGCTGCAAGGATAGGAGCAGATGAGAGTACTTTCTTTAGGTCTTGTAGTGCGGCTTCAGCTTCGTCAGTCCAAACAAAATCCTTGGTCTTTTTTAGGAGTTTGTATAATGGTGCGGCTCTTTCACCAAGCCGGCTTACAAATCAACTGACGCAGCGATGCAACCAGTTAACCTTTGTACGTCCTTCAAGCGAGTTGGCCTGGAAATGTTGAGTATAGCCTTGATTTTTTCTTGGTTCACCTCTATGCCTCTTTGAGACACGATGAAACCTAACAATTTTCCGGCTGGTATTCCAAAGAAGCATTTCTTCAGATTAAGCATGATGTTGTATTTTCGTAGATTAGCAAATGTTTCCTCTAAGTCGGAAATCAATGTTTCCTTCTTTTGGGACATTACCGTGATAGCATCCACGTATGCATGTACATTGCGTCCGATTTGGTCATGGAGGCAACGCTGCATCGTGCGCTGGTATGTAGCTCCCGCGTTCTTTAGCCCGAAGGGCATCATAACAAAACAGAAGGTTCCGAAGGGGGTTATGAATGAAGTTTTGACTTTGTCAGAATCCTTCATCCGGATTTGGTGATAACCGGAATATGCGTCGAGAAAACAGAGGAGTTCCGAGCCTGCCGTAGAATTGATAACTTGATCAATTCTAGGCAGAGCGAATGGATCTTTTGGACAAGCCTTGTTCAAGGCAGTATAATCAACACACATCCTTAAATCAGTGGTGTCCTTTTTAGGGACCATTACAGGATTGGCCGACCACTCAGTGTGGATGACCTCTTCTATGAATCTGGCTAACTCGAGCCGTGCTAGTTCCTTAGCTATTGCCTTACGCTTTTCATCGCCAAACCGCCGTAGGGACTGTTTGACGGGTTTAGCGTTCGGGTTTACATTTAGAGAGTGCTCGGCAAGTTCCCTAGGTACTCCGGTCATGTCAGATGGCTACCATGCGAAGATATCTTGATTTGCTTGGAGGAACTTGACGAGCGCATTTTCCTATGCGCTACCTAGGCCTACGCCTATCTGGGTCACCTTGGAGGGGTCATCATCCTTCAACAGCGCTTTCTTCGTCTCTTCCGATGCCAGGAACTCCGGATTTGGCTTTGTCACCTCCTTCTTCGTTGCGGGCATCTCGGACAGATCTATGCTCTTCTTGATCTCCTGGTACTCCTGGGCGTGCAGCACGGCTTCGGCAAAGGCGACATTTCCATCCTCGCACTCTCACGCTTTCTTCGGGTCTCCCCTGATGGTGATCACGCCGTTGGGACCTGGAATTTTCATCATATTGTAAATGTAACACGGACGAGCCATAAAAGCCCAGTAAGCCGGACGTCCGAATATAGTGTGGTAGGCGCTCTTGAACGGGACCACTTCGAAGGAAATTGCCTCCGTCTGATAGTTCTTTGGAGGTCCAAAGGTAACATCCAAAGTAATCTCTCCCAGGGAATTAGCTTGTCTTCCTGGGACAACTCCGTGAATGATCACAGAGCTGTGGTTGAGCTGGGTTTCCGAGATCTTCATCCGGCGTAGCGTTTCGACATAGACAATATTGATGCTGCTACCACCGTCCATGAGGGTCTTGGAGAAACCATAACCATCAATAAGAGGGTTGATGATTTAGGCGTATTTTCCTCGCTTGTTTAACTTAGGCGGATGATCAGCGCGGTCAAATGTGATCGCCACTTCCGACCAGTACAGATATTGAGGGACATCCGGAACTGTTGCATTGAGCTCGTGTAGAACTGCCTTCTTGACCTTTGCTGGTTGAGATCCGACGAAAGTGACGTAAGTGTCCTTCATGGTGGGAAAAGTCTTCTTCCCTTCCGGCTTGGGATTTGAAGCATCAGCTTCCTCCATGTCGGAATCTTCCTTGGTCTCCTTGTCCTTTTCGAGATTTTTCTTTCCCTTCTTCTGCTTAGCTTTGTAGCCCGCGGTGTCATCTCTTTTGATGTCGTCATTGAAACGACATTCAGCGTTGGTGTGCGATGAGCCCCCATTAGCGTCTAGGTGATGCACACATGGGTTATTGGCAATGTCGGCCCAAGAATAGGTTTTGCCTGGTTGCTGTTCTCCTCTACCTTGGACCCTTGAAGTCCCACGGCCACGCCCGCGGCCTCCGCCGTGTCCTCCTCATCTTCCAAACCCCGAAACAGTAGTAACCACCGCTATTTCCGTGCTGGGTTTTTCTTTCGAGGTATTTTTTCTCTTCTGAGCTTGTTGCTTTGGTTGTCTTGCTGACTGAGGCACAGCTAGGACATTGAGTAATCCCTCTACATCGTCGTTACCATCTGCATACTTGCTCGTTGTTTCTATCATCTCTCCCAAATCAGTGACCTTGTCACGCTTCAAGCGGTGACGTAGTAGACCAATTGGGAGTCCTGTGATGAAAGCTTTAATCACGGTTTGATCGTTTACTCCTTCACAGGAGTTCTTGGTGTCGATCCATCGTCCGAGGTAATCCCGGCAAGTTTCTCCGGCTTTCTGGGTGCAAAGTTGTAGGTCTCCATCCGTATAGGGCCTCCGATATGTGCCTTCGAAATTCCAAAAGAACGCACTTTGCATGTCATACCAGTTATGGATGGTGTTCTCCGGAAGTTCATTGAGCCATGATCGCGCCGTCTTCCGCAACATATGTGGGAGATATCGGGTTGCGACCAGGCTGTTTCCGCCTTTGGCGATGCAGCAAGCTTGAAAAAAATCCTGAAACCAGGTATCTGGCCAAGCAATGCTGTCGTTGGCTTGGATATGCCTTGAGATAGCAAATCATTTCGGGAATTTTGTAGCTCTGATGGGTGGTCCGAAGCACTTTGGGCCCACGTAGATGTCATCGTTTTCATAGAGCCACGCCTCTATGTAGGAATTGATCCTGTGTCTTGCGTCGTTCGAGGATAGAGATCGTCCCGAATGTCGGTTGTGGCTGCGGTGCCTTGGAGCCGGACTTCGTCTTCTGCCACCACCTCCTCCGCCTCATCGTCCTCCTTGCCCTCCTTGGGAGCCATTGTGATGACTACTTGGTGGACATGGTGGGGCAGATGAATTGTTTCCGGCTCATCGCCGGTCTTCGTCCGGAGCGTCATTATTCCAGTTCCGGGGAGGATCTTGACTACGACGAGCCCCCTGCTGGCTTGTCCCAGCATGGTTTCCGTCGTTCCTTCGTCCATCATTCCCATCACAGTGGGGCTCAGCCGGACGGCTTGCATGTCTAGGAGGTGGCATTTTCTGACGATCCTCCTCCCGACGTTTCTCTTTATCTTCTCCCCTTCGATCATTAGACTCTCATCGGGGAGGATTCCTCGGAGTCAGTGCAGCAATGGCCTCTTTTTCGGCCACTGGGGCGACGTTGCTCTAGTCACACGCAGTTCTGTGATGCTGTCCCGACGATCCGGTTCTTGAATAATTGTCTTCCCAGCGTTCGGGGCGATGATACTGCTCTCGGCCGCGATGGGGTCTTACGTCAGCCCATGCCGGATCTGTGCGACATTGGTTGGAATCCGAGACCAGTTTTTGACTTCCAGACAGGGCGACCTTTTGCTTCTCCAGTCCCTTGTTGAGTAGTTTGATACCCAACCAGATCTCCTCCGGTCCTGGATTAGCCGATAAAATTTCTCGGCCCGCCACGGTATTCTGTACTGGGGTTGGGTATACCCAATCTCCTTTGATATCTTTCCGTGGCTTCCCCATCTCATCTCCGAAAAGGACGGCACGGACATGTGGGAATTGGTTGTCATTGGTGTGACGCTTCCGTGTCTTCTGATGCAACCGAGACATGTAGTCCTTAGTTGCCATGCGTTTCTTCTCCTCCTTGATGTTTTTGGCTTCAGCCATGAGTTGTTGACGACACACTTCTAGGGCTTGGGCCCTTTCGTCCAGCTCTTCAGCAGTAAGTTCTGCAGCTATAGGGATAGGTGTGGTTAATGCAGCATCGATGAGTTTATGCGCACCTTCGGTGATCACGTGTCCATCCACCAATTCTTATTTTTTTGGCTCTTCTGGGATAAGTGCTCCATCCGAGGCTTCTTCGTATTCCTCGGAAATCACCTCCTCTGTCAGAGGGTCTTTTGTCGGGGTCTTGTTCTTCTTGTTCTTCTTATTTGCCTTCTTGGCAGCGCCGGTAGAAAAGACGGCTTTGGGTTCATTTCCCGGAGTCAAGCTCTGATCGGTACTTTCGGACCTCTGGACTTCGGGATTATCTCCGACGTCCATGTCATCCTGTGCTTTGGGAGAGTGTTCCCCGGATCCTTCATCCATGGCTTCTCCTTCCTCTGCAGCTTTGGAGTTGTACTCCTCTTCATATTCCACGGAGAACTTTCAGAAATCGGCTGACGTCATCGATTCATCCGAGGATGCGGGTACGTCGGCGTTTGTTCCAATTGCCTCCAGCACAGAGTCGGTGTTTTCTCTAGCATCGGCAGAGCCGGATCCGGATCCCACGTATCCGACGAAGTGCGACGCGTGCTTCCTGAGGTACCTGCGGCCTTCGCGATCAGCCATGTCGAAACTCTTAATGGTCTCAAGGATTGCGTCCGCTCTTTCGCCTTGCAGTATCATGTGTCTGAGTGTATACGTCAGGAAAGGCATGTCTGTCCCGGCGTCATCAGAGCCGGAATCAGTGTCGTTGTTATGCTCCTCCTGAATTTCGACTTCCACGGGTGGGTCGATCTAGGATCCCGCCTCTCGAGGGAGATCCACTCCAGATTCGACTTGAACCGCTAGGTCATCTTCAGGCTCGGATTTCTCCACTATCTCCACAACTGGTGCGGGCTAGATGGGATTAGGGTTTTCTGAGATCCGGAACTCTGCCGCCTCCGCGGACAAAGGGGACCCAGAAGATTCTTATGCCTCTATCATCAACGCTGGGGTGGGTTGGGCAGGTTCAGCGAAACCGATGTACACATCGATCTCAACAAAAGACATGATTGTGTAGGCAGTCACAGCCTCCCTATCCGGAATCCAGGTCTCATCGAGAACGATGAGAGGGATGTCGCTGGCATAGAGGATGCGACCGACGATGATAGTCTCGCCGATTCCGATTCTTGCAGATTCCGCTCGGAACGCAGATCCGAAGCTCACTTGCCCCACGGTGGGCGCCAACTGTCGTCGGATTGAGGACAAGTACGCCATGAGGGGGTCCTCGAGGAGTGCGGAAGAGAGGCGTGTGAGACGTACGGTGTTCCGGGACGGTGAGCACACAAGTTTACCAAGGTTCGAATCCACCGGCTTTGGACGGATCCTACTCCTGCTAGCAATCCAGTAATACGACAGAGCCGGAATATGGGTTACAAGGGTTTCGCCTGTGCGAGTTGATATTGTAGACTATTGAGGTGTTGCCCTAAAGGCTCTCCCTAGGACGGCTTATATAGATATCTGGCCTAGGGTTTACAGGAGAGATCTATCCGGCTACGACTAAGAGTCGGTTACAGAATACATCTTGAACTACAAGTAACATTATGGGCCTAAGTCGGTAAGTCTTCTGGGCCTTCCCGTAGCCGGATTGGACTCCGTCTTTCTCCCTGACTGGGCCGCCCGTGAAGCAAAGCTCTAACCCGAAGTGGGCCACCCTGGTAAGTGAGGAACTGTGAGGATACCCAGAAAGTATATCCCCAACAGGAGTCTCAATCATGTCTGCATTATTCGAGAACCGTAGGGTGACACACTTAAGGGTTGCCAAAAACCATTTAGGAGCACACATGTTTCAGACGAAAGAATTACAAAGCGCTGGAATTATTTCGATGGAAACCGGAATTGTTTCGGGTGAAATTACAGAAACTGGTTCTGCATGTGATATTGAAATGTTACAAGGGGTTTTATATGAATGTTTGTTAATAAATAAATTAAAAAATTCTGAATAAAATAAATAAAAGAGTTTTATTAAATGAGAGTTGCATTAAATTTGGTGGAAATTTAATGCATGTAGTGGAACTTTGGGTGGAGGCTAAATTGATGTGAGTGGAGCTTCCACCACATGAATGAGGAAGAGGTGGGGGCACCCCTCATGGGCGCCGGCCATGGTAGGGGAGGAGCCCCCATCTCCGATAAAAGGCCCCCTCTCCTCCAACAAAGCACACCTCCTCGTGAAGGATCTCTCTCCCCCTCTAGATATATTTCCCCATGGTCTCGGATTAGCGAGATACATGTTCCCGGTGGACTTGTGTCTGGAAGGAGTTGCTGCTTCCGCTAATTCGCTGGAGCGAGGAGGTGGAGGTTATTCGATGGCCTGAACGTGTGTGCGAGGAAGGATGCGCTGCTGATTTGCGGCGCTAGGACTTCCACACGATCTTGAGATCGGCAAGCGTACGACTACATCATCCACGAGTTCCAACTCATTAACAAAACTCTGTTGTCTTCGAGGGTAAGTTCTCTATGGATGTATATCCACCCGGTGCTTGTATCTAGTAGATAGATCTTGGCGTATAGTTCTCATCGTAGGAAATTTTTTGTTTTCTATGCTGCGAACCCAACAATTCTTAGTACCGTGGTTCCAAAGCCCATTAAAATTTTATGAGAATACCTTTCAGTGGACATTGGATTTACTTAAATTGGAGTTGTGGATCTCTAGATAAGATTTATTGATTGGAAAAATACATGTTTTGCTAGATGAATTCCCTGAAAATCATTAAATTTAGAATGGACCTAGTACTAAGTCACATGTTAGAGAAAATACACATGGACATGTGGAAAAATAGATCTGGGCCTTCCTCACTCCAAAGGTGAATTTGTTCCTCTATGCGAGCCCACTTCCTACCCTTTTGAATGGTATACTACTTCATACTTCTTCCTATGACCATGATAGGTTCACACCGACAAGTACGGAGCTAAGGGAGGAAGCCCGAGGACTCAAGCCCGACAAGACGGAGGCTTGGAAGAGGAGATGGAAGAAGAAGGTCATTTCAGCAGGCAAACCGGCGACGCCGATCCCACCGCCAGAATTATCAGTGCCAGACCCGACGGACCGAACTCCACACCGACTAAACCGGCGAACACCTGACCATATCGGTGCCCACAAGAAACACATACAGAGTACCAAACCGGTGCCCACCAAAAATATCGCCGGCGACCGGAACATACGGCGCCAGATTCGGCACCACCAGACCTATTGCCAAAATCACCTGTCTGCGCACAAATTTGGGGTTTGATGCCCTAGAATATTCCCTTTAATTACCCCATTGCCTAACTACCCCCATTCTAGTGGTTGTCCTATAAATAGAGCCCCCACCCCTCATGTATCCCTCTGCATAGATGACAGACTAAAGACACCCCCTTTGTGGAATCTCTAGTTTTTCCTCATCCCCTTATCAAAGGGGACCGACTATCGTCACCACCTCGTTGGAGTTTGCATCGCGCCTCCCTCGTTATACAAGGCCTATGTTTGTCACTGCATGAGAATAGTTGTCAAGACCCTCTCCAAGGTGTTCTTCCCTCTCTGCTTGGGATCAAGGGAGCATGTTGACCGATCTTTCCTTGCGAGGATTCTATCGGACCGGTGGCCACCGGCGGGAGTAATCGGCCTTGTATTGTGTGAGTTTTGCATGTGTTCATCGTGTTCTTTGCGAGGCGTGAGTCTGCTTCTGCTACCTTCTCCCGTTCCCCTCGCTTTCCCTTCGACTATGATATGGGCATGATATGCGTGAGGGAGGAGCAAGAGGCAGGGACAAGGGAGATTATGAAGAAGGACGCGAAGATGTCTATGAACACCGGAGTGTCCGGTCGAAGCAAGCTGGAATGCCCGGCGTACCGGAGTGTCCGCCTACGAGGTTTCGTCCGATCCGGACATTTCTGCTTGAGTCGGTTTTGTATCCAGTTGTCGGTTTGGGTCTGTCCAACCGGCTATATAAAGAGTCAGTCAGTCTAGAATTAGGGTTAGCTTGAAATTGAGTTGTTTAGTCTAAAACTATTGTGTGAGTTTCTTAGTGAGCATCCCTCCGGGGACAACGATGTCGTGTTATCTATCGTATTAATATTGTCGCGAGGGTTCATGTGTTCATCAAGGATTGTCGTGTTTTGGTTTGAGGCGTGGTGATCTTCTCCATGTTGCTTGCTGGATTGATTCCTCTTCTCCAGGTGATGTTCATTGGCATTATTGGAAGCATTATTATCCAGGTTACTCGGTATGAAAGATCGGGACAAAAATCTTAGGATCATCTACTTGATCTGTATCAGATTGACCACGAGATCCCTGAAGATCGGTCCACCGACGAGGTTAGCCCTCAATAGTGAATGTTGGATCTCCCTCTCGTCTTCGCCAGGGAGAAGTATTTGACGAGCCGGTCGCGATGGCGCCTAGTTCGGGCGGGCTCCGCCCGTACCAGTGGTCGTTATCGGTACTGATGCCTCCTCCTTGTTAAGTATTCTTCTAGGTGCGAAAGTAGATTCAAAAATAACTTTTATCACCTAGAAATATCATATAATTGCACAATATGATAGCTCTAATTGATATGTTCATATATGATTCCATGATTTGGGATCCCGTTGAAAGAAGTACAAAATAGCACACATTAACGTGGTGAAATACAAAAATACCTACTCTATTTATGCAAAAACAAAAGGTAAATATGCTTCAATTTTGGACGCATCACGATGCACCACGGGAAACCAGTCGGTCGGCCCCATCCTATCTTTGTGCTTACCTTCGTCCATTGCCACTGGCTCCTGTTGGGTATATATACTTGATGGTGTAGGCAGTCACAACCTGCCTAGCCAGAATCCAGTCCTTAATCGAAGAAGTTCGCCTCGTTGCTGAGTCGAGATCAACAGCCTATCAGCAAAAGTTACGCAAGTATCATAGCCAGAGAGTCAAAAACCGGTCTTTCGATAAGGGCGATTTGGTTCTCCGGCTTGTGCAGAAAAGAAAGCGCAAACTGATGAGGACATCCCTACAATTACACCTACCCCAATTACTACTAATGATGTTTCAGCTGCTGCAAAGAAAGATCAATCCAATGAGATAGCGATTGGACCAATTACAAGAGCTCGTGCTAAGCTACTAGAACAACAGGTGAACTTGTTTCTTAAAGAGCCTAATGTTTAGTTAATGAGAATTGTATACTACCTAAGTCTTTGAATTATTGTATGATCAGGTACTTGGGAGAAGAAGGTGTAGCACGAAGCGAGGACCTAATGGAACATGGTGTGTTGATCAATGAAGAATGCATGAGGGAGGATAGGGAGGAAGAGCAAGGAGCACACAAGGCTGAAGATCAACACATGGTGTAAGACCTCTGCCCACGGCAGAGAAACGCCACCATTCTCTGCCATGGTAGGATGTCGTGGCACAAAAGCAACACGATCAGCTGCCATAGCAGGCTGCCGCGGCACCCAACCCACGCCAAAGTCTGCCACTACAAAGTCCTAGGCCGAACCTCCTTTGGGGGTCGGTTTGTATCTTTAGTTGGGTTGGACCAACTCGGATCCCACCTTAGCCGCCGCCCCTCCCACACTCTTAAATAGATGTGGCATACCACTAGTAGGGTCTAGACCATGTTTAAACTATTTTGGAGTTGTTTCTTTCAAAGAACCTCTAGAATTACCCTTTGATCGAATTATACTACTACAATTGAGTGTGATATGTTGTTCCATTGGGAATTAGTAGATAGCAAACTACCGTTCGTGGTCGACGGATGCGTGCGCAAGAGCGTGGTGTTGTGAATATCCCACAGGGTTCGAGAGTTGTTGCATTGGCATCAGGGTTCGGCGGGAGAGTTCATAGCTACAGTCTAGTTATCTATCCACCATTATCATCATCGACAAGTGCTTGCTGAGAAGATCGGGCCACCCCATATCATCTTGGTATCAGATTTCCTCATTTACTTAGTGAGCAATCCACAATCTATCCATAGATTAGTTCGTGTTTTTCATCCTATACAGAAAAACCCCACAAAAAGATTTGCCATAGCCTAGATTACATCGTATTCGAGTAATAGTTGTTGGTCGTGTTCCTCTATTAGTCTAGATCTAGATCTGTTCATCGTAGATTTGTCGCTCTTACTAGTTGTTTTCTAGTCGAATCCATCCTTGTTTCCGCTGCCACCAAGCCAGATCCGATCCAAGCTAGGAGTCCTTGGTTATTACTCTAGGCCGAGTCGGAATTAAAAAAATTCCTACCGACTCTACCGCGGCATAGAAACGGATTGTTTCTCTGCCCCGGATTAGACTCCTGCCGTGACACGCTTTTGGTGTTTTTCTCTGCCGCCGCTCTGCCACGACATGTTTTTGGCTGTTTTTTCTGCCGCTCGCCTGTGCTCTGCCGCTGCTCTACCGTGACATGATTTTGCGCTGTTTTTCTGCCGCGGTACTGAAACTTCTACCACGGCACGATTCTGATCAGTTTTTCTGCCACGACAGCCATACTAAAAAGTGACAAAAATTGCACTTTTCCACAACTTTAGCCACAACCATTCTAGTTCATACATGTAGGAATTTGCCCATTGAGACTAGTTTCCGCTCTTACAGGCTGCTCCTAGGGTTTTGGTGCGATGCTTTATATTTTGGTCGTGATTCATATTATCAAAAAAAAGACTATAGCAAAAGAAAAGGCAAAAAGAGCAAGAATCAATACAAAATAAAAGAGAAAAAGAAAAGGAGAATTTGAGCAAGAGGCCTAGTGATATCTTTGTGCACCGGTAGATTGAGAATCTTGTGCCTATTTACTTTGAGCTTTGCTAGTGTCTCTCCAGCGTGGTGCAACACCCTTCATAGTTGCATTGCCACGTTTATCTACACGTGTGTGTTTCTTGGGTTTTGTATGATCAGCACTAGGACTTGTTTGCGGTGTACTTAGGATACCATACCTAGAGCTCCACCATAAATAACTTGTGTGTCATGTCATCATTCTCTATACCCTTGATATTCACTTCATCACATTAGTGCATAAGTCGTTGATTTTGTTTGGTAAAGCATCTCTATTCACATTGGAATGGTAAGATCTACTTTCTTGTTAGTTGTGAGTGAGTTGTCGGTGTTCCACGAAGCAGATTTTGATTTTTGCACTAACCTACTAATCATGTCTCTTAGTGATGATGATGTTGTGTCATAAAAAAAAGGACGAGGAACTTGTTAATTGGCGCGAATATGAGGCGTTGAAATCCCACTTGACACATGTGTTTACAGCCTCCACAGAGGCCATTGACAGGAATATCCAGGACGTGCAAATGGTAGTGGATCTGAATACTGGCACAGTCACTAATATTTAAACTCAAGTGACAGCAATAAATACCAATGTCACAACTTTGGAGCGTTCCATTGATGCCTTAACAGAAGAAATTCATCGAAGGCAGGAATGCCAATCCGATGATGTGTTTGAAGACAATGATGAGGGTAGTGCAGCTGATGCTGCCCCACATCGTGGTAGGGGGCGTGCCAAACCCCCTGCACTTGCTGCTGCTCCTGCTTATGCTTGTGGTTTTGTTCCTTTGGGACATGATCAACGTGTTGGAAATGAAGCTACTGATGATGGTTTGGGCAAGCCCAAGTTTTCAATTGCCTCTTTTAATGGCTCACTTGATCCTAAAGATTATCTTACTTGGGAGTTGAAGATTGAGAAGATCTGACGTTTGTTTGATTATCCAGAAGACAAAAAGGTCAAGCTTGTAGCGTGAGAATTTGATGGATATGCTTTGCGCTGGTGGGATGTTATTGTGCAAAATAGAAGGGAGGACAATGAACTTCCTGTCATGGATTGGCGTGAGATGAAGCACATTATGAAGGATCATTTTGTACCCTCCAACTACTTGCAATCATTTTTTGACAAGTTGACACAATTGAGGCAGGGAAACATGTCAGTTGATGAGTACTACATGGAGATGGAGATGCTTATGCAACGTGCTAGAGTTCGTGAATCCCTTGAGATGACTATGTAGTGTTTTCTCAACAATTTCAAGCTGCAAATCAAGAGCATTGTTCGTCATCAGAAGTACGAAACTATGAATGAACTAATGCACCATGATAGAGCGGTCAAATCACAGATAGTTGAGGAGGCTAAGTCACGTGCAAGGTTTCCGTCTACCAGCCATTTTGCGGCCAGATCTACACCGCCTCCTATGGCGCCACCTGCAGCGGCTGGTAGCCATCCTCCACCATCGGCCAAACCTGCACCTATGTCTTATTTTGGTTCCAATGCTTGGAAGCCCGCTGCTCCTGCTTCTAGCTCAGGTTCCAATATGTCAACTGCGTGTACTCGCGATGTGGAGTGCCATACTTGTGGAGGTAGAGGACATTACAAGAGAGATTGTCCAAACTGCAAGGTGATGTTTGTTGATACGTCCAAAACTTGCTATTGTTTTTCCCGAACTCTTTTGCTATTTTTTTTCCCGAACTATTTTGCTATTGTTTTTCCTCTAAACTTGTGTGAATTGGATTCAACTAACACAGACTGACGCTGTTTCAGAAGAATTGCCTTGGTGTCTAGTTTTTGTGTAGAAAATCAACTATCAGGAAAAATCCCGGAAAATATGCCAAAAATCCTATTTCACCAGAAGACTCCCGAAGCCAGAATACGAGACGGAGTGGGGCTGAGGGCCAGCCACACCACCTGGCCGCGCAGGCTAGGCCTTGCCGTGCCAGGGGTTGGTCTGGCCGCCCCAAACACCCCCTCGGTCTCCCTCTTCGCCTATAAGTTGCCTTCTGACCTAAAAACTCAGGGGGGGTCGATGTTTTTCCAGAAGGAGTTCCGCTCCACCGCCACCACCAGATTCCACGAAACAACACCACAAACTTCGTTCTAGCACCCTACCGGGACGGGGAATTGGAGAAGATCATCGCCATCATCATCACCATCACTTCTCCATCGACCATCCATGTTTCCCCATCTATGAGTGAGTAATCCCCCGCTGTAGGCTATGGGGATGGTAGGGATTGGATGAGATCGTTCATGTAATGGCATCGGATTGTTAGGGCATGGTGCCTAGTATCTACTATTAGTGCTTTTTTGACTTTGTTGCGACTTGTTATGCTTAATGCTTGTCACTAGGGCCCGAGTGCCATGATTTGAGATCTGAACATGTTATTGCTCATTATGATAGTATTTTTTTGGTCCTACCTGCAAGTTGTATACACATGTTGTTGTCCGGAACCAATGGCCCCGAAGTGACAGAAATCGGGATAACCGGAGGGAATGGCTTTGATGTGAGGATCACATGTGTTCACAGAGTGTTAATGCTTTGATCTAGTGCTCTATTAAAAGGAGCACCTTAATTGCCAATAGTTCCCTTGAGGCCCCGCTGCAAACGGGCTGACAGGACAAAAGATGTTGTGCAAGTTCTCATTGCGAGCACGTATGACTATATTTGGAACACATGCCTAGGATTATCTAGTATTTAGATGCTTTATCTTATTTATCTGCAATTGCCCTATGTTCTGATTGCCATGTGAATTGTCTTGTCCATGCAACGCCCGTCCATCCATCCCTATGCCTACCGCACTCGAATCCTACTGTTTACTGCAATTGTTACTCCTGTCTTTACTTTACTACTGCTATTACTTTACTACTCCTACTACAAAATTGTTGCTACTGATAAACTGTTTTGAGCAAGAATGTTTCCAGGTGCAGCTGAATTGACAACTCAGTTGTTAAGGCTTATAAATATGCTTTGGCTCCCCTTGTGTCGAATCAATAAATTGGGTTTCACGTCTCTCGAAAGTACTGTGATACACCCCCTATACTTGTGGGTCATCAAGACTATTTTCTGGCGTTGTTGCCGGGGATCATAGCTTTATTTATCAAGTTCGCTTGGAATCAATATTGTTCGCTGCCATCCATCCATCCTGGGTAAGTCTCGTGATGGCAAAGTTCCTATTTTACCATCCACTACAAGAAGAGGTACGTTTCTGAACACCTCTGTTGCTCTTGATTCACCATTTGTTATAAGTAAGCTCGTTACCCCACCACATACACATGGTACACACACTGCTACTACTGCTGAATCTGAAACTTCTGATACTTATGATGCTGCTTCTACTATGCTTAAGAGTGGTTCATTAGGTCCTTTCCTATATGCTACGGTTGCTAGAGCTATAGCTGGAAATACTGAAACTCCTAATGAAGACACTACTACACCTGTTAGTTCACCTGAGTCTAGTGAGAGTTATGATATTGAAGACGGTTATGTTGAGATGACCGATGAATTTATTAAAGAATATAAAAACACCCATGATAGGAGCGCTGCTAAGAATCTCCTTGAGAGGCGTACTATTAGACCCAAATTTTCTCCTAATGCTAAGTTTGCTGCTTCTCCCAAAAACATTAAAGATAAAGATTATGATTTCTCTCTTGATCTATCTTACATAGCTATTGTTGAGAAAGAACCTTTTTGTGGGACTAAGAATGAAAATGCGATAGCACATATGACTGAGCTTTCTACCATGATTGGCTTATTTTCTGATGATATTAAGATGCGCACCTACTTTGTTGCTAAGATTTTCCCCTTTTCACTGAAAGGAGAAGCTAAAACTTGGTTAATAATTTACCTCCTGGATTTATTGATAGCCATGATTGCTTGATTAGTACTTTCCTGCAGAAATATTTTCCTCCTAGTGCTAGACATGCTATTTTGCAGGAGATTTTTGATTTTAAACATGGAGAAAAAGAGAGATTGCCTGAATCATGGGCAAGGTTTTGTGCTTTGATTCATGCACAGGCTGGATGTCCTTTACCTAAGAATGAGCTTCTTGATATATTTTATAATGGACTAACTGAAGAATCTAGGACATACCTAGATAGTTGTGCTGATTGTGTTTTCAGGAATAGGACTCCCAAGGAAGCTGAGGAATTAATGGCTAAAATGAGCAAGAACTATGAAGATTGGACTCCTCCTGAACCAGCTATACCTGAAACAATTATAGCTGAACCAGCTATACCGGCGCCTATACCATCATCTAAGAAGAGGGGAGTTATTGAATTGAATGCTGAAGTGATGAAGGAAGCTAAGAAATTTCCTAAGGAGAAGGGAATTAAAGCTGCAGATGTCAAGAATTTACCTCCTATAGAAGAGTTATGTAAGCCAATTCCCCATTCATACACTATTGAGGTACACTCTCTCCAACACTTTGATGAAGGTGATGTCCCTTACCTCAAACCTCCTGATCAATGCTTAGAAGAATTCGATATTTTCATTGTTAAGCAAGATAAATTTTAATAAAAGGGTGCAAAATCATCTAATGGAAAACACTAAAGCTATTGTTGAGTTAAAAGATATTGTGGAAAGAACCTCTAATGATGTTAAAATGATTGTTAAACATTTCAAATGGTTCAAACTCAAATAGATCAACTTATTAAAGTGCAGAAAGACTTACTAATTAATGCTGCTAAAGAAAAACATGCTTATGAAATTAGAACTAGAAGTGTTGCTGCTACCCAGGATCCTCTATACCCTGAGGGGCATCCTAAAAAATTGAGCAGGATTCTCAACAAGCTGAAAATAGTTGTACTACTCGTAAGAAAAGAAAAAAGAAACATAAAACTATTGTAGGACCCTCTGAACCTGCTAAAGATCCTAATAGTATATGTATCATTGATGCTGAAACTGAAAGTGGTAATGAAGAAAATGATGTTCCTGATAAAGAAAAAGTTGAAGAATAACCTGAAAAGCACACTAAGAATACTAAATACACTAAATAAGATGTTGTTGCTAAGAAACATGGTAGTGAAAGAGAGCCTTGGGTCCAAAAACCTATGCCTTTCCCTGATAAGAAACACAAGTCAAATGAAGATGAACACTATAATAAGTTTTGTGAGTGGATGAAACCTTTATTCCTACAAATTCCTTTGACTGATGCTATTAAATTGCCTCCTTACTCAAAGTATATGAAGGATATTGTCTCGAATAAAAGGAAGATCCTAATGAAGAAATTTCCACTTTGATTGCTAATTATTCCTTTAATGGTAAGGTTCCTAAGAAATTTGGAAACCCAGGGATTCCAATTATCCCTTTCTCTATTAAGAAATAGTTATGTTAGAACTTCTTTGTGTGATTTGGGAGCTGGAGTTAGTGTTATGCCTTTCTCTCTCTACAAGAGACTTCAACTGGAAAAATTAATACCAACTGATATATCTTTGCAAATGGCTGATAAATCTACCACTATTCATGTTGGTATATGTGAGGATGTACCTGTTCAAGTGGCTCATAATTGCTTGAATTAACTGATTTTGTTGTGCTTGAAATGCCTGAAGATGATAATATGTCTATTATTCTTGGGAGACCCTTTCTTAATACTGTAGGAGCTGTTATTAATTGTAATCAAGGAAAGGTGACCTTAATTGTTAATGACAAAGCATACTGTCTATTTCCCCAAGAAGATTTATAGGACTTATGGTTTAAATTCAATTGAACATGTTGAAGGCATTCAAGTTGGAGAAATATATTGTCCCATACCAAGAGAAAAATTAGAAACTATTATGATAGGGACCATTGCTATCAAGGTTGAGGTAACATAATCATTAGTCAAATCCAAAGTTTTGCTTCATATAAACTTTTTTTGGTAACAAGACCTGATCAACCTTGTCAACAAAAGGATTTCATTGAACAAAACAATGTTTTCACCATGATTATCTCTGTTTACTTCTATTCTTTCAATTTAGTTTTTGCTTTCGTTTAGTTTTCTTTTCTGTTGTTAGTTGCTTGCATATTAGAGGTTCTTAGAACTTCTGTAGTTCTAGCCTTGTTTTGCTCATGCATCATTCCAAAAAATATTCTGTCAAAAAATCATTATGTTATACCTAAAACATGCCCAAAAATAAAGTGTCTCGAAAAATTCCAGAAAATTCATATTAAATTTTTACGAGAAAAAATGGGCAGAGGAGTGCCTGGAATGAATTAGGGGGCCCACCAGGAAGGCATACCACCTGGTGGCGCGGCCAGCCCTGGGGCGCGCCTGCCTATGGTGTGGGCCACCCCTGGCCCTCCACTCACTCTCTCACTTGCCACTATCTTCTCTCTCCTGAGTAGACACCAGTTCATTGCTCAAAATCGCGTTCTTGCTGTGCTTGCCCTCGATTTTTCGATCTCCTTGCTAAGCCCATATTTGTTGCTGAAATTTGGAGCATTTGTTCTCCGGTATGTGACTCCTCCGCTTGCCCAAGTAGATTTGTGTTTAGTGGTTTATATCTTGAGTATTTAGCTGCTGTAGGTGACAGGTTATGAGAGATTGTAAGCTTGTTTGATGCTTAGAGATATAGTTTTGATGCATGTTTAGCCCTCTTACAAGTCCCTATGAGTAGTACCCTTAATTATGTATTCACTTTGCAATCACTTATTTAATAGATGTTTAAATTCTCAGAATATCAAACATGAACAACCATACCTTTGGAGAAATATTTGAGAGGGATGCACCTAGGAGGTCAAGGCCCTCAAGATCAGCCTCTCAGTTTAGGCCATCATACAGCGAAGATCTCATTGCACCTCGCATTGGTAATGAAGGAGATGATGGGGATGCTCACCCATCTACTTTTCCTTGTTTTACTTTCTTACAAGCTGCAGGGATTCTTGATGATTTCTTGCTACTGATTCAGAGGGTTGGTTTGACCTCATACATGCAAGATGAGAGTGAGCAATATGCTATGCTCACCAAAACTTTTGTTGAGAGCTTCGTTTTTACTAACACGCCCTATCAATCAACTGTTTCTTTTAGAATCTATAATCTGCCCTTTACCATGCCATTGGAGAGATTTTGCAGTATTGTAGGTGTGGGCATGACAGGGACCGTGAAGGAGATTCAAGGGTGACCCGCTGATTTGATGGAGCTCTACCGAGGGGTGACCAATGATGATGACCGTGTAGCTCAGCGCGGAAAGATAAGAAACATCCAACTCCGTGCTCTTAGATACTTTGAATATTATCTTGCTACTAGCATTCTGGGTAGCGAGAATACGAGTAATATCTCCAACTATCATTTATCCTTCCTTGCTGCTGCGCTCAACAATGATACTCGGTACAACCTTGGCTCGCTTATTGGTAGCCGCCTAGCTGCTAGGGGGCCTATCTATGGGGGCATCATCGCTTCACGTATGGTCAATGCATTAGAGCTTTCAATGGACCCCAATGATACTATATTGGCACCACAAAGGCTTAACCTTGCTGCTATGAAAACACATCACTTTGTCACTTCTGATTCTGATTTGGACAGTCTAGTATATAGGATGCTGTTTGATGACCCACAAGTATAGTTGGTGTATCGCAGTATTTTCGATATGTAAGAGTGCCGAACCCAACGAGGAGCAGAAGGTGCTGGCTAGTGGTATGGATCAGGAATTCTCTGCAAATACTTAGCAAACAGATTTTTAGGGGTTTTCGATAAAGCAAGTAAACAGAGTACGAGTAAATAAAAGACAGTAGGAGTAAATGCAGCAAGTGGCCCAATCCTTTATGCAGCAAAGGACAAGCCGGTTGTATTACTTAAGATGACCAAACGTTCTCGAGGACACATGGGAAGACTGTCAAGTGCTTTTGCTTCATATATTCGATTCATCTTCTTTATCTTGCTAAGTGTTGTGTGGGTGAACCTGTGCTAATGTACCGCCCCATCCAAGACTTAATACATACTTGTGATTAAACCCCCTTGCAAACATATGTAAGTACAAGAAAGTAATTAAGGTAGAAACCTAACCACAGCTTTAAACTCTAAGACACTTACGTCTCTTGTGCAATGGTTTCCTAACGGGGGTTCAGGTTTCTTTCACTCCGGTAACCCCTACGATTAGTAGTCAAATACACAATGCATTCCCCTAGGCCCATATAGGTGAAGTGTCATGTAGTCGACGTTCACATGACACCACTAGAAGAAGTACACCACAACTTAAATAACAATCTATTGAATCTTTCTCAACACAACTCCACTACTAACAACAAGACTTCTCCCATGTCTTCAAGAACAAAACAAACTACTCACAAGACATCATATGGATCATGATCAGAGATGAAATAATGATGTATAATAATTTGAACATAAACAATAATTCAATGGTTCACTCAATAGCATCAACTACAAAGAGTAATCAACACCGGGAAAGTTTCCCCTATGAACTATAGCAAGATTCAACCAATTGTTACAGCAATATGGAGATGGTGATGAGGGTGATGATGGTGATGATGGTGATGATGATCCTGATCCCGATGAAGTCCAGCTTGATGGTGGTGTTGATGGCAACGATCTCCCCTCTCCGGGAAGGAATTCCCCCGGCCGAAATCTGTCTGCCGCAGAGATCTTTCTCTCTCGGTGTTTTCCGCCCCGCATAGGCAGCGGAATCTTTCTGTGGTCGCTCCCCGAGTCTTAGGGTTTCGGGAGGTTGATATACGCCAGAGGGAAGAGGTTGGAGTGGGCCAGGACGGCCACACCACTCCCTGGCGTGGCCTAGGCTTGCCCACGCCATGGGGTGGTGTGGGCCCCCTGTGGCCCACCTCCACTCCATCTTCTGGCATCCTTAGTCTTCTTGAAAAATAGGATTTTCAGTATATTTTCCCGGATTTTATGATCTTTGCAAATTTTGCCTCCAAACAGCACCTTTTCCATCAGAATCCTAACTGCAGCGGTCCATGCTCCAAAAGTCATCAACAATGCAAAAACAGATGAAATAACATAAGTATCACCTCTCAATACGAAATATATCAATGAATAACAGTGAATGAAGACATAGAATAGTGATGCAAAATGGACGTATCACTGTTTACTGACTGGGTTGAGAGGGAGATCCCTTTGCCGCAATCTACTTTGTTTAGTGTTCACAAGAGACCATGGTCGCGCTCCAAGGAGGAGGTGGACGAGCAGCTCCGCTTACTGGGGTTCCACGGGCACCACCTGGAGGATGTGCCCTCCTACGATTACTCTGCGCACTACAGAGGGACGTACTCGAGCTTGCACTAGGACAAGGGTACCTCCTCGTCGTGCGACGGAGACACTTCATCTTGGCCATCTTGGGATTGATTCCCACTTAGGCCAAAATCCTAAGCTTGGGGGGAGGTATGCCGACATCGCACTCATCTCCATATCATTTTGCATCGGTACTTTGTATATTCATGTTTCGCTGTCTTTTTAGTTTTTGCTCTTTCTTTGCTTTTGCTGTCTAAAACACAAAAAGACCAAAAATATTTCCGTTGTTTCTCTTTGGTTTGCTTTTTCCTTTTTTGCTTTGTTTGAACTATTCGAAAAACCCAAAAAGATTTTGCTTTGCTTGTTCTTCCCTTTTTGGTTCTTGTTTTAAAAATCGAAAACACCAAAAATATTTGTTGCTCTTCTTTGATTTTGTGAGTTTTGTTGCAGGGTTCAGCAGTTCTTAGTGGAATTTGGTTTCATATTATTATTATTCAAGCCACACAAGTGAAGGGTAATAATGAGGATTAATGACAACTTGAGGTGTGGTAAGAGGCTGGTAACAAACTCTATTTGTTTTCATTTTTGTACATATACTCATCATTGTGGGCATGCTTAGTCTGTTCGTGTAGGGTGTATGTTATTCATGGATGCTTAGTAGTTCTTGCTTTCTTATGATTAGTTCTAGCTTGCTAATAGTTTGTAGCATGTCATATGAATGTTTGCTTGCATTACTCTATTCATAACTTGGTATGACACCGTGGTATCCTCCTCTGAATGTTTCATTTGAATTGACTTGGCACATGCTCACGCATGTATATGACTGAAATAATCAGTTAAGCTTCGATGAATTATTTTGCCTTGAGGGTCTTGAATCCCTTTCATGCCATGATTAGTCCTGTTTTTTTGCAAGCATGATTATGACAACTATTGCTCCCTTGTTTGTCGCTCCCTTACTTTTTCTAGCCTTCACTTGCACTGAGTATGTTTTACTCATGTGGCCAACTCCCTAAAACCAAATTTTTGCCAAAAGTGTCCACCATACCTACCTATTAGCATCATTTGCTATTTCCGTGCATATTCAATATGCTTTGTTTTCTTCCGAATAAAATGTTTGCTTGTTATGAGAAAGTTAGCTAGTAAAGCTCTGACGAACTTGATGGCACATTTTATTTCCTACACTTAATAAACCTAAACCGTTGTGACTGTCCATGAAAGTTATATGCTTGCAAATTATAGGCTGGGGATTAGCAGAACCATGCAGTCATGGGGAATGCTTTCAACACATGTATATATATACCCAGTTGATACCATGCTCTTTTGTTTGAGGATGTTGTCGGTGTGAAATAAAAGGGGAGCTTGTAAGTCCATGGAGTTATGTATGTGTGTTAGAGAAACGCCTGGGCCGCTGGTCTAATCCATGCTGTCATGGTGGAAACCTGTAGCGTAACCATAATAAGTATCTATGACGCATTCTTCTTATTGAAAAAAAGAGAGAGATAGCTATTGAGAAAAAGAGAAAAAAAAGATATTTGAGAAAAGAGGAAAGAGAGAAAAAAGCACCATTTTCCCATGGTAAATAAGAAGATTGCTGAGATACTCATTGTCTGCTTGCCTTATCATTTTGATATGGGGATTCTTCCGTATCATCGGGCAAGGGGTACCCCGTTGGCGGTTCTCTATGATATGCACGTATTTACGATGACAAGAACTTACTGGTAACTAAAGTTGAGTAGCATGAGGAGCGACCCTCGTACTCAAGGGACATGGGATTTCCAGTTTATAGTTTGTCAAGCATATAACTTAGATTGGACCTCACGTTCACCTTAACCATATTAAAGATGCTTATGATAGGGGCAATGAGAGCTCAAAGCTAATGAGTACCATACTTTCAAAACCTTTTTCATTTCCTTGTTGAGTCTCCACTTATTCTATGAGCACCTTCTTGAGAGCATAGTTGTCATTCTTAGTGTAATGTGCTTGTTTCAAAACTTGATTATTTGTATTATGACTTTGATGCTTGTATCTTTGATATCTTTACTTGTAGTCTTCACCTGAACTTCAGAGGTGCCTTGGCATTCACAATAAAAAGGCAAGTGAGATACCACTGTATCATACCTTGTTATGAGAATTGTAATGTTTCTTATGTTTATGCTTCATGCTACTTATTATTTTTGAGTTGGAATCTATTCATAGCTTGCAGTGCCTATTAAGTAAACTTAGTTGCATACTCTTTATTATGAATTGTCTAAGTAGTTGATCACATGCTGAGAATATATACATCATATGAAGCAAATGTATTCGTGAAAGTTTCTTTTATCGCACTCAGTTTTCAATTGAAATGCTTGAGGACAAGCAATAAGCTAAGCTTGGGGGGAGTTGATACGTCCAAAACATATCTACTTTCCCGAACACTTTTGCTATTGTTTTTCCTCTAAACTTGTGTGAATTGGATGCAACTAACACATGTTGTTGTCCGGAACCAATGGCCCCGAAGTGACAGAAATCGGGATAACCGGAGGGAATGGCTTTGATGTGAGGATCACATGTGTTCACAGAGTGTTAAATCTTTGCTTCGGTGCTCTATTAAAAGGAGCACCTTAATTGCCAGTAGTTCCCTTGAGGCCCCGCTGCAAACGGGCTGGCAGGACAAAAGATGTTGTGCAAGTTCTCATTGCGAGCGCGTATGACTATATATGGGACAATGCCTAGGATTATCTAGTACTAGGATGCTTCATCTTATTTATCTGCAATTGTCCTATGTTCTGATTGCCATGTGAATTGTCTTGTCCATGCAACGCCCGTCCATCCATCCATATGCCTACCGCACTCGAATCCTACTGTTTACTGCAATTGTTACTGCTGTCTTTACTTTACTACTGCTATTACTTTACCACTCCTACTACAAAATTGTTGCTACTAATGAACTGTTGTGAGCAAGATTGTTTCCAGGTGTAGTTGAATTGACAACTCAGTTGTTAAGGCTTATAAATATTCTTTGGCTCCCCTTGTGTCGAATCAATAAATTGGGTTTCACTTCCCTCGAAAATACTACGATACACCCCCTATACTTGTGGGTCATCATTTGTCAATGAACAAGGTGAATATGAGAGTGGAGATGAGGTTGATGGCAATGCCGATTATGACGGCAAGGAAGATACTGATGCTTTTCCTGAGCGTGCACCAACTATTGTGGTGTCTCCACGCATACTTAGTGTGCAACCTATTGATGATTCTCAGCGTTGCAACTTGTTCCAAACAAAAGCTCTAGTTGGACCTAACAAAGCTTGCAAGGTAATTATTGATGGAGGTAGCTGCAGAAATCTTGCAAGTAAGGAGTTATGTGCCAAGCTGAATTTGACGTATTTACCTCATCCCAAGCCATACTACATCCAATGGTTGAGAGACAATGGTGAGATGAAGGTAAATCATATGGTACATGTGAATTTTCAAATAGGGTCATGCAAGGATTCTATTGACTTTGATGTGGTTCCTATGACTGTTTGCCATCTATTACTGGGTCGGCCTTGGCATTATGATCGTCATGTGCAACAAAATGGTCGTGCCAATACATATCACTTGGAATTCATAGGAAAGAAGATTACTATGCATCTAATGTCACCACAAGATATTGTGAATGATTCTCATAAGAAGATAGAAGTGAATTTGAAGGATGACCCTGTAAATCGGCGAGATAATGTGATAGTTGTTCATGATGTAATAGAGCCTAAATCGAGTGATATAACAAAAAGTTAGAGAGTGCCTAATCTTCTGATATTAGCCACCAAGGAGGATATGAGAGAATTTTGTGAGGATCCAACAGCCATGCTGCTTGTGCTCATGTATAAGGGCGAGGTATTGCTTTCTAACGACATGACCCCTATTTCTCTTGGTGTCTCTTCTATTTTCCAGGATTATGGGGATGTGTTTCCAGAAGATGTACCTGCAGGATTGCGTCCATTGCGTGGCATTAAGCATCAAATTGACTTGATAGCTGGCGCCACATTACCCAACTGTGCACCGTACAGAAACAATCCCGAAGAAACAAAGGAGATACATAACCAAGTATAGGTGTTGCTGGATAAAGGGTACATTCGTGTCTCTCTTAGCCCGTGTGTTGTTCCTGTTATTTTAGAGCCTAAGAAATATGGTACATGGGGCATGTGTGTAGATTGTAGATCTATTAACAACATCACTATTTGATATTGTCATCTTATTCCATGCTTAGAGGATATGTTAGATGAATTGAGTGGTGCTGTTGTTTTCTCTAAGATTGATTTGCGTAGTGGTTATCGTCAAATTAGGATGAAAGAAGGGGATGAGTGGAAAACTGCTTTCAAAATGAAATTTGGTTTGTATGAGTGGTTAGTTATACGATTTGGTCTTACTAATGCACCTAGTACATTCATGAGATTAATCAATCATGTTTTGAGAGATTTTATTGGTTGTTTTGTCGTTGTTTATTTTGATGATATACTTATCTATAGCCACAATGAAACTGAACATTGTAATCATATCCAACAAGTTTTGCAAGTGTTGCGTGATAATAAATTGTATGCTAATCTTGAGAAGTGCACATTTGCAAAATATAAGGTCATATTTCTGGAATTTGTTGTATCTAAGCATGGGGTAGAAGTAGATCAATCTAAAATTGAATCAATTCAGAATTGGCCTTCCCATGAATGTGAGTCAAGTGCGTAGTTTCCACTGCTTAGCTGGTTTCTATAGGCGCTTTGTGAAGGATTTTACCACTATTGTTGCACCATTGAATGATTTGACTAAGAAAGGTGTGCCATTTGTATGCGGCGCAGTCCAAGATATTGCTTTTGATACATTGAAACGTTTGCTTACTTCCGCACCATTACTTGCATTACCTGATTTTTTGAAGCAATTTGAAGTTGAATGTGATGCTAGTGGTATAGGCATTGGTGGCGATTTGATGCAAGAGGGTTGTCCTATAGCATATTTTTCTGAGAAACATACTGGTGCTAGATTGAACTATTCTTATTTTGTTTAATATTATTTACTATAAGCTTGACATAAAGTTGTAAGTGTTAATGCATTTGATGTAGATAACATAATCCGGTACAAATTTCGAGCAAGCCCATAGTTTATATGTGGCATTACATCACTAAGAAATTTAAACCCCTATTATAGTGCATAATATAGAAGTATACATATGATATCCATATGAGGGGATTTGGTAATAATTATGGTCTATGTGAGCAATATATGGGTTCTATTTAATCACAATCATAAATAATTGTTCTAGTGCTAAAAACCAATTTAAATGTTTAATAATAGTATGAATGGAAGAATAATCAAAATATACATCCATATTGACATGTGGCGGTTAAGAAATCATATGTATCACTCGTATTGGTTTATATTGTCTCGATCATGTAATGTTGATCCGTTTTTTCTATATGAAAATGTTGCAAAATTTTAATTTGCATCTAACTATAGTTTTTGCAAAAAAATAGTAACATTATTATTTATGCTTCCCCCCTTTTATAAACTTATACACCAAAGCGTGAAAATCTATGTCTTCAAGTCCATGCTTTTAAGGCATCGTCCAGTATACATAATTTTTTATAATTTTTTTCCTTTTCACACTACGACTACAACCAAGACATGACACACTATCACACAAATGTTTTTTTTTGGTATGCAGATTTTAGTAATCACCACTTCTGTCCAATCATTGTTGAAAACTTGTATCTTTCAATTTGGTCATCTTCTCTTGTCTTTATTTTTCGGATGGGACGATAAGATGCGACAAAGATCGATATAGCTTTTCGATTGTTGAGGTCAAGCTAGAAAAAGCAAATATAATTACATTAGTTCTACACAAATCATGGTAGGATAGCGTGAATACCTTTCCAATTAAGGACTGCACGGACGTGTAGTATAAAAGAATCTCAATCTAAATGGATGGAAGTACCTTCTTAAAAAATAAAATCTGAAAAACTACGCACAATTCTACATCATATGTAGTGTAGTGCGAGTAAAACAATCGCTTTCAATAATTGACCTCTTTATGAATAAAATGTTTCTCCCAACATAAATTTTCCTTATTTCTGTTTAAATCATCTAATTTTTGACATTTCTCTTTTCCTAATAGCGTCAATGCACCTCTAGTTATTAGATATTTACTACACGAAGATCATGAACTTGATGTGCAACAAATTGATGCCAAATTATTCAATATAACACATTGATAAATAAATTATGTTGACATTTTAAGCTAAAACATGAGTCGAAATTGGCATGTGGGATAAAATAATTTCTATGATATACGGAGTAGGGCGTCGTGTATCTACAAATTTCCGACTGCAAAATTTATATGAAACTATGTCAAAAAGGTATCTTGTAAAATTAACTATGATTGACCAAATTCTAGAGTTAGACGCAAATACTAACAGTAAACTATAATGTTATTAAGGCACCAATATATCAATCACTCATCTATCATATATACTAGAAAGTCACCCCGCGCGTTGTGGCGGGAATCTCCTTTTGAACTCTTCTATGTAAATGAAATGGCATAAACACATGAAACATGACTTTGTTAGCAAGGAGAGTATAGTGTACCCGGAAAATAAAGGATGGCAAACTACATAAAACGAACAGTAACTACTGGTCTAGTCAGAGGAGCGAAACCATACCAGAAGGGGGGGAGACCTGAAGAAGCATGAGGTAGAGGTGCTACATGGAACCATATTGGGTTAAATAATTTGTTAAATATGAAATGCACGCAACCATTTAGCATTAAAGAAAATCACCGTTTGTTGCGAGGATCGTGTCTCAAATTTATGAGTTGGTACATTTTTCCTAGAACCTCATGGAAATCTACATGAACTTAATCTGAAATAGTTAAATGACAACAATCCAAAGTACCTAGTAAAATCAAAAGCAGATGTTGGCAATCTGCACCGAGTACAGATTGCATCTCTGAGTAACCATGTATTTTGTTGGACTCACGCCAACATACCAGCAAGAAGTCAGTTAGCGCAAGTATATTCAGTTCCAATCCCCTCCATCCCTTGCATCATCCGTAAATTGAATCATACTGGTATACCAATATGTGGTTGTCTTGGTAGTGGCAAATATTCTGCAGTTTAGCAAAAGTGATATCCAATTAAAGAACAAATAAACAAAATTCCCATCCAAATTAAAGATTGGACGGACTCTATTGATACTAATACTTCAAGGGTGAAGAAACACAAATGAGTATATATTCATATTACTATCACTAACCTTGTCAAATAATTCTTAATAAGTGAGGACACGATGTATCTAAAAATTGGCAGGCATTCGTACTCATAAGGCCCATCAATTCTCCCAGTAGACTTAGTATTCATGAAATATATAGATCATGATACACTGTTGTCTGCACTCCATACTGTCAAAATCGAATGAATTGCACCTACCAGCAATAGAATATGATGATACTGCACATTCTTTCAACTGACTTGATCGATTAGGACCATAATAAAAGATGATGAGCATACTACCAGCATACAACTGACTGCAGAATCGAACTATAGAGTTTCCATGTGTTAGATTAGATGATCCAGTATACGTACTGGTTCTGAAATAAAAACAGAAATTATGCATGTAAAAAGAATTCACCAATTCCATTATCTAGTTGCTCTGAAGAGTCTACTCAAATTTCACTTGTCACAATCAATCACAGAGGAGAATCGCATAGCAATCTGAACATTACTTGATCATGTATACAAACTATACTCCACATGGGAAGAGGTCTTGTATGGTTTTAAAGATAAAAATTGTACAACCATGAATTCATGAGACCCGCTCCAGTAAAAAAAGGACAACAATTCCCATCATCTAGTTTCTTGGAAGAGTAATGTCCAGTTCCTCCCATCCCAATCAGTCATTGCAAGAAAGAGAATCACACAGAATGTGATACCACCTTTGTCCTGGACGTTGGTTGCTGCATGTCATGGATTGCAATGCAGGGATAGTCGGACATTTCACCAACTCCCTACAATTTGTATCGCCTAAGCCACTAATCTTGTGCGTGCATCAGAAAAAGAGACATATTACTTACTGAGAAAGGGTTCGGTAGGGGGAGCCCTTCATCTTTGATCTGTTCTAGACCTTGGTCGCATGTACTTCCTCATCTTTCTCCTCTGTTGGGTCCTTGGAGAAGCTGATGAGAGGTGGTGGAGGCGATGACCTATATCAGAGAGGATAAGAAGCCCGGAGGTGGACAGGGCAGTGCCAAGGAACAACGTGGTTAGCTGCGTCGAATGGGAGAGGCTGAGAGAAGCAGATGAAAGGGTGGGTCGAGGGATGAAAGCATGAAGATGAGAGGGCGGCCAAGGAAGCCATGTAGCCAGGTAGGGGAGGTTTGGGAACCAAGGTGCTGGAAGCATGGGAGGAGACAGGCTGGAACTAAACGGGCGGAGGACGATGAAGGAATTAGGCCAACCTGACTATGTGACAATGGAGAAAAATTAGACAGACAGATTTTTTGAGTCCAACGGCTCTGAATAAGTGATGATGTGGCTAGGCTGCATGTTGAGATAGACAACTTAAATGACCTCTTAGTTGGGTTTTGTCTTATAAGAAAGTATAGATTTCTAAATCATGTGATTTTTTTGAATGGTCAGATTCATGTGGTATCCGTAGTACCATAAAATCTCAGTGATGAGTCTTCCAAAGCTAAATTAGGGTACAATTGCAAAATATAAAGTCGTACAAAGAATTAGCGTCATTGATGGACACGTGACTTAGCCAATGCCCAATGGTATGCCAATGATTGGAGAGGGATCGTCTAACTTTGTTTACAGAAATATATACTTCCTCCGTCTAGAAATATAAGATATTTTAGCTTTATGAAACGAACGTATCTAGATGAATTTTGTGTATAGATTCGGAGTGAACTAATACACTAAATACATTCGTTCCACAAAGCTAAAATGTCTTATATTTCTGAACGGAGGGAGTACCTTCTAGTGAATTCAAGTACATCAGTTGTTATTTGTAAATTTTCGAGTAGAGCAGTCATTTCCTCCTCTTCGCTAGTCTACATGGGCGAATTTGCTAGGTACAATGCATACCTAGAATCATACATTAATTTGCTCCCATAGTCCAAAAATTGCATGCGGCATATATGTTTCTTACAGCATGCAGCTTGCAAGTGTTGAACTTAGGAATCAGGATCATGTTGCTTTCGACAGGATCTACAGCAAAATATATATTGTTAATCACCATGCATGCCGATTGTTAAGAGATAGTTCACTACCCAATGCTTGGTTACGCTTGTGCATGACTCCGACTTAATGTTATTGGTTTATCCGGCTTGAGGCAAAGGTTGCATCTTCGTGGGCCCATGAGGAAGGACTGTGACAGGCCATTGACACGCAGCTCATTCTTTTCCATTGCTGATGGCTCATGCTGACAAAATTTCAGAGTTCATATAAGTAGTACTCCTTTTGTCCAAAAATGAGATTAGACGTCACAGATTTGTTTAAATTTGCATGTACTTAGACACTAAACTTGTCTACATGCAAACAAATCTACAACATCTAATTTGGAATATCGGGAGTGTTAAGAAACAGCTGCAGTAGTAAAAGTTTTTCCTATAACGTGCCAATAGCCAGCTCTACGGCGTGTGCACGAGGCAAATTTCCCATCGATTCGTAGACTCTTAGCAAGTATGTACAGTAGAAGAATTTGATCCATCTCGTACCTAGTTTCTGCATGCATGCGGCAAACGTGAGACATGAGACAGCTGATGTACATGCACCCGGTGGAGGCTTGAAGATCCACTCGACGCGCGCGACGATGGCTGCACACAGCAGTCTTGGTCGACTCGCCGAGGGCATAGCCGAACATGACAATGGCGAGACTGTAAACCCTAATTTTCTTTCCGCCCTTCTTTAGTTCTTTTTATGTTGGCGGCTGTCGCCTGTGGGCTATCGTTTTTTTAGCTGGTATCGCTGCGGAGATAGCTCAAGGCAGAAAAAATAACACGGCGCATTGGTGGGTAATTTTGTTTAACCTTTTTTCTATTATCCAATGGTTGTCATCCTCTATTTACTTAAATTGATAGTTAGATGTTTTTGTTTTTTGTGAGATTTTCTAGATTATTTTTCATTTTTCTGGTGAGTCCGTAATGTACTTTTAATATATAATAGATTGTATGTACTTATTAGAGTACTTGAAGTTTGGCAACATTATTTGTGGCCAAAAGAATTTATCATACATTTTTATCATGAAGCATTGAAATATTTGAAAGCTTAATCAAACTTGCATAGAAGATTAGCTAAATGGGTTGAGTTTATTGAGTCTTTTCCTTACATCATTAAATATAAAAAAGGAAAGGAGAATATAGTTTCTGATGCTTTGTCTAGGAAGAACATGCTGTTAACCATTCTTGATGTTAAAATTCTTGGATTAGAAGGTATTTGTGCACTTTATGCAACTAACCATGATTTTGCTGAACCATATCGTTTGTGTGCTCTTAGAAACACGTGGGGTAAGTATCATATACATGATGGATATTTGTTTTGAGCTAACAAACTATATATTATAGAATCATCGTTGTGTTTGTTTTTAGTGCAGGAATCACATGTTGGTGGTTTGATGGGTCACTTTGGGCGTCAGAAGACATTTCTCATGCTTGCTGATTATTTTTATTGGCCCAAGATGAGGCGTGATGTTTACAGATTTGTGAGCCATTGTATTACATGCCACAAGTCGAAATTCAAGCTGAAGCCTCACGGTTTGTATACACCTCTATCTGCACCTACTACACCATGGGAAGACATTAGTATGGATTTGTGCTAGGTCTCCCTAAAACTCAGAGAGGTCATGATTCTATATTTGTGGTATTGGATAGGTTCTCTAAGATGGCTCATTTTATTGCCTGCCACAAAAGCAACGATGCGTCGGATGTTGCTAACCTGTTTTCAGGGACATCGTGAGATTACATTGAGTACCTAAGACGATTGTTTCTGACTGTGATGTGAAGTTCATGAGCTACTTTTGAATACCTTATGGGGAAAGCTAGGAACAAAGATGGTCAAACGGAGGTGGTGAATCGAACATTATCACAATTGATGAGGACTATCATCAAGAAGAATCTATGGTAGTAGGAAGAGTGTTTGCCACATGTTTAGTTTGCCTACAACAGTTATGCATTCGACTACTCAGCGTTGTCCTTTTGAGGTGGTGTATGGCTTCAAGCAATTGACACCACTTCATTTGTTGCCTTTGCCATTAAATGAGAGAGGTTATATGGAGGCATCAAAACATGCTGAATATGTGAAGAAGATTCATGAGAAGACTCGAGAGGATATTGAGAAGAAAGGCAAGAACATTGTTGTTGCAAGGAATCAAGCAAGGAAGGAATTGTTGTTCAAGCCTGGCGACATGGTATGGGTCCATCTACGCAAGGATAGGTTTCCACTACTTGGAAAGTCAAAATTGAACCCACGTGGTGCTGGTCCTTACAAGGTGTTAGACAAGATTAATGATAATGCCTACTCGACTGATATACCTATTGTGGAGTTTGGTGGAGTTAGCAACAGTTTCAACGTTGCTGATTTATCACCATATGATGGAGAAGACCTTGGAGCGTCGAGGTCGACGCCTTTTGAAGGGGGGAGATGATGAGGACATCCCTACAATTAAACCTACCCCAATTACTACTGATGATGTTCCAGCTACAGCAAAGAATGATCAATCCAATGAGATAAGGATTGGACCAATTACAGGAGCTTGTGCTAAGCTACTAGAACAACAGGTGAACTTGTTGCTTAAAGATCTTGATGCTTTAGTTAATGAGAATTTTATACTACCTAAGTCTTTGAATTATTGTATGATCAGGTACTTGGGAGAAGAAGCCGTAGCACGAAGCGAGGAGATAATAGAACATGGTGTGTTGATCAATGAAGAATGCGCGAGAGGGAGAGGGAGGAAGCGCAAGGAGCACACAAGGCTGAAGCTCAACACATGGTGGAAGACCTCTGCCGCGGAAGAGAAACGCCACCTTTCTCTGCAATGGCAGGCTACCACGGCACATAAGCGGCACGATCGGCTGCCACGGCACCCAACACATGCTAAAGACTGCCACGACAGAGTCCTAGGCCGAACCTCTTTTGGGGTCGGTTTGTATCTTTAGTTGGGTGTGACCAACTCGGATCCCACCTTAGCCGCTGCCCTTCCCAGACTCTTAAATAGATGGGGCGCACCACTAGTAGGGTTTAGACCATGTTTAAACTATTTTGGAGTTGTTTCTTTTGAAAGAACCTCTAGAATTACCCTGTGATCGAATTATACTACTAGAATTGAGTGTGATCTATTGTTCCATTGGGAATTAGTAGATTGCAAACTACCGTTCATGGTCGACGGCTGCATGCTCAAGAGCGTGGTGTTGTGAATATCCCACAGGGTTCGAGAGCTATTGCATTGGCATCAGGGTTCGAGCGGTAGAGTTCATAGCTATAGGCTAGTTATCTATCCACCATTATCATCATCGACAAGTGCTTGCTGAGAAGATCGGGCCACCCGATATCACAAACTTTCCCCAATATGGGAAGGGCCATTTTTAGTTAGCCGAGTATTGCACAATGATTCTTACTATCTAACTGATATGCGGCTAGTCAAAGAAAGACCTGCTACTAAGAAGAGAAAGAGAGATGGAGGCAGTACAGACCCGAAAGAATTAGACAGGCCATGGATATTGCTCAGCTATGTTCCTTTTATTCTTAATATTTCTTTCTTTGTAATCATATATGTGTACATATTCAATGAGAAATAAAGTGTTGGTTGCCTCAATATTCTCTAAGAAGTTTTATATTACCATCTTATTTTCGAATGATCATGTCATAGTCTAAAATCCCAGAATACTTGAAAGTACTTTATGCTCATGTTTATTCTGGTTAGATTTCTGGTTCTAAAAATGTTACCTTCGGGTATAAATATAAAGTTTTCTAGTTTATACTTTGGTTCTTTATCTGGTTGTCGGATGTGTGTATTTTCCAAGTAGTGAATTGTTGTTACTGGAAATCGGCTATGTTTCCGAGTTTAAATTGGTTTAGTAATTGACCTCCATTGCTCGCCAAATTTTTCGTTTTGAAGGTTTGTCGGCTCACGAAAGGTACGAGGCGGAAAGCCAGAAAAAATGATAAGTATAGACAAAACAAATGTGCTTATGCAAAATTTCAGGCACGATAAAAAGCCACAAGTGCTAGAAGGAAGTAAAAAGCAACAGTTCTTGCAAACCTTAGCACTAGCAAAAATATTATACTACTTATTACAATCTGATTGTTTCAGAATAACAAATTGTTTTTTCTAGTACTCTACAATGCAGGAGAAGAGGTAGGAGCTACCCGCAAGCTGGAGACATCGCCTTCACCTTGATACCTTTATGAGACAGGAAAATTGGATTCGGTTTGCTCATCGTCGGAAACCTCAGTTGTTTCTTCAGGAGGCGGAGGAGACGTTTCCACGCGAGTGAAGAATCGAGTGTCGTAGTTGGTCAGATCAGCTATGTGGCATCCATAGCCGACGCAGAAGTCCATGATGGACTTAATGTTTTGCTCCTTGCCGTCTTCATCCACAGTTGAATAACCCCTGGTTACTTGCCAGATCTCCATGCTTCCATTGATGAGGACATCCCTCTAATTACACCTACCCCAATTACTACTAAAGATGTTCCAGCTGTTGCAAGGAAGTATCAGTCCAATGACATAGAATTGGACCCAGTACAAGAGCTCATGCTAAGCTACTTGAACAATAGGCGAATTCACTCCTAAAGGAATCTGATACTTTAATTGATGAGAACTTTATACTACCAAAGTCTATGCATTTATGTATGATCAGGTTCATTGGAGAAACAAGCATGGAGCAAGGAGGAGAAGGGCTACAAGAGAAGCCCATCATGATGATCACCCAAGAATGTGTGAGCGAGGAGAGGGAGGAAGGCGCAAGAGAAGATCATCAAGACGGAGGCAAGAAGCTCTGCAAGGACTAGAGTGTCCGGCCTGCTTGAGAGAAGAATTGGTGCGGACAATCAGTACACCAAATCGGACACTACCCGAACACCACCCGAAAACTTTGAAGTTTCCGGCCAGACCGGACTGTCTGGCTGACTCCACCCGGAGTGTTCGCCCGACCGGGCTGTTCGATCAATATCAACCAGACTGTCCGCCCGCTGACTGAATCTAGTCCGAGTCGGCATGTATCAGTTTGAGTCGTCCGCGTCTTAGTTTCATTTTCTGCCGCCCTTATAAGCCCTAGGACGCCCCATAGTTAGGGTTTTAGACCATGTTAAAACTATTTTGGAGTTTTTTCTTATTAGAACCTCTGGATTTACCCTATGATCGAATTATCTACTTCAATTGAGTGTGATTGGTTGTTCCATTGGGAATTAGTATATAGCAAACTATCATTCGTGGTCGTCGGCTACGTGCGCAAGAGCGTGGTGTTGTGAATATCCTACAGGGTTCAAGAGATGTTGCATTGGCATCAGGGTTCGAGTGAGAGAGTTCATAGCTACAGGCTAGTTATCTATCCACCATTATCATCATCGACAAGTGCTTGCTGAGAAGATTGGGCCACCCCATATCATCTTGGTATCAGATTTCCTTGTATACTCGGTGAGCATCCATAAATCCATCCATAGATTAGTTTATTTTTAGTCCTATACAGAAAAAGCCTTAGAAAAAGATTTGCCATAGACTAGATTCTATCATTTTCGAGTTTTAGTTGTTGGCCGTGTCTTGTCGTACATCCGATCTGCAGGTTTTTCTTGTAGAAGTCTGGTTTTCGTTTGTGTCTAGGTTTAGGTTTTGATCTTGTTTTTCGCCGAGTCCACCATCACCATTTTCCACAAGTTTTCATCATTTATCCAATTTCACATAGCGTACCTTTGTTTGCATACCATAGAAACATCCTATCTACAACATCTGTGCCTAGGAACGTACCCATGAGACTAGTTGCTTTGCTCCGACAAGATGCTCATTAGGATTTTGAAGTGCGGAAATTTTCGACAGGCAAAACCAGACTATCCGGCATACACACCAGACTATCCGGCCCAACTGGAGTCTCCAGTGCAAATAATCTGGGCTATCCGGCCCAGGTTTGTTATAAGTTGCTACACTCGTGTTTGCATTGAATCATATAGTTGAAAAATAAAAAAATAAAATAAAAGAGAATCAATACAAAAAAAAGAGGAGAAACAGAGCTACAAGCGTGACAAAAAGAGATATCTCAGTGTGCATTATTGGAGGCCTAGTTGATCATAGCACTTGTAGATTGAGCAATCTTGTGCCTGTTTAATTTGAACTTTTACTAGCGTCTCTCTTGTGCATTGCAATATTCCTTTTCATAAGTGGCTTTGCCACGTTTATCTCCACCGTGTGTGTTTTTTGGGTTTTTGTATGCTCAGCACTAGGACTTGTTTGTGGTGTAGTTAGGATACCATACCTAGAGCTCCACCATAAATAACCTGTGTGCCCTATGATCGTTCTCCATACCCTTGATATTCACTTCATCGTATCAGTGCATCAATGTTTGATTTCGTTTCGGTAAAGCATCTATATTCACTTTGGAATGGTAAGATCTTCTTTCTTGTCAGTTGTGAGTGAGTTGTGAGTGTTCCACCAAACAGATTTTGATTTTTGCACTAACCTACTAATCATGTCTCTTAGTGATGATGATGTTGAGTCGCAGAAAAAGAAGGATGATGATCTTGTTAATTGGGAGGAATATGCAGCATTGAAATCCCACTTGACACGTGAGTTCACTCACACAACAGATGCCATTGACAAGAATATTCGAGACGTGCAAGTGGCTTTGGGAGAAAATGAAGAGGCAGTTGCTAAAATACAAACACACGTGGCAACTATCAATACCAATGTCATAGCCTTGCAGCATTCTATTGATGCTTTGACAGTTGCACTTGAGCAACGGCAGCAACAACCACTTGAGGATACCATTGATGAAGATGCTGAAGGAAGTGTTGATGATGCTGCCCCAAATCTTTGTAGGGGACGTGCTAATCCCCCTGCACCTGCGCCTGCACCTACATATGCACGCAGCTTTGCTCCTATTGGGCGCGCTCAACGTGTCCCTAACCAAGTTGTGGATGATGGTTTGGGCAAGCCGAATTTCTCAATTCCCATGTTTGACGGTTCACTTGATCCTGAAGATTACCTCACATGTGAGTTGAAGATCAAGAAGCTCTGGCGTTTGTATGATTATACATAAGACAAGAAGATAAAGCTTGCAGCGTTAAAATTTGATGGATATGCTTTGTGTTGGTGGGATGCTAGTGTGAAAAATTGAAGGGGTGACAATGACCTTCCTGTGATGACTTGGTGAGAGATGAAGCGCATCATGAAGGACCATTTTGTACCCACAAACTACTTGCATTCAGTTTTTGATAAGTTGACACAATTGAGGCAAGGAACCATGTCGGTTGATGAGTACTACATGGAAATGGAGATGCTTATGCAGGGTGCTAGAGTTCGTGAATCCCTTGAGATGACCATGCAGCAATCTCTCACCAATTTGAAGTTACCAATCAAGAGCATTGTTCGTCATCACATGTACGAAACTATGAATGAACTATTTCATCATGCTAGAGAGGCCGAATCGCAGTTAGCTGAAGAAGCTAAGTCACGTGCACGTTTTCCTTCTACCATCCGTTTTCAGCAAGGTCCACACCGCCACCTCCTATGGCGCCACCTGCAGCGACTGGTAGCCACTCTTCACCATCTTCGGCCAAGCATGCTCCCACGCCATCTTATGGCTCTAATGCTAAGAAACCCGCTACTCCTTCTGCTAGCTCGGGTTCCAATATGTCAACCATGCGTACTCGTGATGTGGAGTGCCATACGTGTGGAGGTAGAGGCCACTACAAGCGCGATTGTCCCAACCGCAAGGTAATGTTTGTCAATGAACAAGGCGAGTATGATAGTGGAGATGAAGTTGATCCTAATTGTGCTGATGACAATGGTTATGACAGCGAGGGAGGCCTAGATGCTTTTCCTGAGCATGTGCCAACTATTGTGGTTTCTCCACGTATACGTAGTGTGCAGCCCATTGTTGATTCTCAGTGCTGCAACTTGTTTTAAACAAAAGCTCTAGTTGGCCCTAACAAAGCGTGCAAAGTAATCATTGATGGAGATAGCTGTAGAAATCTTACAAGCAAGGAGTTATGTGCCAAGCTGAATTTGACTTATTTACCTCATCCCAAGCCATACTACATACAATGGTTGAGTGACAACGGTGAGATGAAGGTAAACTATATGGTACACGTGAATTTTGAAATAGGGCCATCCAAGAATTCTATTGATTTTGATGTGGTTCCTATGACTGTTTTCCATCTCTTATTGGGTCGGCCTTGGCTTTATGATCACCATGTGCAACACAATGGCCGTGCCAATACCTATCACTTGGAATTCAAGGGCAAGAAAATTAATATGCAGCCGATGACACCACAACAGACTGTGAATGAGTCTCGTCAAAAGATAGAGGTGAACTTGAAGGATAAATCTATAGATAGGCAAGATAGTGCTGCAGCTGTACATGGTGTAATATAGCCCAAAAAGAGTGATATAATGAAAAGTGAGCGAGTGCCTAATCTTTTGATATTAGCCACCAAGGAAGATATGAGAGAGTTTCGTGAGGATCATACAGCCATGCCACTTGTGCTCATGTATAAGGGCGAGGTATTGGTTTCTAATGACATGACCCCTATTTCTCTTGGTGTATCTACTGTTTTGCAGGATTTTGGCGATGTGTTTCGAAAAAGATGTGCATGCAGGATTGCCTCCATTGTGTGGCATTGAGCATCAAATATACTTGACACTTCACGCCACATTACCAAACCGTGCATCCTACAGGACCAACCCCAAAGAAACAAAGGACATACAGAAACAAGTACAGGTGTTGATGGATAAAGGGTACATTCGTGTTTCTCTTAGCCCTTGTGTTGTTCCTGTTATTTTAGTACCTAAGAAAGATGGTACATGGCGCATGTGTGTCGATTGTAGAGATATTAATAACATCACTATTCGATATCGTCATCATATTCCACGCTTAGAGGATATGCTAGATGAATTGAGTGGTGCTGCTATTTTCTCTAAGATTGATTTGTGTAGTGGTTACCATCAAATTAGGATGAAAGAAGGGGATGAATGGAAAACTGCTTTCAAAACAAAATTTGGTTTGTATGAGTGGTTAGTTATGCCATTTGGTCTTACTAATGCACCTAGTACTTTCATGAGATTAATGAATCATGTTTTGAGAGAATTTATTTGTCATTTTGTGGTTGTTTATTTTGATAATATACTTATCTATAGCCACAATGAAACTGAACATTGTAGTCATATCCGACAAGTTTTGCAAGTGTTGCGTGATAATAAATTGTATGCTAATCTTGAGAAGTGCACATTTGCAAAAGATAAGGTCATATTTCTAGGATATGTTGTATCTAAGCATGGGGTAGAAGTAGATCAATCTAAAATTGAATCAATTCAGAATTGGCCTATTCCCATGAATGTGAGTCAAGTGTGTAGTTTTCATGGATTAGCTAGTTTCTATCGGCGCTTGGTGAAGGATTTTAGCACTATTGCTGCACAATTGAATAAATTGACTAACAAAGGTGTGCCATTTGTGTGGGGCGCAGCCCAAGATATTGCATTTGATACATTGAAACGTTTGCTTACTTCTGCACCATTACTTGCATTCCCTTATTTTTCAAAGCAATTTGAAGTTGGATGTGATGCTTGTGGTATAGGTATTGGTGGCTTTTTGATGCAAGAGGGTCGCCCTATAGCATATTTTTCTGAGAATCTTGCTGGTGCTAGATTGAATTATCGTATTTATGATAAATAATTGTATGCACTTGTTAGAGTTCTTGAAGTTTGGCAACATTATTTGTGACCAAAAGAATTTATCATACATTCTGATCGTGAAGCATTGAAATATTTGACAGTTCAATCAAACTTGCATATAAGATTAGCTGAATGGGTTGAGTTTATTGAGTCTTTTCCTTGCATCATTAAGTATAAGAAGGGAAAGGGGAATGTAGTTGCTGATGCTTTGTCTAGAAAAAACATGGTATTAATCAATCTTGATGTTAAAATTCCTGGACTAGAGAGTATTTGTGCACTTTATGCAACTGACCACGATTTTGCTGAACCATATTGTTTGTGTGCTCTTAGAAATGCATGGGATAAGTATCATATACATGATAGATATTTGTTTAGAGCTAACAAACTATGTATTCCAGAATCATCGTGCCGCAGCTCTCTCCTCCCTTCCCTGCCCTCCACGCGTGCCACAGCTGGCCCAATCTGGCCCATTCGCAGCCCACTTCTGGCCCGTACCCCTTCGACCCCTTGTTTCTGTCGTCTTCCTCACGACCGACGGAGCCGAAGCTCCTACGTGTCGTTGTCGCTACCATCGGACCGCGCCACAATCCTCGTCGTGTGCCAAGATCAACGTCGTCGCCCTGACTGTCTATAAGGCTCAAGCACCGACGTGGACAAGCCCTGTTTCACCACTCCTCATCTCTCCCTCATCCCGGCGCAATGACATAACCCTACCTCACCGGCAACCACCAGTTCCCATCGTTTCCGTCCACCCCGAGACCATCTGAGACCACCACCAGACCGCCACCATCTCCTTGTTCTTGTAGTACAAGCGCCGGAGCTGGCGACGCCCCAATCGTCTCATTTGAACCCTCGTTCCTGATGCTGGTCGCCATTGCTCGCCGTTGATTCCGGCCTCGTTGCTCCTCGCCGACACCATCAACACCCCTAGGGTGAGCTACTGGTACTCAGGCGCCATCCCTCTTCTCCTCTCTCGCTCTGGCTCGCTTCCCCGATGATCACCTGCAAGCGCGGTCGTCGGCCGTCATCGTTGATGTCGCTCCGGCGACCATTTCACAGCGGCGCCGCCACCGTTTGGCTCGCCTCGGTCTGGCGTGTCAAACGCACCCACCCCCGAAGCTCCACATTGCTGCTAGTGCCGCGCCCTTGCTCGATCTGGGAGCATCGGCGATGATGACATCATCCTGATGTCATGCTGACGCCAAAATCCCCTTTCATTTTCTGTAATTATTTTAATAACTGAAAATGCTGACAGGTGGGTCCCTAATGTCAGGTTTTTAATAGTTTTGGAAATGATTTCTGAAATTAATAAATATATGACATGTGGGTCCACCTGGAAAATAATTTAATAAATTCCAAAAATGTTTAATTGTTTTAATAATGATTTAAAAATGGATTAAAATTGGGGAAAATCATAACTAATTTATTTTAAATCAGAAAAATATGTATAATATATCAAAATGTTCAGAAAAATGAGATCTACACAATAGACGCATAATCATGCATTGATCAAAAACTTTAGTTACAAGTTTAATTAGAAGAACAATAGCAACGCCGCTCTAGGTGACTCCGAGGTTCCCCCTATTTTAGGGTTTGTACCCCTCAGACCCCTCTTAAAATTGCTAAGCATGCTTTAGGGTGACATTTCAATACACTTTAACTTGTCATATCATCATCCTTGCTTGAGCATTGGATCGATGCCATGTGTTGATTGTTGCTTTCCTTTCTAGTGTTTCTGCTTCTTCTCACTAGACCTCGGAGTTGATCTGAGCAACAATATCGAGTCCAAAATTGAAGACCGATATCAACACCATCGAAGGTTATCGACGAATGACGCCAAACAGATGAACCTGAAGTTCTATATCTGAGTATCAACAGGCAAAGGCAAGCATAGCCCCACACATGATAAAATCCTATGCTTTCAAAGTATTTCATTATTGCCATGTGCTTAAGATTCCAAAGTCTTTTATCGAGAGATACAACAATCCTATCTGATGCGTGTTACCTTTGTAGCCTATATTCCCTGATCCACTACTCCTAGTGTAACTAGGTTTTTTCTTATGAGCTTCACTAAATCTGTTTATATATGTTGTGCTTAGACAAGCTTAGTTGTTACCGCTGGTCCATATGGTGGATGAATCAGAGCTGCGAATGAACCTACTTGGACAGGATGACGTGGTATGATCAGAGATGAAACTTAAACATGTTAAGGCTTGTGTGGGAGGCCACATCGGATTGTGGTTTTTGTAGTCCCATGCTCGCCACCACTAGGATCTGAGTTCTTGCCTCTTGCACCAAGACGAGCGTACAACCACATGGGGTTTATGGGGACCCCTCTGCTTATTAACTTGCCTAGTAGATTCCATGAGTCACATAGTTTGGGCATTCCATTTGACATATGCATTCTGGTCGTTCTTGAAGGAGGTGGAGGAGGTGCATTCATACAGGTAGGTAAGCGTGGCCGGGAGAAAGAGAGGCACGGCCTCCGTAATCTTGTTCCCCGCACACATCTCTAGGGACCGGCTTCGGGACTTGACACGTTACGGCGGCATCTCCTTAGGGTGTGACTCATCGTCTCAGCAAAATCAAGGTAAAGGTTGTGGTCAACCACTCTTTGTCGATCTTCCAAGGAAGAGGGCTAATATTAACTAGCACTAAGAATCGGTTGGTACGTGTGGGTAAAGTTGTGCACCCCTATAGGGTTAATAATCATTTCGAAAAGCCGTGTCCACGGTTATGGACGACTTGGGAACGAACGTGATGATCATGGAGAACTATAACCTAATCATAAAACTTGGCAAGAGAAGTTAGGTGTGTTCTAAGGATGCTTCCTCGAGGATCGAGGGGGTGATCCTAGTTGATAGGTTTAGCTTATAAAGATTCGGTGGATATCAAAAGATGATCAAAGCTAGAGATATCGTTTTCTTATTTCCTTTTAAAAGGTTCTACTAGTCGAGCTTCTCCTCTCTCTTTTATAAAGAAAGTTAGCTTTATACAAAGTAATCCCACCAGCCATAAGTCTTGCGAAGTATACCCTGTACTCAGCCTTGCTTTATTGATACTTTTGCAGCAAGTATTACCATAGAAGATGAGTTCTTTACAGCATCGACATCGATGAGTAGCTTGGGGTTCTCGGTTGGTAGCCTGAATCTATGGATTGGGACGTCATCATTATGCTTCAGGCCTCTTAGGCCATTTGTTAAGTTTTCTATACTTACTAGCATAATTTTCCTTTTGTTGTTTGATGTTTGTTGTCAGTGACCTCTGCTTGTAATAATTTGGTTCTTCGCTCAGTTATGAGCTCGCTATAATAAACTTTTGAGTCGTACGGTCACTGTAATGTTATTGATTATGTCTCTGTATGCTTCCGATATTTAGGTTAGGCTTATATCAGATAGAGGTTTGGTATTGTCTAGCCATAATCCCGGGGGTGTCACAGGTTTTGTTATTAGAGAAGTATCGAATGCAGGAAAACCTTTCTACTGGTCGATGTTGAGTCTAGTGTTTGTGAAAACTATTTTAAAAGATGAAAAGTAATTACGAAAACTCTGGTATGCTTCTTTTTCTCCTTATCCAGTTTCTCTCTAACTCTGGGTTATCTTATCTTGTGTTGATTTGCAAAAGTTTTGCTATCTTGTCTCGTCTTTCAAAACTTATGCCTTTTTGGCAACTCGTTTCTCAACTAGTTGACCTAGCGTTGAGTTTTCTAGAGTCAGTTGTGTGTTTGTTCGTTGTTTCCCTTTTCTCTTCTCCAGCTCAGAGATTCCTTTCCATCATGATCTCTCTACCTTCTGGTGCCACAAAAGATGATCTCTGGGAGGAGGAGTGTCTTCATCACAAATTCCCTCATCTGCTATCATTTGCAAAAAATACAAACTACACTATAAAAGAAGTGGTACAAACTGAGTTCCTAGAAGACTTATTCCACTTACCCTTATCCCAACAAGCCTTCAACGAGTTTGAACAGATGGAACTAATTTGTAAACAAGCTTTGGTTAAGATTCAAGAAGGTAGAAAGGACAGTTGGTCCTACATTTAGGGAAATAACAAGTTCATATCTCAAATATCTTACAAAGTCATGATTGGGTACCAACCTACCCCCCCCCCCCCCCCCCCCCCACACACACACATTTCTCATGGATTTGGAATACCTCCTGTTAACCGAAGCATAAATTCTTTTTTTGGTTACTACTTCAAGATCGTTTGAACACAAGGAATCTTCTTAGCAGGAAAAATATGCAACTCCAATCATATTCATGTGCTGTTATGGAATGCTCACAAGAAGAAACTCTTCCTCATATGTTTTGGACATGTCCCTTTGCTGAAAATTGTTGGGACTTTATTTGCCCAGAAAGACACAGGGATTTCTCAGTTTTTGAGGTCATTGAAGATATTAAGGGGAAATTGCAATTACCCTTTGCTATGGAAATTATCATTCTAGCGGCTTGGGGGATTTGGATTATCATAAATAATAAGATTTTCAATAATCAAAGGCCAAATTTCAACAGTTGGAAGGCAATTTATAAGGAAGAGCTAAGATGGATTAGCTTTAGAATTAAAAGAAACCTTGCTGAAAACTTCAAAGCTTGGCTTCAATCTCAGACTTAGATGTCTTTTTGTTTTTAGTTAGACCTTTGTAAATATGATTGTTCACTCATTATAAATATAAAAATTTCAGTGGGCTTTTGCTCACTGTTCATCCTCAAAAAAAACATCATGTTGATGGTTCCACAATGATCTGTTCTAGGCCTCGAAGTTTCCTTTCGCCTTGTGTGCCTGCTTTTCATTTGTTTGGAACTTCAAAAGTTGTATCTTCTTTTGGAATCTACCTTGTGATTACTACCTTGTAGTACCCTTTGTATTACTAAGATCGTAGTTACTCCTTTCTTTTTGTTTTGACCCATGGACTTGAACCGAAGATCCCTGATTGTTCTAGATTCTAGTGTTGTGAATCTTGTACATTAAGCTGACCTTTAACACAAGATCCATTCCTTTGGTCCCTGTTGTTAATGTTCAAACATTACCTCAGGATGGCTATTACCTTCTAGTACAGCCATCAAGCTTGTGGTTATTGTCGCTATTGATTTGTGACAATTAAGGAGTTCCCCGACCACATGTTATGGAAGACGTTCTTTAATGGAACCAGATTGATCACAACAAGGGTACTCCTCGTGAGTCCCACTTCTATAATCATAAATATGCCACACCTCTCTCTTCTGCATCGGTTCTCGGAAGATTGTTTACCTATGCATCCACATCTCGGGATTTTATCCTGAGCATGTTCTTTTACCCTTGTTGTTTCCGACCTTTGTCTACCAGTTGGTAGCCAAGAAGTAAATATGCATCGGTGTCTTCTAATGCAAGGTACTCTTGTGGTCCATCAAGACAAACCATTTCAGGATGTCAGGAGAAACAAACTCCAGTACCTCGTCATATCTAGGACCAGGTCAAAGTGTTGTAATCCGCAGATTAATAAGCATTGGTTAGCTTCTGAACAGTTCCACCTTAAGGTATCACACTCCTTTATACTAAGAGGTCTTGCTCAGTTTCATTACTCCCTTAATGAAGTGATGCCTTTACACATATTTACCCACCCTTCCTCCGAGCCTTCGTGCTCATGAATGATGCGTGTGCGTAACAATGTGGCCATCTGAGATTCTTAGCAATCATTACTGCTTTGGACCTCAACAAGGACATTTGTGTCATTCGTAGTGTGATGGTTACCCTACCACTAAGAGAAGTTTGACTATGCTACCACATCCGATATTCTGGTACACTCTCCTCAGTCAAAGAGTTAGGCTTGTGCCGAAGCTCTGAAACTATGTCTTATTGCCTTACCAAGAAAGTTCCCTCTCAAACTATGTGACATATTGGTGGTTCGTGATATTCTAGATGTCCTTCTAGAAGTATCTCCATGTTGCCACATGACCGTGTTGTCAAGTTCTTGAGTAAGTCAGTTCTGTGAACTGTTCTTTTCTCCAAGAATCTATACTGGATACCCTGAACTAGTTGGTTGAGCTTAAACAACAACTTGGAGAGTTGTAAGCCAAAAGTTCTGTCCTACTTCGTTTATCTTAAAGGTATGTCTAGTTTTGTCCGTGCTGAAGAAAGATAGTATCTCCTCCGTGGATATGTTATCTTCCTTGCTTTTGATTTGATTTGGGTTATCGTCAAATCAAACTTAGTCCTAAGGACTATCGTGATGGTGTATCTATTCTTGATGTTTCACCTAGGTACATCTTCATGTCATTTGGTCTAACCAATGTTGTTGTTTTGTTCATACCACATGTGAGTCTATCTTCTTGGAGCATCATGATAAGTTTGTTGTTGAGCCCATCGATGGCATCCTTATCCTTCCCAAGCTAGACTAGATTCATATGGAACAATTGGCATTAATGTTGGAAACTTTTGAGAATCGTCTTCGTGTGATCTCGAAGTATGTGTTATGGATGTTAGAAGTGACCTTCTCCGGTCACGTGCAAAAGTTGAAAGTTGTCGTAGTGGATTCGAGAAGAGTTATATTTGTTTCCTCGGGAATCATTTCAAGTTAGTCAAGCATGTGCGAAGTGTTCTTGATATGGTAGGTCAATACCTTCACATCTCGAGAACATCCTCTAAGCACGTTAAGCCACTAATGATTTGCCATGAACGAGAAGAAGTTCTACAAACTTCAGTCTCCTCCTAAATGTCTCCAAACAATAAGGATGCATTTGTGTTTCGTTGCAATCCATTCATGTAGGGGCAACTATCTTTTGATAACTTGCTAATACATGTGTTTCGCAACGTAGCTCATTCTTTTGGAGCTTTACAATGTAGTCCATGTCTTGAGAATCTCGTAACTTTACCTTTGTGGTAAATGTTGTAACCTTTCTATTAAGACATGCTGAGTCTGCAGTATCTCTTAACTTAACCAAAGCTGAATCTCAAGAAGCAATGATGGTTAGTGTTCATCAAGGTTTTTGACATAGGTCTCTTTGAAAACCCGACATGATTGATGTGATGGTTGAAACAATTAGCTGGAAGACCTCTTGTCACATTCTCTTGAGTTGGCAATAACAACCACTCTTCATGAGGCATCTACTATGATTTGTTATAGGAGTTGTGCTCATGGTTTCTTTTGTACCCAACATCCGACTTGTACTTGATGTCCGCTTTCTCGAACATCAAGGAGAACATTTAAAGTATTGTTGCTAAATGTCTCTCGATCGATCCTCCAGACCCTTTTAGGTTGGCAAGCGTATTGTTGTGCCAAGTAATTGAAGTCTGAGAATGAAGTTTCTTTTTCCTCGTGTCATCAGGAATCTTCTTATAGATTCATCTTAGTGGTGTAAAGCGATATCATGATCAATGGCAAGATTCTGATAGACTTGGATGAATAAAGAGTTTCCTTCGCTTCCTCTAACATGTTTGAAGAGCGACTATGGTTTTGATAAACAAAAGTTCCTCTTATTACCTGATTCCTTGTGACTCTTATGAGTCCTCTCCACCAACACAAACCGTTCTGTCTCAACCATCTATTGAACCAAAGAGTGATCCTTCTATATCAAAAGTAGTTCAATAAGTTGGTTCTCCACGTATTTGTATCCCTAGAAGCTCTACTTAAGCCGTCTAGTAGAGTTTCATCCTTCGAAATTTGTGGTCGTGTTCTTTCTGTTGTATGCTCTCATTTTCAGAAGCTTGAACTCTTCTAAAGCTCCATGGTCTCAAACCTTATGAAGACCAGCTATCTAATAACTTGAAACCTTATCCTCTTGTTTCCTCCGTTACCTTGACGTGTTTCATGCGCGTTGGCTCCACAGATGTTCGTGAAACATCTATCCACGAGTTGACCATGAGATACTCAGTTGTGGGTTGTGTCTTTCCCTCTCCTCTTTAGTGTGTGTAGCTACCTCGAAGAAAACAAAGCGATTCATTCATTCAATAATGGTGCCATGGATCAACCTCTTCGAGAAGATCTCCGAAGTCTTGTGTACCCTTGTTCCTTCTATCTTCCTACCTAGGAATCTCGGGACGAGATTCTGTTAAGGGGGATATAACTGTAACACCCCTAGTTTTACCAATAGTAATTAGGATTGGTTTGTGTATCATGAGCATAGCATGCATCTCATGGTTTGATAAATGTTGCAATAAGAGAGAGAAGAAAACCCTAAAAACCCTATTTTTGTGCCCTTTTGTAAACCTTCAAAATGGTTTTGTATTTTGGAAATTATCAAACCTTGTGGAACCCAAATGGATTAATAGGGCCCCACAAGTATTTTAACATTTTTACAAAGCCCTTGTATTTTTTAAACTGTTTAAAATAGAAAAGAAATTGAAAACATAAAAGAGAGAAAAAGAAACAGAAAAAGAAAAGGGTTTTCAGAATAAAAACTAATCCTAACTCTACCTGGGCCGCATCCCAGCTCTATCCTCCCTTCCGTGCCTTCCACGCGTGCTGCAGCTGGCCCAACCTGGCCCATTCACAGCCCACTTCTGGATCGTACCCCTTCGACCCCTCTTTTTTGTCGTCTTCCTCGCGACCGATGGAGCCGAAGCTCATGTGTGTCGTCGTTGCTACTGTCGGACCACACCAGGATCCTCGCCGTGCGCCTAGATCAACACCGCCGCCCTGGCCGTCTATAAGACTCAAGCACCGGCGTGGACAAGCCCTAATTCTCCACTCCTCCTCTCTCCCTCATCCCCGCGCCATGACCGAACCCTAGCTCATCGGCAATCACTAGTTCCCGTCGTTTCTGGCTACCCCGAGACCATCTGAGACCACCACCAGGACCACCACCATCTCCTTCTTCTTATAGTACCAGCGCGTGAGTTGGAGACGCCCCCAATCGTCTCAAATGACCTCTTGTTCCCTACGCTGGTCACCGTTGCTCGCCGTCGATTTTCGCCTCCTAGCTCCTCGCTGACACCATCAACACCACCAGGGTGAGCTACTGGTCCTCAGGCGCCATCCCTCTTCTCCTCTCTCGCTCTGGCTCGCTTCCCCGATGATCACGTGCAAGCGCCATCGTCGTGGATGTCGCTCCGACGACCATTTCATAGCGACACCGCCACCGTTTGGCTCGCCTCGATCTGGCGCGTTAAACGCACCCACCCCCGAAGCTCCACATCGCTGCTAGCGCTGCGCCCTTGCTCGATCTAGGAGCATCGGTGATGATGACGTCATCATGATGTCATGCTGACGCCAAAATCCCCTTTCATTTTCTATAATTATTTTAATAACTGAAAATGCTGACAGGTGGGTCCCTAATGTCAGGTTTTTAATATTTTTGGAAATGATTTCTGAAATTAATAAATATCTGACATGTGGGTCCAGCTGGAATATAATTTAATAAATTCCAAAAATGTTTAATTGTTTTAATAATGATTTAAAAATGGATTAAAATTTGGAAAAATCATAACTAATTCATTTTAAAACAGAAAAATATGTATAATATATCAAAATATTCAGAAAAATGAGATCTACACAATAGACTCATAATCACGCATTGATCAACAACTTTAATTGAAATTTTAATTAGAAGAACAATAGCAACCCCGCAGATGACTCCGAGGTTCCCCCTATTTTAGGGTTTGTACCCCTCGGACCCCGCTTAAAATTTCTAAGCTTGCTTTAGGGTGACATTTCAATACACATTAACTTGTAATATCATTATCCTTGCTTGAGCATTGCATCGATGCCATGTGTTGATTGTTGCTTTCCTTGGTAGACCTCGGAGTTGATGTGAGCAACGATATCGAGTCCAAGATTGAAGACCGAGATCAACACCATCGAAGGTTATCGACGAATGACGCCAAGCAGATAAACATGAAGTTCTATATCTAAGTATCAACAGGCAAAGGCAAGCATAGACCCACACATGATAAAATCATATGCTTTCAAAGTATTTCATTCTTGCCATGTACATACGATTCCAATGTCTTTTATCGATAGATACCACAATCATATCTGATGCATGTTACCTTTGTAGCCTATATTCCCTGATCCACTGCTCCTAGCATACCTATGGTTTGGCTTATGAGCTTCGCTAAAGCTTTTTATATCTGTTGTGCTTAGCAAAGCTTCGTTGTTACCGCTGGACCATATGGTTGATGAATTAGAGCTGCGAATGAACCTAGTTGGACATGATGACATGGCATGATCAGAGATGAAAGTTAAACATGCTAAGGCTTGTATGGGAGGCCACGTCAGTTTGTGGTTTTTGCAGTCCCGTGCTCGCCACCACTACGATATGAGTTCTTGCCTCTTGAACCAAGACGAGTGTACAACCACACGGGGTTTATGGGGACCCCTCCGCTGATTAACTTGCCTAGTAGATTCCATGAGTCACATAGTTCGGGAGTTCCATTCGACATATGCATTCTGGTCGTTCTTGAAGGAGGTGGAGGAGGTGCATTCATACAGGTAGGTAATCGTGGCCGGGAGTAAGAGAGGCACAGCGTCCGTAATCTTGTTCCCCGCACACATCTCTAGGGACCAACTTCAGCACTTGACCCATTACAGCGGCATCTCCTTAGGGCGTGACTCATGGTCTCGACGAAAGCAAGGTAAAGGTCATGGTCAACCACTCTCTGCCGGCCTTCCAAGGAAGAGGGTTAATGTTAACTAGCACTAAGAATTGGTTGGTACGTGTGGATAATGTTGTGCACCCCTGTAGGGTTAATAATGTTTTCGAAAAGCCATGTCCATGGTTATGGACGACTTGGGAATGGACGTGATGATCATAGAGAACTATAACCTAATCGTAAAACTTGGCAAGAGAAGTGAGGTGTGTTCTAAGGATGCTTCCTCGGGGATCAAGGGGTGAGCCTAGTTGATAGGTCCAACTGATAAAGATTTGGTGGATATCAAAAGATGATCAAAGGTAGAGATATTGTTTTCTTATCCCCTTTTAAAAGGTTCTACTAGTCGAGCTTCTCCTCTCTCTTTTACAAAGAAAGTTAGCTTTATGCAAAGTAACCCCACCACCCATAAGTCTTGCGGAGTACACCCTATACTCAGCCTTGCTTTGTTGGTACTTTTGCAGCAAGTAAGTGTTACTATTGAAGATGAGTTCTTTACAGCATCAACATCGACGAGTAGCTTGGGGTTCCCGGTCGGCAGCCTGGAATCTATGGATTGGAACATCATCATTCTGCTTCAGGCCTTTTAGGACATTTGATAAGTTTGATATACTTACTAGCATAATTTGCCTTCCGTTGTTTGATGATTGTGGTCAGTGACCTCTGCTTGTAATAATTTGGTTCTTCGCTCAGTTATGAGCTCGCTATAATAAACTTTTGAGTCTTAGGGTCACTATAATGTTACCGATTCTTTCTCTGCATGCTTCCGAGATTTAGGTTAGGCTTATACCAGACAGAGGTCTGGGATTTGTCTAGCCATAATACCGGGGGTGTCACACATTTGTTCTTAGTCCAGGAATCACAGGGATGGTGGTTTGATGGGTCACTTTGGGCGTGAGAACTCATTGCTCATGCTAGCTGATCATTTTTATTGGCCCAAGATGAGGTGTGATATGTACAGATTTGTGAGCCGTTGCATTACATGCCACAAGTCCAAATCAAAGTTGAAGCCTCATGGTTTGTATACACCTCTCTCTACACCTACTACACCATCGGAAGACATTAGTATGGATTTTGTGCTAGGTCTACCTAAAACACAGAGAGGTCATGATTCTATATTTCTGGTAGTGGATAGGTTCTCTAAGATGGCTCATTTTATTGCCTGCCACAAAAGCGACGATGTGTCACATGTTTCTAACCTATTTTTCAGGGACACCATGAGATTACATGGAGTACCCAAGATGATTGTCTTCGACTATGATGTGAAGTTCATGAGCTAATTCTGGAAGACCTTATGGGGGAAGCTAGGAATAAAATGATGTTCAGTACTACATGTCATCTGATGACTGCAAGTGCACAAATCGTGTGTAGCTAGTTTCAAAATAAAGATATCGATCACACAGGGAGCAGGACTCTAAAGTCTAATAATTCTTGAGATAAATATTGCGATAGAAATGCTAAATAGAGTTCTAAGTAACAAGATAAAATGCGAGTAATGTGTAAAAAGGTGTTTTTGGGTTTTGGGTATAAGAGCAATAATAAGTAAAGCAGAATAACTTAATACATAAAGTAAGTATCGCGTATGTAAATAAAGATTGGAACTAAAGTAGGGAAAAAGTGTTGCTAGGGAGTAGCAGATACACCACTAGTATTGTAAAGATCTAAGATAAATATTATCATCATGAACATTCTCAACTATGTATGTGTGGGAGGAACTCCGAATGTGGACGAATAGGCAAAATTGTTGCTCACATCATCCTCATAACCACAACAGTCAGCAATCGACATCAATCGAATTACTATGCTATTAAGGGACGTAATCCTGTAGGACGTATCCCATGGCATGGATAGTGTTCCGTGAGTTTCCTCGATTTCCCAAGTTGATACGTAAGGATTGCTAACAGCTTTATAGTCACTTTAAGTGCTAGCACGCACCCGTCTACCAACAAGTAGTTCCCTCCATCAAGTCCCCACGAGAGGCAAATATTGAGAGGTCGACTTCTCTCAACATCAAGATGTAGAGAATCTAACACATGGTCACAGCGATGAATATCATAATAGACTTTATCTTATTTCAATCTCATACTAGCGTTTCTCCATCTCCCCAAGAACTAATGATCTACTCAGATATGGAGGCAATCAACATCATGGCAATGATAATGGAAACAATCATAGATGAATAGTACTTGTATAAATCTACAACGAGTATAGGAAATACAACAAGATCTAGACAAGATGTAGGTGGCATGGATGAAGATGGTGGTGATGCAGCGGTGGATAATGAAGATCGATGCCTTAGCCTCCCGGATCTGCGCAGGGTGAAGGTGGATCCTGGCGGATGAGTTCCCCCTCCAGATTCCTTCCGAAGGTGAGGTTTCTGCGATTTCTAGGTGTTCTATATGTCGTCTCCTCTAACCAGTTGCACGGGGTGAAACTATTTGACAAGGCGGAGGCAGCGCTAGCAATACGGCCGGAGCTATACGGGCGGAGAAAATTCTCCCGTCGTGTAGTTGGTCGTTATGCTCTCTACCTCCTTTGTTCGCTTCTGGTTTTCTTTTGGTATTATTAATATTTCCCAAATAAGCGATTTACGTTGTTTTTTACTCCTTTTCTCCATAATACAACTACTTCAATAATTGTATCCATTGGGTCCATCAGATGTCCTAATCCTGGTGAAAGCAGACATAAAATATGCACGCGAACGCCGTAAAATACCAAAATCCTACATCTACAATGCAAAATAATCGCTAGCTTCACATATTAAGTCAAAGGTTGTATCCTAGATAGGTTGTTTTATGGTGGGTGCACGAGTTACAGTGTGAGTACATAGCCATAATTACTTCCTTGGTTACCTCTTCATCTTTGTTTTCCTTCAGATGTTCATTGACTTCCGGCACGCTTCCTCTTCCCTCTTTTCCTATACAGCTTTGACGTGTTCATATTCAAAAATATGCTTGTGTATAGTGTTAGGAAAAGGCACTTCATATGTTGTTTCTATAGAGGCAAGTGTTGCTTTCTCTTCTCTTTTCTTCTCTGTTTCAGGTGGTGAATCACACTTGACTGGACCCTCCTTTGGAGCTTTAATATGTTTTGTAAAAGCTTTAACAACTTGCAACACAAGATTTGAATCCAGTTCTTTAGACAATTCTTTCACTTTGCCTTTTTTGTTATAATCATGAATACCATCATGCTCTATTTCTACGCCTCCTTCACTTCCTAGACCAAAATTTCACGAAACTCTATGGTCACGAATTCTATTAAGTAAATCCCAAGCTTTAGGTATATGAAGATTCATAAAGGCTCCTTCCGTGAAAGAGTCTAGTTCAATTTTATTAGGTTCAATTAAACCGCCATAAAAGATATGTAGTAAATACCATTCAGGCAAATCGTGATGAGGACGTAGTCGTAGTAAATCTTTAAATCTAATATAAGCTCTTACTAGTCCTTCATTAGAACGATTCTTCCAAGTCATTATAAGACGCCTGATTCCAAAAGATTTTGATAATGGATAATATTTTGATAGAAATTCACAAGCTAAATTATCCCAAGTAGTAGTGGCTTCAGGTGGTAGAGATCTATACCATTCGAGAGCTGTACTTGTGAAAGTTTAACTAAAAAGTTTAACCCTTACCTCATCGGCAGTATATCTCGTCAATAGAAAAGTGCCACATATATATTTAAAACATGCAATATGCTCATATGGATCAGGATCTTCTTCATCTCTAGTAAATTGCTTCTTATGTAGAATACTTAGTAGAGGATTTATTTCAAACCCCCTTGTCTTCTCATTAGAGTTGTCCCTTTTATAAATATCATAGGGCTTCCCGAAGTAGTTGAGTGGGTTAGCACTAATCATATGCTCAAACTCCATCGTGTTGGAGGACACCTGCAACTCAAAACTAAATATAGCAAGATAAAAATAAATAAGAAAAAACTAAAAGACCAACAACGCTTAGCTCCCTAGCAATGACGCTAGAAAATAGCTTGATGACTACAATTGCACAGATCGTTTGTAGCTAGTTTCGAAATAAAGATATTGATCTCACAGGGATCAGGAGTCTAAAGTCTAATAATTCTTGAGATAAATATTGCGATAGAAATGCTAGATAGAGTTCTAAGTAACAAGATAAAATGTGAGTAATGTGTAAAAAGGTGTTTTGGGGTTTTGGGTATAAGAGCAATAATAAAGTAAAGCAAAATAACTTAATATAGAAAGTAAGTAACGCGTATGTAAAGAAAGATTGGAACTGCAGTAGGGAAAAAGTGTTCTCAGGGAGTAGCGGATACATCACTAATATTGTAAAGATCTAAGATAAAGATTATCATCATGAACATTCTCAACTATGTATGTGTGGGAGGAACTCTGAATGTGGACGAATAGGCAACAACCGCTGCTCACATCATCCTCATAACCACAGTAGTCAGCAATCGACATCAATCGAATTACTTCGCTATTAAGGGACGTAATCCTATAGGACGTATCCCATGGCATGGATATTGTTCCATGAGTTTCCTTGATTTCCCAAGTTGATACGTAAGGATTGCTAACAGCTTTATAGTCACTGTAAGTGCTAGCACGCCCCCGTCTACCAACAAGTAGTTCCCTCCATCAATTCCCCACGAGAGGCAAGTATTGAGAGGTCGAATTCTCTCAACATCAAGATGTAGAGAATCTAACACCATGGGAAGACATTAGTATGGATTTTGTGCTAGGTCTACCTAAAACTTAGAGAGGTCATGCTTATATATTTGTGGTAGTGGATAGGTTCTCTAAGATGGCTCCTATTATTGCTTGCCACAAAAGCGATGATGCGCCGCATGTTGCTAACCTGTTTTCAGGGACATCGTGAGATTACATGGAGTACCTAAGACGATTGTTTCTGACCGTGATGTGAAGTTCATGAGCTAGTTTTGGAAGACCTTATGGGGAAAGCTAGGAACAAAAATGGTATTCAGTACTACATGTCATCCCCAAACAGTTGGTCAAATGGAGGTGGTGAATCGAACATTGTCACAATTGTTGAGGACTATGATCGAGAAGAATATGCGGGAGTGGGAAGAGTGTTTGCCACATGTTGAGTTTGCCTACAACAGGGTTGTGCATTCGACTACTCTTGTCCTTTTGAGGTGGTGTATGGCTTCAAGCCATTGATGCCACTTGATTTGTTTCCTTTGCCATTACATGAGAGAGTTGATATGGAGGCATCAAAACATGCTAAATATGTGATGAAGATTCATGAGAAGAATCGAGAGCCTATTGAGAAGAAAGGCAAGAACATTGCTACTACAAGGAATCAAGCAAGGAAGGAATTGTTGTTCAAGCCTGGCAACATGGTATGGGTGCATCTACGCAAGGATAGGTTTCCACTACTTCGAAAGTCAAAATTGAAGCCACGTGGTGCTGGTCCTTACAAGGTGTTATGCAAGATTAATGATAATGCCTACTCGATTGATATACCTTTTGAGGAGTTTGGTGGAGTTAGCAACAGCTTCAACGTTGCTGATTTATCACCATATGATAGAGGAGACCTTGGAGCCTCAGGGTCGACGCCTTTTGAAGGTGGGAGATGATGAGGACATCCCTACAATTACACCTACCACAATTACTACTGATGTTGTTCCAGCTGCTACAAAGAAAGATTAATCCAATGAGATAAGTATTAGACCAATTACAAGAGCTCGTGCTAAGCTACTAGAACAATAGGTGCACTCGTTTCTTAAAGAGCCTAATGTTTTGGTAAATGAGAATTTTATACTACCTAAGTCTTTGAATTATTGTATGATCTGGTACTTGGGAGAAGAAGGCATAGCACGGAGCGAGGAGCTAATGGAACATGGTGTGTTGATCATGGAGAATGTGCGAGGGAGGAGAGGGAGGAAGCGCAAGGAGCACACAAGGTTGAAGATCAACACATGGTGGAAGCCCTTTGCCGCGGCATAGAAACGCCACCATTCTCTGCCACGACAGGCTGCCGTGGCACAGAAGCAGCACGATCAGCTGCCACGGCGCCCAACCCATGCTAAAGTCTGCCACGACAGAGTCCTAGGCCGAACATCTTTTGGGGTCAGTTTGTATCTTTAGTTGGGTGGGACCAACTCGGATCCCACCTTAGCCGCCGCCCATCCCAGACTTTTAAATAGATGGGGCACACCACTAGTAGGGTTTAAACTATGTTTAAAGTATTTTGGACTTGTTTCTTTCAAAGAACCTCTAGAATTACCTTGTGATCAAATTATACTACTGCAATTGAGTGTGATCTATTGTTCCATTGGGAATTAGTAGATTGCAAACTACCGTTCGTGGTCGATGGCTGCGTGCTCAAGAGCGTGGTGTTCTGAATATCCCACAGGGTTCGAGAGTTGTTGCATTGGCATCAGGGTTCGAGTAGGAGAGTTCATAGCTATAGGCTAGTTATCTATCCACCATTGTCATCATCCACAAGTGCTTGCTGAGAAGATCGGGCCACCCCATATCACAAACTTTCCCCAGTATGGGAAGGGCCATTTTTAGTAAGCCGAGTATTGCGCAATGGTTCTTACTATCTAACTGATATGCGGCCAGTCAACGAATGACCTGCTACTAAGAAGAGAAAGAGAGTTGGAGGTAGTACAGACCCGGAAGAATTAGACAGACCATGGAATACTTCTCAGCTACGTCCCTTTTATTCTTAATATTTCTTTCTTTGTAATCATATATGTGTACATGTTCAATGAGAAATAAAGTGTTGGTTGCCTCAATATTCTTTGAGAAGTTTTATATTACCATCTTATTTTCGAATGATCATGTCATAGTCGAAAATCCCAGAATACTTGAAAGTACTTTATGCTCATGGTTATCCTAATTAGATTTCTGGTTCTAAAAATGTTACCTTCGGGTATAAATTTAAAATTTTCTAGTTTATACTTTGGTTCTTTATCTGAATGCCGGATGCGGGTATTTTCCGAGTAGTGAATTGTTGGTACTAGAAACTGGCTTTCTTTCTGAGTTTAAATTGGTTTAGGAATTGAGCTCCATTGCTCGGCAAAGTTTTCATGTTGAATGTTTGTCGGCTCATGAAAGGGACGAGGCGGAAAGACAGAAAAAGCGATAAGTATAGACAAAACAAAAGTCCTTATGCAAAATTCCAGGAACAATAAAAAGGCACAAGTGCTAAAAGGAAGTAAAAAGCATCAGTTCTTGCAAACCTTAGCACTAGCAAAAATAGTATACTACTTATTACAATCTAATTGTTTCAGAATAACACATTGTTTTTCTGGTACTCTACGATGCAGGAGAAGAGGTAGGAGTTGTCGGCGAGCTGGAGACATCGCCTTCGCCTTGATTCCTTTCCGAGACAGGAAAATCGGATTCGGTTTGCTTGTCGTCGGAAACCTCAGCTATTTCTTCAGGAGGCGGAGGAGGCATTTCCACGCGAGTGAAGAATGGAGTGTCGTAGCTGGTCAGATCAGCTACGTGGCATCCATAGCCAGCGCATAAGTCCATGATGGCCTTAATGTTTTTCTCCTTGCCGTCTTCATCCATAGTTGAATAACCCCTGGTCACTTGCCAGATATCCATGCTTCCATCGATGAGGACATCCCTATAACTACACCTACCCCAATTACTACTGAAGATGTTCCAGCTGTTGCAAGGAAGGATCAGTCCAATGAGATTAGAATTGGACCCATTACAAGAGCTCGTGCTAAGCTACTTGAACAACAGGTGAATTCACTCCTAAACGAATCTGGTACTTCAATTGATGAGAACTTTATACTACCTAAGTCTATGCATTTATGTATGATCAGGTTCGTTGGAGAAACAAGCATGGAGCAAGGAGGAGAAGGGCTACAAGAGAAGCCCAACATGATGATCGCCCAAGAATGCGGGAGGGAGGAGCGAGAGGAAGGTGCAAGAGAAGATCATCAAGATGGAGGCAAGAAGCTTTGCAATGACCAGAGTGTCCGGCCGAGTCCACCCGAACTCTCCAGCCTGCTTGAGAGAAGAATTGGTGCGGACAATCAATACACCAAATCAGACACTACCCGGACACCACCCAAAAACTTTGAAGTTTCCGGTCGGACCAGACTATCCGGCTTACTCCACACGGAGTGTTAGCCCGACTGGACTGTCCGGTCGATATCAACCGAACTATCTGCCCGCCGACCGAATCTGTACCAAGTCGGTATGTATCAGTTTGAGTCGTACGCATCATAGTTTCATTTTCTAGCCTCCCTAGCCGCCCTTATAAGCCCTAGGATGCCCCATAGTTAGGGTTTTAGACCATGTTAAAACTATTTTGTAGTTGTTTCTTATTAGAACCTCTGGAATTACCATGTGATTGAATTACCTACTACAATTGAGTGTGATGTGTTGTTCCATTGGGAATTAGTAGATTGCAAACTACCATTCATGGTCGCCGGCTACATGCGCAAGAGCGTGGTGTTGTCAATATCCTATAGGGTTCGAGAGTTGTTGCATTGGCATCAAGGTTCGAGCGGGAGACTTCATAGCTACAGGCTAGTTATCTATCCACCATTATCATCATCGACAAGTGCTTGCTGAGAAGATCGGGCCAACCCATATCATCTTGGTATCAGTTTTCCTTGTTTACTCAGTGAGCATCCACAAATCCATCCATAGATTAGTTTATTTTCAGTCCTATATAGAAAAATCCTTACAAAAAGATTTACCATAGACTAGATTCTATCATTTTCGAGTTTTAGTTACTGATCGTGTCTTGTCGTAGATCTGATCTGCAGGTTTTTCTCATAGAAGTCTAGTTTTCGTATGTGTCTAGGTTTAGGGTTTGATCTTGATTTCCGCCGAGTCCACCATCACCGTTTTCCGCAAGTTTTCATCATTTATCTGATTCCACATAGTGTACCTTTGTTTGAATACCATAGAAACATCCTATCTACAACATTCGTGCCTAGGAACATACCCACGAGACTAGTTGCTTTGCTCCGACAGGCTGCTCATAAGGGTTTCGAAGTGCAGAAATTTTCGACAAGCAAAACCGAACTATCCGGCATACACACCGGACTATCCGGCCCAACCGGAGTCTCCGGCGTGAATCATCCGGGCTATCCGGTCCAGGTTTGTTATAAGTTGCTGGACTCGTGTTTGCATTGACTCATATAGTTGAAAAATCAAAAAAAAGGGAAAAGAAAAGAGAACCAGTACAAAAAAGAGGAGAAAAAGAGCTACAAGCGTGACAAAAAGAGATATCTCAGTGTGCATTATTGGAGGCATAGTTGATCATAGCACTTGTAGAGTGAGCAATCTTGTGCCTGTTTAATTTGAGCTTTTACTAGCGTCTCCCTTGTGCATTGCAATATTCCTTTTCATAAGTGGCTTTGCCATGTTTATCTCCATCGTGTGTGTTTCTTGGGTTTTTGTACGCTCAACACTAGGACTTGTTTGCGGTGTAGTTAGGATGCCATACCTAGAGCTCCACCATAAATAACCTGTGTGCCCTATGATCGTTCTCCATACCCTTAATATTCACTTCATCACATCAGTGCATCAGTCTTTGATTTCGTTTTGGTAAAGCATCTCTATTCACTTTTGAAAGGTAAGATCTGCTTTCTTGTCAGTTGTGAGTGAGTTGTGAGTGTTCCACCAAACATATTTTGATTTTTGCACTAACCTACTAATCATGTCTCTTAGTGATGATGATGTTGTGTCGTAGAAAAAGAAGGATGATGATCTTGTTAATTGGCAGGAATATGCAGCATTGAAATCCCACTTGACATGTGTGTTCACTCACACGACAGATTCCATTGACAAGAACATTCAGGACATGCAAGTGGCTTTGGGAGAAAATGAAGAGGCAGTTGCTAATATACAAACACAAGTGACAACTATCAATACCAATGTCACAGCCTTGCAACGTTCTATTGATGCTTTGACAGTAGCACTTGAGCAACGGTAGCAACAACCACTTGAGGATACCATTGATGAAGATGCCAAAGGAAGTGTTGCTAATGCTGCCCCAAATATTGGCAAGGGACGTGCTAATCCCCCTGCACCTGCATATGCACGCGGTTTTTCTCCTATTGGGCGTGCTCAATGTGTCCCTAACCAAGCTGTGGATGATGGTTTGGGCAAGCCTAAATTCTCAATTCCCAAGTTTAACGGTTCACTTGATCCTGAAGATTACCTCACATGTGAGTTGAAGATCAAGAAGCTCTAGCGTTTGTATGATTATATAGAAGACAAGAAAATAAAGCTTGCAGCGTTAGAATTTGATGGATATGCTTTGCGTTGGTGGGATGCTATTGTGCAAAATAGATGGGATGACAATGACCTTCCTGTGATGACTTGGCGAGAGATGAAGCACATCATGAAGGACCATTTTGTACCCAACAACTACTTGCGTTTAGTTTTTGATAAGTTAACACAATTGAGGCAAGGAACCATGTCGGTGGATGAGTACTATATGGAAATTGAGATGCTTATGCAACGTGCTAGAGTTCATGAATCCCTTGAGATGACCATGCAGCAATTTCTCAACAATTTGAACTTACCAATCAAGAGCATTGTTCGTCATCACAAGTACGAGACTATGAATGAACTATTGCATCATTATAGAGAGGCCAAATCACAGTTAGCTAAAGAAGCTAAGTCACGTGCACATTTTCCTTCTACCAGCCGTTTTCAGCAAGGTCCACACCGCCACCTCCTATGGCGCCACCTGTAGCGACTGCTAGCCACCCTTCACCATCTTCGTCCAAGCATGCTCCCATGCCATCTTATGGCTCTAATGCTAAGAAACGCGCTGCTCCTTCTACTAGCTCGAGTTCCAATATGTCAACCATGCGTACTCGTGATGTGGAGTGCCATATTTGTGGAGGTAGAGGCCACTACAAGCGCCATTGTCCAAACAACAAGGTAATATTTGTCAATTAACAAGGCGAGTATGAGAGTGGAGATGAAGTTGATCCTGATTGTGCTGATGACCATGGTTATGACAGCGAGGGAGGCCTGGATGCTTTTCTTGAGCATGCGCCAACTATTGTGGTTCCTCCACATATACTTAGTGTGTAGCCTATTGTTGATTCTCAGCGCTGCAACTTATTTCAAACAAAAGCTCTAGTTCGCCCTAACAAAGCTTGCCAAGTAATCATTGATGGAGGTAGCTGCAGAAATCTTGCAAGCAAGGAGTTATGTGCCAAGCTAAATTTGACTTATTTACCTCATCCCAAGCCATACTATATACAATGGTTGAGTGACAATGGTGAGGTGAAGGTAAACTATATGGTATGTGTGAATTTTGAAATAGGGCCATCCAAGAATTCTATTGATTTGATGTGGTTCATATGACTTTTTGCCATCTTTTATTGGGTCGGCATTGGCTTTATGATCGCCATGTGCAACACAATGGTCGTGCCAATACCTATCACTTGGAATTCAAGGGCAAGAAAATTAATATGCAGCCGATGACACCACAACACATTGTGAATGAGTCTCGTCAAAAGATACAGGTGAACTTGAAGGATAAATCTATAGATAGGCGAGATAGTGTGGCAGCTGTACATGATGTAATAGAGCCCAAAAAGAGTGATATAATGAAAAGCGAGAGAGTACCTACTCTTTTTTATATTAGCCACCAAGGAAGATATGAGAGAGTTTCGTGGGGATCCTACAGCCATGCCGCTTGTGCTCATGTATAAGGGCGAGGTATTGGTTTCTAATGACATGACCCCTATTTCTCTTGGTGTATCTACTGTTTTGCAGGATTTTGGCGATGTGTTTCGAAAAAGATGTGCATGCAGGATTGCCTCCATTGTGTGGCATTGAGCATCAAATATACTTGACACTTCGCGCCACATTACCAAACCGTGCACCCTACAGGACCAACCCCGAAGAAACAAAGGACATATAGAAACAAGTACAGGTGTTGCTGGATAAAGGGTACATTCGTGTTTCTCTTAGCCCTTGTGTTGTTCCTGTTATTTTAGTACCTAAGAAAGATGGTACATGGCGCATGTGTGTAGATTGTAGAGATATTAATAGCATCACTATTCGATATCGTCATCATATTCCACGCTTAGAGGATATGATAGATGAATTGAGTGGTGCTGCTATTTTCTCTAAGATTGATTTGCGTAGTGGTTACCATCAAATTAGGATGAAAGAAGGGAATGAATGGAAAACTGCTTTCAAAACAAAATTTGGTTTGTATGAGTGGTTAGTTATGCCATTTGGTCTTAATAATGCACCTAGTACTTTCATGAAATTCATGAATCATGTTTTGAGAGAATTTATTTGTCATTTTGTGGTGTTTATTTTGATGATATACTTATCTATAGCCACAATGAAACTGAACATTGTTGTCATATCCGACAAGTTTTGCAAGTGTTGCGTGATAATAAATTGTATGCTAATCTTGAGAAGTTCACATTTGCAAAAGATAAGGTCATATTTCTGGGATATGTTGTATCTAAGCATGGGGTAGAAGTAGATCAATCTAAAATTGAATCAATTCAGAATTGGCCTATTCCCATGAATGTGAGTCAAGTGCGTAGTTTCCATGGATTAGTTGGTTTCTATAGGCTATTTGTGAAGGATTTTAGCACTATTGTTGCACCACTGAATGAGTTTACTAAGAAAGGTGTGCCATTTGTGTGGGCCACAGCCCCAGATATTGCATTTGATACATTAAAACGTTTGCTTACTTCTGCACCATTACTTGCATTTCCTGATTTTTTTAAGCAATTTGAAGTTGAATATGATGCTAGTGGTATAGGTATTGGTGGCGTTTTGATGCAAGAGAGTCGCGCTATAGCATATTTTCTGAGAAGCTTGCTGGTGCTAGATTGAATTATCCTATTTATTATAAAGAATTGTATGCACTTGTTAGAGTTCTTTAAGTTTGGCAACATTATTGGTGGCCAAAATAATTTATCATACATTCTGATCATGAAGCATTGAAGTATTTCAAAGCTCAATCAAACTTGCATATAAGATTAGCTAAATGGGTTGAGTTTATTGAATCTTTTCCTTACATCATTAAGTGTAAGAAGGGAAAGGGAAGGTCGTTGTTGATGCTTTCTCTAGGAAAACATGCTATTAACCAATCTTGATGTTAAAATTCCTGGATTAGAGAGTATTTGTGCACTTTATGCAATGGACCATGATTTTGGTGAACCATATCATTTGTGTGCTCTTAGAAACGCATGGGATAAGTATCATATACATGATGGATATTTGTTTAGAGCTAACAAACTATGTATTCCATAATCATCATTGCGTTTGTTCTTAGTTCAGGAATCACATCTTGGTGGTTTGCTGGGTCACTTTGGGCGTGAGAAGTCATTGCTCATGCTAGCTGATCATTTTTATTGGCCCAAGATGAGGTGTGATGTGTACAGATTTGTGAGCCGTTGCATTACATGCCACAAGTCCAAATCAAAACTAAAGCCTCATGTTTTGTATACACCTCTCTCTGCACCTACTACACCATGGGAAGACATTAGTATGGATTTTGTGCTAGGTCTACCTAAAACACAGAGAGGTCATGGTTCTATATTTGTGGTAATGGATAGGTTCTCTAAGATGGCTCATTTTATTGCCTGCCACAAAAGAGACGATGTGTCGCATGTTGCTAACCTGTTTTTCAGGGACATCATGAGATTACATGGAGTACCCAAGACGATTGTTTCTCACCATGATGTGAAGTTCATGAGCTACTTTTGGAAAACCTTATGGGGGAAGCTAGGAATGAAGCTATTGTTCAGTACTACATGCCATCTGATGACTGAAGTGAATAGATCGTTTGTAGCTAGTTTCGAAATAAAGATATCGATCCCATAGGGAGCAGGAGTCTTAAGTCTAATAATTCTTGAGATAAATATTGCGATAGAAATGCTAGATAGAGTTCTAAGTAATAAGATAAAATGCGAGTAATGTGTAAAAAGGTGTTTTGGGGTTTTGGGTGTAAGAGCAATAATAAAGTAACGCAAATTAACTTAATACAGAAAGTAAGTATCGCGTATGTAAAGAAAGATTGGAACTACAGTAGGGAAAAAGTGTTCTCAGGGATTAGCGGATACACCACTAGTATTGTAAAGATCTAAGATAGAGATCATCATCATGAATATTCTCAACTATGTATGTGTGGGAGGAACTCCGAATTTGGACAAATAAGCAACAATCGCTGCTCCCATCATCCTCATAACCACAATAGTCAACAATCAACATCAATCGAATTACTACGTTATTAAGGGACATAATCCCGTAGGATATATCCCATGGCATGGATAGTATTCCGTGAGTTTCCTCGATTTCCTAAGATGATACGTAAGGATTGTTTATAGTCACTGTAAGTGCAAGCACACCCTCGTCTACCAACAAGTAGTGCCCTCCATCAAGTCCCCACGAGAGGCAAATATTGAGAGGATGACTACTCTCAACATCAAGACGTAGAGAATCTAACACATGGTCACAGCGATGAATATCATAATAGATTTTATCTTATTTCAATCTCATACTAGGGTTTCGCCATCTCCCCAAGAACTAATGATCTACTCAGACATGGAGGCAATCAACATCATGGCAATGATAATGGAAACAAACATAGATGAATAGTACTTGTATAAATCCACAAAGAGTATAGGAATTACTACAAGATCTAGACACGATGTAGGTGGGATGGATGAAGATGGTGGTGATGCAGCGGTGGATGATGAAGATCGATGCCTTAGCCTCCCGAATCTGCGTAGGGTGAAGGTGGATCCCCGGCGGATGAGTTCCCCCTCTCCAGATGCCTTCCGAAGGTGAGGTTTCTACGATTTCTAGGTGTTCTATATGTCGTCTCCTCGAACCAATTGCACGGCGTGAAACTATTTGACGAGGCGGAGGCAGCGCTAGCTATATGGCCGGAGCTATACGGGCAGAGAAAATTCTCTCGTTGTATAGTTGGTCATTATGCTCGCTGCCTCCTTTGTTCGCTTCTGGTTTTGTTTTGGTATTATTAATATTGCCCAAATAAGCGATTTATGTTGTTTTTTACTCCTTTTCTCCATAGTACAACTGCTTCAATAATTGTATCCATTGGGTCCATCATCTGTCCTGATCCTGCTGAAAACAGACATAAAATATGCGCGCGGACGCCGTAAAATACCAAAATCCTACATCTGCAATGCAAAATAATAATGTAAAACATGATTCAAATATGCACTCATCAACTTCCCCAAGATTAGACTCTTGCTCGTCCCAAGCAAGATTTTAGCTTAATGGATGTGATCCTCATATTCATGAAGTTGAGTCGATAAAATAAATGAGGCAATTGCAGCATGTGTTTATCATGTACGATACAGGGGGATAAGTTCATGAATAGTACCTTACTCGAACCATCTGAATAGTATTGGAAGGCTTCCACACCTTAGTTATCAATAGTTCATAAAAGATGAATCTCAACATAATGTAAAAGAATCTGGTTCAACCGAATGAGTTAACGAGGTAGTCCCAAGTGTTTTAGGATCAACATATTCACATGGGATTCAAAATCTCAAAATTATCTCTTTTTCATACTACAATACAGTGGCATATGCATATTTGGTCTTTGCACATTCGCTCTTTTTCTTATTTTCTATTTTTTCTTTCCTTTTGCATATATGATCACACTTTTGTTTTAAGTGTTGTGCAAAGGAGCTAGCCATATATTGCACTTCATGTAGGAATTCAAAGTTCAACGATCTCAATTATCAAATTCCAATTGTATATGAAGCATTCTTATGACTTGATATTCTACCACAACTTGTTCTCACTCTATTTAGATAGCACTTCATTTTCCTTTGTTCAAGGTTTTTCTTTTTCAACTTAATTGTATAGATTATTTTTATTTTTGAACCAAACCGTAACCTTATATCATATTGACCAAATTATCTTTATGTGTTCCATTAATACCAATGGTGTGGAAGACTCCTATTGCTATCATCAAGTGCAAGTAAAATCATACTCAAGCCATTCATATATCCATAAAGCAAACACAAACTCAATTTTGCTCCATACATAATAATAAACTTTGAATTCCTGAAGGAAATTCTAATGATGCAAACTTTATTTCTAGTTTGAACTAATGCAGGAATAATAAAAACTTATAAGATAGATTACAAGGTCTTAAAGATCTCCCCAAGCTTGGAATCAAGCCAGGCGGGATCAAATAATCCCTTGCGATTAATTGATACCGTGATTATTGTAGATCACTGGGGCGCCATGGCATGTGGCACCGCGGTGCGTAGCTTCTTGTTGGTCTGCTCCAGAGCAGTTATGCGGCTGTAGCACCTACGTAGATCAGATTGCAGAGTATACACTCTATTAGCGAGCTATGTCACCAATGGAAGGAGGTCTTCCTTCTTCTCCATCTCATTGAGATGGTGACGGACGTCGACGTGATGGAGTAGTTCCTGCTTCTGATATATCTATAATGCCCGCACGCGATCCTTGGACTTGGGGACAGCTTCTTCTTCCTCATCCATAATTGATGGATCGGGGAAGTGGAAACCGTACCTCCACCCCTCTTGAGGTTTAACCTTCATTCCAGCGCCAATGGTTGGCCTCGGGAGTGGAACCTCCCCTTCCTTGCTAGCACCTGCACCAATATGGGATAATTCCTTATGCTTGTGCGGCCTTGAATCTGTGGTGACAAACTTGACCGTCTCCACACGCCCTTTTCCATGTGGCTTGCGATCTTCTCTCTCTTGTTGAGCTTTCTGCATCGCCACCCAATTGATCTCTGGTGGATCGTAGATGTCGTGGCGGATGTAGACGTAAACTACGTCATCGTTGCCATCAGAATCATTATTGAAGTAGCTTGGCTCGATGTACTCCTTATACTTCGGGCTAAACCTCTCTACCTCATCGTCATCGTCCTCCATGGACAGACTGCTAGAGCGGTCCCTGGAAGGAGCAATGAGCCCCATGGGTTTACCACGGCCTGGAGTGGGATAGCACATCGCTAGATTGGTTTCTGTAGATTGTGATAAGAGAGATAGACAATGGTAGTATATAAGAGGGGTCAGAGGTCGGTAAAACTCGTGAGAAACACCAAATTGTTGTCAAAGAAAAGGATCCAAATGGAATAGAAAAAGAAATCACGGATTTGGAAATAACCTACCGTGTAATGACCAACTATATGGTCACGGCCCGTATAGGTCTGGCCATATAGTTGTTTTCGGGCAGATATTTCCAAATATCTCGAGTCCAGGTCGATTAAATCACGACTCGAAACCGACAATAATGTTTTTTAAGATGAATAGAAAGATCGAACAAAAAGTGTCTGAGAGTTTAACGACCAACTATACGGCCGGAATTTTTGTTTCGGTCATATAGTTGCGACCGCATAGTTACAAACACCGAAATCAAAAGTGCCTGGGAGTTTAACGACCAACTATACGGACAGAATTTGAGCTCTGGTCATATAGTTGCGACCGTATAGATATCAGCACCAAAAAGCAAAACCATCTGAGAGTTTAACAACCAACTATATGGCCGGAATTTTTGCTCTGGTCGTATAGTTGCGACCAAATAGGCTTAGATATCGAAAATAATTTTACGAAGATGATACACAGAGTTTAACGACCAACTATACGGGGGGAGCTCCTGCTCCGGTCGTATAGCTCCGCCCTTATAGTTGGTAAAACCCCTCTAATATTTCAGAAAAACACAAGGAATTCGAAAATAGAAATTTCAAGAGTAAAAAATTGTGAAAATAAATCACTTATTTGGATAAGAACATTTACCTTGCACTTACCACTTACTTAATCGGGGATGAAAAGTTCCTCCCATAGGAAGGACTCCTCTCTTTGAGGAATTGACTTTAGTTCATCAAATAATTCTCGTAAATGAAAATCACCAGGACTAAAGTTCCTCTCAATAAGATTAGTGTCCTCCTGGGCAAGCATGGGCACTACATCTAACATCTTTATTTCTTGCCTATGCATAATCTACAACTCAAATTCGTGAAGTGAAAGAATCCAACAGATCGGTCTTGGCTTATGTTCTTTCCACTCAAGGAGTTCTTTTAAACCATCACGGTCCGTATGAACTCTCACCTTTGCATCAACTATATAAGAACGAAATTTATCACAAGAGAAAAATACAGCAAATAGTTCCTTTTCTTCCTTTGGGTAATTCTTTTGGGAACCATTGAGAGTTCTACTAGCATGATGTGTAATATTAAATCTTCAACCAATATGTTGTCCAAGACTTACTCCTACAACATCATCGCTAGCTTCACATATTAAGTCAAAGGTTGTATCCCAGATAAATGGTTTTATGGTGGGGGCACGAGTTAAATCATTTTTAAGTTTATCAACAGCTTCAGGACACTTATCATCAAAATTGAATCTCATTCCCTTTTGCAAGAGGTTAGTCAAAGGTTTAGATATCCCTAAAAAATTTCTAATGAACCTTCTGTAAAACCCACATGACCAAGAAAACTTATTATACCTTTAATATCCCTAGGTGGTGGCATTTTCTCTATTGCCTCAACCTTAGCTCTATCCACTTCAATTCCCTTACCTAATACTTTGTGTCCAAGGAGTATACCTTCTTTGACCATAAAGTGGCACTTCTCCCAGTTTAGAAAAATATTAGTTTCTTCACAATGCTGTAAAACATTCTTGAGATTATCCAAGCAACTAGTAAATGAAGTTCCATAGATAGAAAAGTCATCCATAAATACTTCCATTATAAGTTCTATGAAATTAGCAAAAATAGCAGTCATACATCATTGAAATGTAGCTGGGGCATTACATAGACCAAAAGGCATACGTCGGTAAGCATGTAAACCGTAAGGACTTATGAAAGTTGTTTTAAGTTGGTTGTCCGGATGAACAGCTATTTGAGAGAAACCAGAATATCTGTCCAAGTAACAAAAGTGAGTATGGTTTGCTAAACTTTCTAAAGTTTGATCTATGAATGGTAATGGATAGTGGTCTTTCCTAGTTTCTTTATTCAATTTCCTGAAATCTATGCACATCCTATGCCCAACAATAGTTCTAGTGGGTATAAGTTCATTGTTTTCATTAGGAACAACAGTAAAACCGCCTTTCTTAGGAACACAATGAACTGGACTTACCCAATCACTCTCTTTAACAGGATAAATTATATCTGCGTCCAGTGGGCGTACAATTTCTTTTCTTACCACTTCTTTCATTTCAGGCTTCAATCTTCTATTAAATTCCGCAACTGGTTTAGCAACTTCTTCCATAAATATTCAATGGACGGCTATCATGGGACTAATACCCTTTAAGTCATCCATTGAGTACCCAAAGGCTTGGCGATGCTCCTTAGGTATCCTCATGAGTTCTTCTTCTTCTCCTGAAAGTTTAGCACTAATAATAATAGGAAAATTATTAGTATCATCTAAAAACCTGTATTTGAGATTATCTGGTAGAGTCTTCAACTCCGGGGATGGTAGTTCCTCATCCCCTCTCTTTTCTGGCTCTTTAAAAGCCTCATCAGTTGGAGGTCCCAAAATAGGAAGTGAATCAAATTCATCTTCTAGTTCTTCTAAGGATTTGTCCTCTATAACTATTTCTTCATAATTTGGATCTTCATTTATTTCTTATTCTCCATTACCAAAGAAAAGAACTGCCATTTCCTCAATAGTTCTCTCTTCCTCTTCTTCTTGTGCTTGTGGAGGCTTGTCTTACATTTGGAAAAATGAAATTTATTTTCCGTTCCCCCAAGCTTAAGAGTCACAATCTCCTTCTTGAAGTTAACATAGGCACCTATATCACCCAAAAAGGTTCTTCCAAATATAATAGGGCAAAAAGTGTTAGCTAGCATATCAACAACTACAAAATCGATAGGAAATTTTTTGTTGCCAATTGTGACAGTTGCATTGTCAACTACTCCCATTAGAATTCTAAGATTTATATTAGCTAACATAATTTGTTATATCACTATTCCCAATTGTAGACGGTTCTATTTCTTCTTTTATTTCTAGGTATAAATCATAAGATACAACATTAACTTTGGTGCCAAGATCTCATAAACTGTAATGAGAGGTTTCTTTAAATATGTAGGGAAGAATAGGCTTACCCACATCTTTTACCTTTGTTTTACCTTCAACCAATATGGAAGTCTCTACATCAAGTTCAACTATGTTATAGTGTGAGTACATAGCCATAATTGCTTCCTTGGTTACCTCTTCATCTTTGTTTTCCTTCAGATATTCCTTGACTTCCGGCACGCCTTCCTCTTCCCTCTTTTCTTGTACTGCTTTGACCTATTCATATTCAAAAATATACTTTTGTGTAGTGTTAGGGAAAGGCACTTCATATGTTGGTTCTACGGGGGCAAGTGTTGCTTTATATTCTCTTTTCTTCTCTGGTTCAGGTGGTGGCTCATACTTTACTGGACCCTCCTGTGGAGCTTTAATATGTTCCGTAAAAGCTTTAACAACTTGCAACACAAGATTTGAATCCAGATAAAGTTCTTTAGACAATTCTTTCACATGGCATGTTTTGTTATAATCATGAATACAAGCATGCTCTATTTCTACGCCTCCTTCACTTCATAGACCAAAATTCCATGAAACTCTATGGTAATGAATTCTATTAAGTAAAGTCCAAGCTTTAGGTATATGAAGATTCATAAAGGCTCCTTCCGCGAAAGAGTCTAGTTCAATTTTATTAGGTTCAATTAAACCGCCATAAATGATATGTAGTAAATACCATTCAGGAAAATCGTGATAAGGACATAGTCGTAGTAAATCTTTAAATCTAATATAATCTCTTACTAGTCCTTCCTAAGAACGATTCTTCCAAGTCATTATGAGACGCCTGATTCCAAAAGATTTTGATAATGGATAATATTTTGATAGAAATTCATAAGTTAAATTATCCCAAGTAGTAGTGGCTTCAGGTGGTAGAGATCTATACCATTCGAGAGCTGTACTTGTCAAAGTTTGACTAAAAAGTTTAACCCTTACCTCATCGGCAGTATATCCCGTCAATATAAAAGTGCCACATATATCTTTAAAACATGCAATATGCTCATATGGATCAGGATGTTCTTCATCTCCAGTAAATTGTTTCTTATGTAGAATACTAAGTAGTAGAGGATTTATTTCAAACCACCTTGTTTTCTCATTGGAGTTGTCTCTTTTATAAATATTATACGGCTTCCTAAAGTTGTTGACTGGGTTAGCACTAATCATATGCTCAAAATCCATCGTGTTGGTGGAAACCTATAACTCAAAACTAAATTTATCAAGACAAAAATAAATAAGCAAAAACTAAAAGACCTACAGTTCTTAGCTCCCTGGCAACAGTGCCAGAAAATTGCTTGATGACTGCAAGTGCACAGATCGTTTCTAGCTAGTTTCGAAATAAAGATATCGATCCCACATGGAGCGGGAGTCTGAAGTCTAATATATCTTGAGATAAATATTGCGATAGAAATGCTAGATAGAGTTCTAAGTAACAATATAAAATGTGAGTAATGTGTAAAAGGGTGTTTTGGGGTTTTGTGTATAAGAGCAATAATAAAGTAAAGCAAAATAACTTAATACAGAAAGTAAGTATCACGTTTGTAAAGAAAGATTGGAACTGTAGTAGGGAAAACGTGTTCTCGGGGATTAGCGGATACACCACTAGTATTGTAAATATCTAAGATAAAGATTATCATCATGAACATTCTCAACTATGTATGTGTGGGAGGAACTCCGAATGTGGACGAATAGGCAACAACCGCTGCTCACATCATCCTCATAACCACAACAGTTAGCAATCGACATCAATCGAATTACTTTGCTATTAAGGGACATAATCCCGTAGGACGTATCCCATTGCATGGATAGTGTTCCATGAGTTTCCTCGATTTCCCATGTTGATACGTAAGGATTGCTAACAGCTTTATAGTCACTATAAGTGCTAACACGCCCCTGTCTACCAACAAGGAGCTCCCTCCATCAAATCCCCACAAGAGGCAAATATTGAGAGGTCAAATTCTCTCAACATCAAGATGTAGAGAATCTAACACATGGTCACGGCAATGAATATCATAATAGACTTTATCTTATTTCAATCTCATACTAGGGTTTCTCCATCTCCCCAAGAACTAAAAATGATCTACTCAGACATGGAGGCAATCAACATCATGGCAATGATAATGGAAACAATCATAGATGAATAGTACTTGTATAAATCCACAACGAGTATAGGAATTACAACAAGATCTAGACAAGATGTAGGTGGGATGGATGAAGATGGTGGTGATGCAGCGGTGGATGATGAAGATCGATGCCTTAGCCTCTCGGATCTGTGCAGGGTGAAGGTGGATCCCCCACGGATGAGTTCTCCCTCTAGATGCCTTCTGGAGGTGAGGTTTCTGTGATTTCTGGGTGTTCTGTATGTTGTCTCCTCGAACCAATTGCACTTGGTGAAATTATGTGATGAGGCAGAGGCGGCGCTAGCTATACGGCTGGAGCTATACGGGCGGAGAAAATTATCCCACTATATAGTTGATCGTTATGCTCTCTGCCTCCTTTGTTCGCTTCTAGTTTTCTTCCGGTATTATTAATATTTCCCAACTAAGCGATTTACAATGTTTTTGACTCCTTTTCTCCACAGTACAACTGCTTCAATAATTGTATCCGTTGGGTCCATCATCTGTCCAGATCCTGGTGAAAAAAAGACATAAAATATGCACGCGAATGCCGTAAAATACCAAAATCCTACATCTACAATGTAAAATAATAACGTAAAACATGATGCAAATATGCACTCATCATCATCCCCAAACAGATGGTCAAACGGAGGTGGTGAATAGAACATTGTCACAATTGTTGAGGACTATGATAAAGAAGAATCTGCGGAAGTGGGAAGAGTGTTTGCCACATGTTGAGTTTGCATACAACAGGGTTATGCATTTGACTACTTAGCTTTGTCCTCTTGAGGTGGTGTATGGCTTCAAGCCATTGACGCCACTTGATTTGTTGCCCTTGCCATTACATGAGAGTTGATAGTAAGGCATCAAAGCGTACTGAATATGTGAAGAAGATTCATGAGAAGACTCGAGAGGCTATTGAGAAGAAAGGCAAGAACATTGCTGCTGCAAGGAATCAAGCAAGGAAGGAAGTTTTGTTCCAGCATGGCAAAATGGTATGGGTGCATCTGCGCAGGAATGATAATGCCTAAAAGATTAATATACATATTGATAAGTTTGGTGGAGTTAGTAACAGCTTCAACGTTCTTGATTTATCACCATATGATGGAGAAGACCTTGGAGCGTTGAGGTCGATGCCTTTTGAAGGGGGGAGATGATGAGGATATCCCTATAATTACACCTACCCCAATTACTACTGAAGATGTTCTCGTTGTTGAAAGGAAGGATTAGTCCAATGAGATAAGAATTGGACCCATTATAAGAGCTCATGCTAAGCTACTTGAACAACAGGTGAATTCACTCCTAAACGAATCTGGTACTTTAATTGATGAGAACTTTATACTACCTAAGTCTATGCATTAATGTATGATCAGGTTTGTTGGAGAAACAAGCATGGCGCGAGGAGGAGAAGGGCTACAAGAGAAGCCCAGCATGATGATCGCCCAAGGATGCGCGAGGGAGGAGCAAGAGGAAGGCGCAATAGAAGATCATCAAGACAGAGGCAAGAAGCTCTGCAATGACCGGAGTCTCCGGTCGAGTCCACCCGGACTGTCCGGCCTGCCTGAGAGAATAATTGGTGCAGACAATCAGTACACCAAATCGGACACTACCCGAACACCACCTAGAAACTTTGAAGTTTCCGGCTAGACCAGACTATCCGGCTGACTCCACCCGGAGTGTCCGCCCGACTAGACTGTCCGGTCGATGTCAACCGGACTGTCCGCCCGCCGACCGAATCTGGTACGAGTCGACATGTATCAGATTGAGTCATACGCGTCTTAGGTTCGTTTTCTGGCCGCCCCAGCCACCCTTATAAGACCTGGGATGCCCCATAGTTAGGGTTCTAGACCACGTTAAAACTATTTTGGAGTTGTTTCTCATTAGAACCTCTGGAATTACCCTGTGATTGAATTATCTACTACAATTGAGTGTGATCTGTTGTTCCATTAGGAATTAGTAGATTGCAAACTACCGTTCGTGGTCTACGGCTACGTGCGCAAGTGCGTGTTGTTGTGAATATCCTACAGGGTTTGAGAGTTGTTGCATTGGTATCAGGGTTCGAGCGGGAGAGTTCATAGCTATAGGCTAGGTATCTATCCACCATTATCATCATCGACAAGTGCTTACTAAGAAGATCGGGCCACCCCATATCATCCATGGTGGCTCATAACCATTGTCAGGGCATTTTGTGTTGCGGTTCGTGCGTAGGACATGTTCCACTCCTAGATGATCTAGGGCATCTCTTTTGCCTTATCTCGCACTTCAAAGGCGGACATTTTATTCATATCGGAAATCTTCAAGGCTTTGTCAATATCCTCCATTAACTAGTGGAAATCGGGAAGCAAATCTCCGACTTCATTAAGCCGGCTGGTGCGAGACTCAGACGAAGAAGAATCCAGCAAATTCAGAGAACCTGCGTATATAAAGCAATGGTCAAAAAAATATCCAAACTCCTAGAGTCAGAAGAACGAAAAGTCAGAGACAGGAAAATTACCGAAGATGATATCATCAACTTTGGTCTTCTCCACCCTAAGGCTCTGGAGTTCAGCCCAAAGTGCTTGGGTGATGTCCTTCTCCCTGGCCAACGCGTCTGAGAGATCCGAGATTTTCTCATCCTAGATAGCAATTTCACGATCATGTTCTTCGGTGGCCATGATGGAAGATTCAAGAACGCTGTTAATACTGTGCTCATGATCTACCTTAAGCTTTTCTAGCTCTCGCCTTAATTTGGCGTTCTCCACCTCCGGGGTTTTGAGATTCTCGGCATCTTCAATCAATTGACATGACTATTTGACCAGTTCTGTAAGCAAAACAAAATAGTCGAATAAGAATTCAACTATGAAATAAAGCAAAAAATACCAAGGATAAGGACCAAAATGATTACCTTCGGCCTCATCCTTGGAAATCTTCAATTAAGCATTTTAAAGACGGAGAGCTCTTATCTCTCTCCGCTTATTGCAAATATTCTTTAATAATTCCTGGTTAAAAGCATTAACTTTCTGTAAGTCAGAATAATACCCAGAGTAAAAAAGTCTACTAAAGACTCGGGCTAATATTTTAGCTAAGTTAAATTTCAGCACGAGCCTTGGAGGCTTCACTAGTTCGTTATTTGGCATCCTATGAAAGCATAAATCCGGATTTCCTATCCAACTTCATGCTTGGGGCCTAGAGAATATGATATCAAATAAAGTAAATGAGAAAGTCAAATTCCGACTTACATATTGTTCATGGGTCAGCTTGCTTAGACTCATATTCACCTCAGAAGTAACCTTCTCAGCGAGAGTCAGCGGGATCACTAGTGGTGGCGGAGCCATGCTAGCCTTCATCTTTTCGTCACGAAGACGAACCTGGTCAAGAAGCTTGGAGAACTTGATGTCCTTGGCTTCTTGTGCCTCTTCCTCGGTAGTGATGTTCTGGCTCTCCAGGCATTGCTGAGCCAGCTCCTAGATCTCTTCTGTAGTTTTCCTAGTAATGCCAAGTTTGGCAATACCCAGATTACTAAGAATGTTATCTACAAAAACCTTTGTCGAGGGATCATTACCCTCTGAGGGTTCACCCTTATCAATTGCCGAGTCACCCATGGTGACGTCGGTCTACAAACCAAGGTTCGCTGGCTCAGAATGCTGAGCCGGATCTTCTGCAGCACGAGGAGATGAAGTAACCTCCGGTGGTGTTGAAGGCTTCGGGGTAGGAGTCAGAGGTGGAGCAGCAGGAGAAGTCAAATTTAACTTTGACTATCACATAGGCTTGGCCGGGATTCGCTTGCCCTTTATGAGCTATTTAGCTCTGAAGAAGTGACAGTACAAGATCGTTACGCTTTAGAAAGAATAAGAGATAAAATACAAAGACCTTGTGAGGAAAGTTAGCTCTTCACAACGGGCACTTCCTTGTGTCGATAGAGATAGTCGGAGCCTTACGCTTTCGGGTAAGCGCCTCTGGTAGTGGTACAAGTTCTCCATCCTCCTGAGACAGGAGGATATCCCTCAAGAGGAGCAAGCTCCGACTCGGGGAGGTCAGCAAGCTGAAAGAAGAATTACATCAGTATTGCAAAAGGATTAACAAAGTATGGATGAGCTCATATTTGAGTAACTACTAGAAAACTTACAGCTGTCACAGGATCATCAGCCATATGCATATCCAAGGAAAGATCTGGAATCTTCCTCTCGATCCGCTCTTTGATCAACCATTTGATCCGGGACTCATAGTCCTTGTCCGAATAAGATTTGGAGCATATCCGGAGAGAATCCGTCTTGCTCTTAATGAATGTGTGCATGAGCTAGTCACCATGGTGCTGGAGAGGCTGGATGTGGCGGGCCAACCAGCAATGGATCAAGTTGGATCCTTTCAGACCCTAGTGTTGTTGGGTCGCGTAGAGATAAACAAAATGTTTTCCCTACGCGGTGATCCCATGATCTAGCTGAGGTAGTAGGCCATGAGAATTACCACTAGACGCGCGGTTGCGGAATCGATGAAGCGCGTCGCTTTAGTGCAGTCCTCACAATCCGTTCCGATCCATGATCGTCGAAGTGCTGAACGTACAGCAACTCCGCTAGTATCCACACGTACGAGGAGGAGCGCCAGTGGTGGACTTCTAGGTCCGGCACGGCGGCGACTGGACTAGACTGGGGCTAGGGTTTCCAACACATGGAGTTGACCTAACCATGTGCTCTAAGCACATGTGCCATAGCTTATTGATACGTCCAAAACGTATCTACTTTCCCAAACACTTTTGCTATTGTTTCTCCTCTAAACTTGTGTAATTTGGATGCAACTAACGCGGACTGACGTTGTTTTCAGCAGAATTGCCCTGGTGTCTACTTTTTCTACAAAAAATCAACTATCGGGAAAAATCCCAGAAAATATGCAGAAAATCCTATTTCGCCAGAAGACTCCAGGAGCCAGAATACGAGACGGAGGGGTGCTGGGCCCAGGCTACACCACCTGGCCGCGCAGGCAAGCCCAGGCCGTGCCAGGGGTGGTCTGGCCACCCCAGACTCCCCCTCGGTCTCCCTCTTCGCCTATAAGTTGCCTTCTGACCTAAAAACTCAGGAGGGTTCGACGTTTTTCTAAAAGGAGTTCCGCTCCGCCGCTGGCACCAGAAACTCCGTGCTGGCACCCTGCCGGGATGGGGAATTGGAGGAGATCATCGCCATCATCATCACCATCGCTTCTCCATCGACCATCCATGTTTCCCCCATCTATGAGTGAGTAATCCCCCACTGTAGGCTATGGGGATGGTAGGGATTGGATGAGATCATTCATGTAATGGCATCAGATTGTTAGGGCATGGTGCCTAGTATCTTTTATTAGTGCTTTATGATTTTGTTGTAGCTTGTTATGCTTAATGCTTGTCACTAGGGCCCGAGTGCCATGATTTCAGATCTGAACATGTTATTGATTCATTATGATAGTATTGTGTATGGCCTTACCTGCAAGTTGTATACACACGTTGTTGTCCGGAACCAATGGCCCTGAAGTGACAGAAATCGGGATAACCGGACGGAATGGCTTTGATGTGAGGATCACATGTGTTCATGGAGTGTTAATGCTTGCTCCGGTGCTCTATTAAAAGGAGCACCTTAATTGCCAGTAGTTCCCTTGAGGCCCCGCTGCAAACGGGCTGGTAGGACAAAAGATGTTGTGCAAGTTCTCATTGCGAGCACGGATGACTATATTTAGAACACATGCCTAGGATTATCTAATACTTGGATGCTTTATCTTATTTATCTGCAATTGCACTATGTTCTGATTGCTATGTGAATTGTCTTGTCCATGCAACGCCCGTCCATCCATCCCTATGCCTACCGCACTTGGATTACTGTTACTGCTATTGTTACTGCTGCCTTTACTTTAATACTACTATTACTTTACTATTGCTACTACAAAACTGTTTCTACTGATAAACTGCTGTGAGCAAGATTTTTTCCAGGTACAGCTGAATTGACAACTCAGTTGTTAAGGCTTATAAATATTCTTTGGCTCCCCTTGTGTCGAATCAATAAATTGGGTTTCGCTTCCCTCGAAAATACTGCGATACACCCCCTAAACTTGTGGGTCATCAAGACAATTTTCTGGCGCCATTGTCAGGGAGCATAGCTTTATTTATCAAGTTCACTTGGATTCTCTATTGTTCGCTGCTATCCATCCATCATGGGTAAGTCTCGTGATGGCAAGGTTCCTATTTTACCATCCACTACAAGAAGAGGTACGGTTCTGAACACCTTTGTTGCTCGTGATTCACCATCTGTTATGAGTAAGCACGTTACACCACCACATACACATGCTACACACACTGCTACTACTGCTGAATCTGAAACTTCTGATACTTATGATGCTGCTTCTACTGTGCTTCATAAGAGTGGTTCAGTAGGTCCTTTCCTAGACGCTATGATTGCTAGAACTATAGCTGGAAATACTGAAACTCCTAATGAAGACACTACTACTACACATGTTAGTTCACCTGAGTCTAGTGAAAGTTATGATATTGAAGATGGTTATGTTGAGATGACCGATGAATTTATTAAAGATTGTAAAAACACCCATGATAGGAGCACTGCTAAGAGTCTCCTTGAGAGGCGTACTATTAGACCCAAATTGTCTCCTATTGCTAAGCTTACTGCTTCTCCCATAAATATTATAGATGAAGATTATGACTTCTCTCTCGATCTATCTTACATACCATTGTTGAGAAAGAACCTTTTTGTGGGACTAAGAATGAAAGTGTGGTAGCACATATGAATGAACTTTCTACCATGAGTGGCTTGTTTTCTGATGATATTAAGATGCGTACTTACTTTGTTGCTAGATTTTCCCCTTTTCACTGAATGGAGAAGCTAAAACTTGGTTTAGTAATTTACCTCCTGGATCTATTGATAGCCTTGATTGCTTGATTAGTACTTTCCTACAGAAATCTTTTCCTCCTAGTTCTAGACATGCTATTTTGCAGGAACTTTTTGATTTTAAACAGGGAGAAAAAGAGATATTGCCCGAATCTTGGGCAAGGTTTTGTGCTTTGATTCATGCACAGGCTAGAACTCCATTACCTAAGGATGAGCTTCTTGATATATTTTATAATGGACTAACGGAGGAATCTAGGACATACCTAGATAGTTGTGCTGATTGTGTTTTCAGGAAATAATACTCCTAAGGAAACTAAGGAATTAATGTCTAAAATAAGTAAGAACTATGAAGATTGGAATCCTCCTGAACAAGCTATACCTGAAGTAATTGTACCTGAACCTACTATACCAGTGCCTATTCCAACATCAAAGAAGAGGGGAGTTATTGAATTAAATGATGAAGTGATGAAGGAAGGTAAGAAATGTCTTAAGGAGAAGGGAATTAAAGTTGCAGATGTCAAGAATTTACCTCCTATAGAAGAATTATGTAAGCTTATTCCCTACTCATCCACTATCAAGGTACACTCTCTCCAACACTGTGATGAAGGTGATATCCCTTACTCTAAACCTCCCGACCAATGCTTAGAAGAATTCGATATCTTTATTGTTAAGCAAGATAATTTTAATAAAAGGGTGCAAAATCATCTAATGGAAAACACTAGAGCTATTGTTGAGTTGAAAGATATTGTGGAAAGAACCTCTAATGATGTTAAAATGATTGTTAAACACTTTCCAATGGTTCGAACTCAAATATGTCAACTCGTTAAAGTGCAAAAGACTTGCTAATTAATGCTGCTAAAGAAAAACATGCTTATGAAATTAGAACTAGAAGTGGAGCTGCTACCCAGGATCCTCTATATCCTGAGGGGCATCCCAAAGCAATTGAGCAGGATTCTCAAAAAGCTGAAAATAGTGGCTCTACTCGTAAGAAAAGGAAAAAAGAAACATAAAATTGTTGTAGAACCCTCTGAACCTGCTATAGATCCTTATAGTATATGTATTTCTGATGCTGAAACTGAAACTGGTAATGAAGAAAATGAAGTTCCTAATGAATTAAAAGTTGAAGATGAACCTGAAAAGCACACTAAGAATACTAAATACACTAAAGAAGATTTTATTGCTAAGAAACATGGTAGTGAAAGAGAACCTTGGGTCCAAAAACCTATGCATTTCCCTGATAAGAAACACAAGTCAAAGGAAGATGAACACTATAATAAGTTTTGTGAGTGGATGAAACCTTTATTCCTATAAATTCCTTTGACTGATGCTATTAAATTGCCTCCTTACTCAAAGTATATGAAGGATATTGTCTCGAATAGAAGGAAGATCCCTAATGAAGAAATTTCTACTTTGCTTGCTAATTATTCCTTTAATGGTAAGGTTCCAAAGAAACTTGGAGACCCAGGGATTCCAACTATCCCTTGTTCTATTAAGAATAGTTATGTTAGAACTGCTTTGTGTGATTTGGGAGCTGGAGTTAGTGTTATGCCTTTCTCTCTCTATAAGAGGCTTCAACTAGAAAAATTAATATCAACTGATATATCTTTGCAAATGGCTGATAAATCTACCACTATTCATGTTGGGATATGTGAGGATGTACCTATTCAAGTGGCTCATAATTGCTTGATATTAACTGATTTTGTTGTGCTTGAAATGCCTAAAGATGATAATATGTCTATTATTCTTGGGAGACCTTTTCTTAATACTGCAGGAGATGTTATTAATTGTAATCAAGGAAAGGTGACTTTCAATGTTAATGACAAGAAACATAATGTCTATTTCCCCAACAAGATTGAAAGGAGTTATGGTTTGAATTCAATTGAACATGTTGAGGGCATTCAAGTTGGAGAAATATATTGTCCCATACCAAGAGAAAATTTTGAACTATTCTGATTGGGACCATTGCTATCAAGGTTGAGGTAACATAATCATTGGTGGAATACAAAGTTTTGTCTCATATGGAATTGTTTTGGTAATAGGACCTGATCAACCTTGTTAACAAAAGGATTTCATTGAACAAAACAATGTTTTCACTATGATTACTTCCATGTACTTCTATTCTATCCATTTTAGTTTATGCTTTCGTTTAGTTTTCTTTTTGTTGTTAGTTGCTTGCTTGTTAGAGTGTCTTAGAACTCCTGTAGTTCTAGCCTTGTTTTCTCATTGCATCATTTCAAAAAAAAATCTGTCTGTCAGAAAATCATTCTTCTATACCTGAAAAATGCCCAAAAATAAAGTGTCTCGAAAAATTCCAGAAAATTCATATTACATTTTTACGTGAAAAAAGGGATAGAGGAGTGCCTGGGAGGTACCAGGGAGACCCACCAGGCAGGCACACCACCTGGTGGCGCGGCCTGCCCTGGGTGGCGCCATGCCATGGTGTGGGCCACCCTGGCCCTCCACTAACTCTCTCACCTGGCACTTTCTTCTCTCTCCCGAGTAAGCTCCAGTTCAGTGCTCAAAATCGCGTTCTTGCTGTGCTTGCTCTCGATTTTTTTAATCACGTTGCTCAGCCCATCTTTGTTGCTGAAATTTGGAGCACTTCTTCTCTAGTATGTGACTCCTCCCCTTGTCCAACTAGATTTGTGTTTAGTGGATTATATCTTGAGTATTTTTCTACTGTAGGTGATAGGTTATGAGAACTTGTAAGCTTGTTTGATGCTTAGAGATATAGTTTTGATGCATGTTTAGGCCTCTTACAAATACCTATGAGTAGAATCCTTCATTATTCACTTTGCAATCATTTGTTTAATAGGTGTTTAAATTTCAGAATAGAAGATGAATGAGTATCAACTAAACCAACATGACCTATGGGTACCTGAGGTTATGAAGGTCCACCGGGAGGAGGAAGTTTTTCCTTCCATTTATCCATCCTCTGAGTTCATGAGAGCAGCAGGAATTCTCCAAGATTTCAACACTTTGGTTTCTATTGCAGGGTTGGAGCACTTTTTGGATGATGAACCTTGTCAATTTGTGAAGCAAACCATATCTATGGTGCAGGACTTTCAATTTAGTCACTCTTTTCCTAACCCCATGGTCCACTACAAAATTTACAATATTCCTGTCGACCTTTCTCTCGATGACTTTTGTGCAGCTATTAAGGTACCTCAATGGGGATCATGTAGAAGGATTAAGGAGCGACCTGAACCACTCATGGATTTATACGCAGAAATTTGCCAAGGGAGCAGCTTCTCGAAGGAGAGTGGAAAAATCCATAACATTCATCATCCCTCCATTCGCTACTTTGCCTACTTTATTGCCAAGTGTGTTCTTGCTAGGAAAACTGCCAATAAGTTATCTTCATATGATCTAGCATTCATCTCTACTGCTCTTAAACGAGATAGGTCTTAGAACTTAGGTGCTTTGATAGCTTTCCGTCTTGCTACTAACCGTGAGAAAGGTGGAATTTGTGGAGGCCTCATTCCTTCTCGTTTACTAGCATTGTATGGTTTAGTGCCTCATCATCTAGACCTATAGTTCCCCATAGAAAGGATTGATTTTAATTCCATGATACAGCATAAATTTGTTTCCTCGTGGGCTAGTTTGAATGAGTTGTCTTACGAAATATCCTTTCTCAAAGCTGGTTGGAGAAATAGCAAGTCCGAGCGTGTTGTTCTTTTGCCTGCACCTGTTTTGTTTAACATTGGTAACAGGGAAGAATGGTCCCTCACTAAGGAGGAGCTTGACACGTACTTGGGAGAGCTCTCCCAACAGGAGCAGGATACTAGAAGGCAGGTCATGGATGATTCGGTCCAGCCCTCGAATGAGGGGGAGTCTTCATATCAACAGCCTGCTTATGATTGGGGAGTTTCTTCTTCTTCCCACGGGCCTAACTACGACCATTCTTATCACGATCCTCCTGCTTGGAACCCTTACCCGTATCTGGATTGATACCCACTTAGGCCAAAAGCCTAAGCTTGGGGGGAGGTACGCCGACATCGCACTCATCTCCCTATCATGTTGTGTCGGTACTTTGTATATTCATGTTTCGTTCTCTTTTTGGTTTTCGTTTTTTCTTTGATTTTGCTTTCTAAAACATAAAGGACCAAAAATATTTCTGTTGTTTCTCTTTGGTTTGCTTCTTCTTCTTTTTGCCTTGGTTTGTTTTTCCCTTTTTGCTTTGCTTGAACTATTCGAAAAACCCAAAAAGATTTTGCTTTGTTTGTTTTTTCTTTTTGGTTCTTGTTTTAAAAATCGAAAAAAATATATGTCGTTCTTCATTGGTTTTGTGAGTTTTCTACAGGGATTTAGCAGTCCTCGGTGGATATTGATTTCATATTATTATTCAAGCCACACAAGTGAAGAGCAATAATGAGGATTAATGACAACTTGAGGCGTGGTAAGAGGCTGGTAACGAACTCTATTTGTTTTCATTTTTGTACATATACTCTTCATTGTGGGCATGCTTAGCCTGTTCATGTAGGGTGTATGTTATATTTGGATGCTTAGTAGTTCTTTCTTTCGTATGATTAGTTCCAGCTTGCTAATAGTTTGTAGCATGTTTTATGAATGTTTGCTTGCATTACTCTATTCATAACTTGGTATGACACCGTGGTATCCTCCTCTGAATGTTTCATTTAAATTGACTTGGCACATGCTCATGCATGCACATGACTGAAATAATCAGTTAAGCCTCGATGAATTATTTTGCCTTGAGGATCTTGAATTACTTTCATGCCATGTTTAGTCCTGTTTTGTTGCAAGCATGATTATGACAGCTATTGCTCTCTTGTTTGTCGCTCACTTACTATTGGTAGCCTTCACTTACACTGAGTAAGTGAAGGCTAGCAATAGTAAGTGAGCGACAAACAAGAGTACGTTTTACTCAAGTTTCCAACTCTCTAAACCAAATATTTCCAAAGTGTCCACCATACCTACCTATTAGCATCATTTGCTACTTCCGTGCATATTCAATATGCCTTGTTTTCTTCCGAATAAAATGTTTGCTTGTTATGAGAAAGTTAGTTAGTAAAGCTCTCATGAACTTGATGGCACACTTTATTTTCTCCACTTAATAAACCTTAACCATTATGACTATCCATGAAAGTTATATTCTTGCAAATTATAGGCTGGGGATTAGCAGAACCGTGCTGTCACGGGGAACGCTTTCAGCACTTGTAAATATATACCTAGTTGATACCATGCTCTTTTGTTTGCGGATGTTGCCGGTGTGAAATAAAAGGGGAGCTTGTAAGTCCATGGAGTTATGTATGTGTGTTAGAGAAACGCCTGGGTCGCTGGTCTAATCCATGCTGACATGGTGGAAACCTGCAGCGTAACCATAATGATATCTATGAAGCATTCTTCTTATAAAAAAAGATATAGCTATTGAGAAAAAGAAAAAAAAGAGATTTATGAAAAGAGGAAAGAGAGAAAAAAGCCCCATTTTCCCATGGTAAATAAGAAGATTGATGAGATACTCATTGTCTGCTTACCTTGTCATTTTGATATGGGGATTCTTCCGTATCATCGGGCAAGGGGTACCCCATTGGCGCTTCTCTATGATACGCGTGTATTTATGATGACAAGAACTTATAGGTAACTAAAGTTGAGTAGCATGAGGAGCGGCCCTTGTACTCAAGGGACATGGGATTTTCAGTTTATAGTCTGTCAAGCATATAACTCAGATTGGACCTCACTTTCACCTTAACCACATTAAAGATGCTTATGATAGGGGCAATGAGAGCTCAAAGCTAACGAGTACCATACTTTCAGCATTTCGAAGCCTTTCAAATTATTCAAAACCTTTTCTTTTACTTGTTGAGTCTCCACATATTCTTTGAGTACCTTCTGGAGAGCATAGTTGTCATTCTTTGTGCTTGTCTCATTACTTGATTATTTCTGTTATGACTTTGATGCTTGTATCTTTGACCTGGTGTCTACTTTTTGTGCAGAAAATCAACTATCAGGAAAAATCCCGGAAAATATGCCGAAAATCCTATTTCGCCAGAAGACTCCAGGAGCCAGAATGCGAGACGGAGGGGGGCTAGGCCCAGGGCACACCACCTGGTCGCGCGGGCAAACCCAGGCCGCGCCAGGGGGTGGTCTGGCCGCCCCAGACTCCCCCTCGGTCTCCCTCTTTGCCTATAAGTTGCCTTCTGACCTAAAAACTCAGGGGGGTTCGACGTTTTTCCAGAAGGAGTTGTGCTCCACCGCCACCACCAGATTCCACGAAACAGCACCAGAAACTCCGTTCTGGCACCCTGCCGGGACGGGGAATTGGAGGAGATCATCGCCATCATCATCACCATCGCTTCTCCATCGACCATCCATGTTCCCCCATCTATGAGAGAGTAATCCCCCGTTATAGGCTATGGGGATGGTAGGGATTGGATGAGATCGTTCATGTAATGGCATCAGATTGTTAGGGCATGGTGCCTAGTATCTTTTATTAGTGCTTTATGACTTCCTTCTTATGCTTAATGCTTGTCACTAGGGCCCGAGTGCCATGATTTCAGATCTGAACATGTTATTGATTCATTATGATAGTATTGTTTATGGTCTTACGTGCAAGTTGTATACACACGTTGTTGTCCGGAACAAATGGCCCCGAAGTGACAGAAATCGAGATAACCGAAGGGAATGGCTTTGATGTGAGGATGACATGTGTTCACGGAGTGTTAATGCTTTGCTCCGGTGCTCTATTAAAAGAAGCACCTTAATTGCCTGTAGTTCCCTTGAGGCCCCGCTGCAAACGGGCTGGCATGACAAAAGATGTTGTGCAAGTTCTCATTGCGAGCACGGACCATATTTGGAACACATGCCTAGGATTATCTAGTATTTAGATGCTTTATCTTATTTATCTGCAATTGCCCTATGTTCTGATTGCTATGTGAATTGTCTTGTCCATGCAACGCCCGTCCATCCATCCCTATGCCTACCGCACCCGAATCCTACTTTTACTGCTATTGTTACCGATGTCTTTACTTTACTACTATGTTACTTTACTATTGCTACTACAAAACTGTTGCTACCAATAAACTGTTGTGAGCAAGATTGTTTCCAGGTACAGCTGAATTGACAACTTAGTAGGCTTATAAATATTGTTTGGCTCCCCTTGTGTCGAATCAATAAATTGGGTTCCACTTCCCTCGAAAATACTACGATACACCCCCTATACTTGTGGGTCATAACTTATATAGGGAGTAAAAGTGGGCTCCACTCACTTGTGACCCATTCACTAAAAGGCCTATATTAGTCACTGCGAGTCCAACTCATTGACTTGGCAATATGCGGTCTATATTAGCAATGTTAAGCGGAATAGAAATCCCGACAATTAAATATTATGGTTCAAGTTGTTTCACTACCCGCTAATTAAAGGTTGAATTAATAAGGGAAAGTATGGCATCGGTTCGCTACACAAATTTAAATGGGACCAATATAAGACTAGAGTAACCCTCATATAGTATCCATATTCAATTTAGGTGAATCGCCTAAATACCTCCAAACAACAATAATACGTATGCGAGATGAAAGATTTAATGCAACAAGTATATATCATATTATAGAAAATATGGTCTAGGGATGGGGGCTCACGGTCTGGGTCAGAGTCGGAGAGATAGTCTTCAGAATGTTGTGCAAGTAGAGGAACTAGCCGATGCCGTGGAAGTAGTTGTATCGACACGTTCTTCATATTCCTGGAATGGAAGTAGTCAAATTGGACACCGATAATAAGAAAACATCATCAAATATTGTGCGGGAATTTGGTCGAACAGCTTACGTACAGAGTAGAGTAGGAATGCTACCTTCGGGTAACCAGGAGAACTGTAGTCTATCGAGGCACGCTCGGAACAACAGGTGGCCGACTCGATGGCTCTCCGGCCGAGGCGCTGCCACTGCACTGACTGGGAGGCAGCAGTGACCAAGCGGCGCCTTGCCTCACAATACTGTATCAGGTGGAGCTGTCTGCCTTGCTACTGCGGTGGATCCAGAGTGTCGTCGGATTGATGACAAGTACGCCATGAGGGGGTCCTCGAGGTGTGTGGAAGAGAGGGGTGTGAGTCATACGGGATTCCGGGATGGCGAGCACACAAGTTTACCCAGGTTTAAATCCACCGGCTTTGGATGGATCCTACTCCTGCTAGCAATCCAGTAATACGACAAAGACGGAATATGGGTTACAAGGGTTTCTCCTGTGTGAGTTGAGATTGTAGACTATTGTCAGGGCGCCCTAAAGGCTCTCCCTAGGACGGCTTATATATATATATATATCCATCCTAGGGTTTACTGGAGAGATCTATCTGGCTACGACTAAGAGTCGGTTACAGAGTACATCTTGAACTACAAGTAACACTATGGGCTTATGTCGGTAAGTCTTCTGGGCCTTCCCATAGCCGGACTGGACTCAATCTCTTCTCCCTGACTGGGCCTCCCGTGAAGCAAAGATCTAACCCAAAGTGGGCCACCCTAGTCAGTGAGGTATAGTGAGGATACCCGGAAAGTATATCCCCAACAGCAGGCCCCAGAGGCCTCCAAGATTCAAAGTCAGATTCATCATCATCTAGCTTGATCTTCGGCTTGTAGAATCTTGAAGGGTTCCTCAAACTTCAAAATAAAAGATACGATCCGGGTCTCAAAAACGAGTCGGGCCTATACATACGTTATTCGGATCTCCAGCTCGAAATTCAAACTAAGCCGGAACTTGGTCTCTGACATCATCTGACACCAGTCATGGTCAAGTCACGTCACAGACAGACATTTCCTGTCAGCACGACCATTGGTGGGTCCGTCTTTCGTGGAACCGAGGCGTCGTTTCAATGCGTGTGTGGAGATTGAGGTGGCATAATCATCGCGTGGGGGCTTCCCAGTCCTTTCCACGATGCGTGGCACATTTACTGTAGCATTTGCATGAATCTTGATGCGGTCGGTGGTTATAAGGGGTGAGGATCTCTTTTCCTCATCTTCTTTACCAGTTCCTAGCGCCATTCCTTCTCCTCTACTCCTCCTACGCACGCAGAGTTTCCCTGCCCCCAGAAATTCCCAGCGACGCCCATCTAAGGTCATCGTCGCGCACACAAAAAATGGCTTCGGCTTCGTCTTCCGGTACGGCGGCGACGGCGGCGACGGTAGTGGCGGCGGAGAAAGAGAGCAACCGCGGGGTCTGGATCCTGTGTGTCCTCGACAACGCCAAGCTCCACGGCGTAGAAGAAGAAGGGCTCCTCCGCGCCGGCGACTAGCGGAGCGGTTTCGGCGAAACCGTCCCCAACCCTCGCGATGGCGAGCGAGTGCACTTCGGCACTCACCTGGACAGAAGTCTGAGATTTCCTCCCTCAGATTTCTTTTCTGAGGTCATTGATTATTACGAAGTTCAACTCCACCATCTCCCCCGAACTCCATCTTAGATATGAGCACGTACGCATCTTTGTGCAAGGGGTATCTCAGCATTAGGCCGAGCCTTACTCTCTTTTGGTACTACTTCTGAGTCCGGAGAAATTCCATCACCACTGGTAATCCTTATATTACCAGTACGATTAGTTTTTTGGTTAGGTGAGAGCGCGTCTATCCCCGGATCATGGCCAGTGAGTCGGTCAAACAATGGCCGGCCACTTTTTTCTACCATAAGGACATTCCTGCTCCCAGCAAAGCTACTGCTTTGCTGGCTTTTGTCGATGGAGCCGCCACGCCTCAAAAATCTTGGGACGAGGTTGCTCCGGCTCTCATTGATGATTTGTTCCTCGCCAAGAGGCAGATCGAATACCTGATGAAGCACAAGGGCCTAAGAGGGTCCAACTTGGTCCAGTGCTGGGTGTCACGCCGGATCTAGCCTCTCCAACACCATGGAGATCGACTGATGCACTCCATCACGTCGTCCAAGAATGATTCCCTCTGTATCATCCCTGGACATGCATACAGCGGAAGATCCCGTTGTGCTGGTAAGCTATAGCAACAACCCTTTTATGTGCTCATCTTTATGTTATTTTGCAATACTAAGATATTATCTTCTTTTCAGCTTGCCGACCTCCCTGAGTCGGAGTTCGCTCCCATCGAGGGATATCCTCCTAAATTTTCTCAGGAGGAGGAATTGGTTCCACTGCCGGACATTGTTCCTCGGAAGCGTAAAGCTCCGACAGTGGCTATTGGCACAAAGGAGGTGCCTGTTGTGAAGAGGTAACTTTCTTCACAAATTCCGCATTTGTACTTTGTTTGTAAATCTTTCCGAGATGTAATGTTCTTTGTTCTATTACTTTCTCAGAGCTATATAACTCGTTAAGGGCTAGGGTAAGGGTGTTACTACCAAGCCCCTACGTCAGTCGAAGCTAAATTTGGATTCTCCTGCCGTGGCTCCTCCGACTCCTGCCCCTTAGCCTTCTGTAGCGTCGGATATCACTCCATCTCCAATCGTTGTAGAAGATCCAGCTCCTTCAGCAGGGCCACCGATTCTTGAATCGCAAACTGGTGTCACCATGGGTGACTTAGGTACTGATAAGGGTGAACCCTCTACGGGTAATGATCACTCGGCAGAGATCTTCATCGACAATCTCCTAAGTAATCTGGGACTTGCCAAATTTGGCCTTTCTCGGAAATCTGTGGAGGAAATCTAGCGGTTGGCCCGGCAATGCTTAGAAAGCCGGACCATCACTTCCGAAGAAGAAGCACAAGAAGCGGAGGACGTCAAGTACTCCGAACTTCTTGAACAAGTCCGCCTTCGTGACGAGGGACTGAGAGCTGGCGTGCTACCACCTCCACCAGTGATCTCGCTCACCCTTGCCGAGAAGGTTACAACTGAGGTGAACATGTGCTTGAGCAAGCTCACACATGAACAACATGTAAGTCAGAATTCCAACTCACTTTTTCCTTTATGTTACTTTATATCATATCCTCTAGCCCCCAAGCATGAAGTTGGGTAGACAATCCGGGTTTATGCTTTCTTAGGATGCCAAAGAATGAACTAGTGTAGCCCCCAAGGCTCATGCTGATATTAGTTACAGTATTAGCCCGAGTCTTTAGTAGACTTCTGACCCCGGGGATTCTGACTTACAGAAAGTTCATTCATATAACCAGGAATTGTTGAAGAATATCTGCAACAAGCGGAAAGATATCAGAGCTCTCCGTCTTGAAAATGTTCAACTAAAAGTATCCAGGGATGAGGCTGAAGGTAATCATTTCAGTACTCAAGCCTTTCCTTTGATTTCATAGTCGAAATTTTGTTCAACTGTTGTTCTTTTGACTACAGCACTGGTGAAGCAGTCATGTGCAATGATTGAAGAGGCCGAAAATCTTAAGACCTTGGTGGTGGAAAACAAGGATCTCCGCCAAGAGCTGGTAAGGCGGATCATGAAAAGAGCATTGCTCAAATTCTCGAATCCTCCTCCATGGCCATCGAGGAACGTGATCCTAAGATTGTGTCCAAGGATAAGAAAATCTCGGATCTCAGCAATGACTTGTTCAGAGAGAGGGATATCGCTGAAGCACTCCGGGCTGAACTCCAAAGCCTTTGTGAGGAGAAAACCAAAGTCGACTATGTCATATTCGGTATGTTTCCATCTTTTTGACTTGTCTGCATTCTTCGACTCTTTTAATGTCGGATTTCTTCTACTAACCATTTTGCATTACATGCATAGGTCCTCTGAACTTACTAGATTCAGCCTCTGCCGAGTCTCGCACCAGCCAGCTTACACAAGTCGGCGACCTGCTTCATGACTTCCACCAATCCATCAAGGATATTAGCAAAGCTCTCAAGGTTCCGATATGCATAGCATGTCCGGATTTCAAGTGCGAGACAAGGCCAAGGATATGCCACAGCTCGTCCAGGACTAGAACATGGCCTACACGCGGACCGCAGCGCAGAACGCTCTCACCATGGTTATGAGCCACCATGGAAACATGGAAATTTGGCAAGTAACCAGAGGGTACTGCAAAGTGGAGAAAGACAGATAGGAGAAGGACATCAAGGCTATTATGGACTCCTGTGCCGGATATGGGTGTCACGTAGCTGACTTGACCAGCTACAACACTCCTTTCTTCACCCGCGTGGACACGCCACCTCCGCTAGCCGAAGAAACAACAGAAGTCCGACGATGATCAAACCGTATCGGATTTGAACATCTCGGAACATTATCAAGGCGATGTATCCAGTGAGCCAACAGCTCCTACCTCTTCCCCTGCATCATAGTTCATTAGAAAGAACAATTGTGTTATTCTGAAAACATTATGGATATGTAAATAAGTAGTATGATACTTTTGCTAGTGCCAAGTTTTATTTTATTTATTCAGCACTTTTGACTTAAATGTTTATGTGCCTGAAATTTTTGCATAAGCACTTGTGTTTTTTGTCTGCACTTATCATTTATCTGGCTTTCCGCCTCGTCCCTTTCATGAGCTGGCCAACCTTTAGCACAAAAACTTTGTCGAGCAACAGAGCTCAATTGCTAAACCAGTTTAAACTCAGAAACAAAGCCGGATTCCAGTACCAACAATTCACTACTCGGAAAATACCCGCATCCGGCAATCAGACAAATAACCAAAGCACAGACTATCAAATTTAAACTTATACCCGAAGGTAGCAATTTTAGAATCAGAAATCTAAACCAGAACAAACATGAGCATAAAGTACTTTCAAGTATTCTGGGATTTTTGATTGTGACATGATCATTCGGAAATAAGATGGTAAAACACTTCTCAGAAAAAATTGAGGCAACCAATACTTTATTTGTTTTTGAACATGTACACACATATGATTACAAAGAAGGATAAACTAAGAATAAAAGAGACGTAGCTAAGCAATATTCTTTGGTCTGTCTAATTCTTCAGGATTTGTACTGCCTCCATCTCTCTTTCTCTTCTTATTAGCAGGTCTTTCTTTGACTGGTCGCATATCAGTTAGGTAGTATGAACCATTGTGGAATACTCGACTAACCAAAAAGGGCCCTTCCCATAATGGGGAAAGTTTGTGCATTCTTTGCTGCACAAGCCGGAGAACCAAATCGCCCTTATTAAAAGACCGGTTTCTGACTCTCTGACTATGATACTTGCATAACTTCTGCTGATAGGCTGTTGATCTCATTTCAACAACGACGTGAACTTCTTCGACTAAGTCGAGATCATTTTGTTGAGAAATCTCGGCATCCTCTTCGATATACGCGGAAATTCTAGGAGAATTATGAATCAAATCACTAGTAAGAACTACTTCAGCACCATAGACCAAGAAGAAAGGTGTGTATCCGGTTGACCTGTTCGGAGTTGTTTGCAAGCTCCATACTACAGAGGGTAGTTCCTCTGCCCAAGCCCCTGCAGCACGTCGTAGTGGTGCTTCGAGTCTTAGTTTTAGGCCGTGTAGGATTAAACCATTTGTTCTTTCAACTTGTCCATTAGACTGCGGATGTGCGACTGACGCAATGTCAAGCCGGATATTTTGTTCATTGCAGAATTCGGCAATCTCTCCCATAGAGAAGTTACTCCCGTTGTCCGTGATAATGCTATGCGGATAACCACACCGGATTATAACATCCTCGACAAATCTTCTGGCTGTTGCTCCATCACATCTAGTGACGGGTTTAGCCTCAATCCATTTGGTGAATTTATCCACCATCACTAAGAGGTGATTAAATCCACTTGGAGCCCGTTTAAATGGTCCTACCATGTCAAGCCCCCAGACCGCAAAAGGCCATGTTATGGGTATTGTTCGCAGCTGATTAGCCGGAACATGAGCTTGTTTGGCGTATTTTTGGCAACATTTGCATGTCTTGACCAGTCGTTCGGCATTTGCCTTGGCTGTTAGCGAGAAAATACCGTGTCGAAAAGCTTTTGCCACTAAAGATTTGGCTGCAGCATGGTGACCACACTCGCCTTCGTGGATTTATCTTAGGATTTCCACTCCTTCCGGAGATACGCAGCGCTGAAAGACCCCAAACACACTCCACTTATAGAGCTCACCACTAATTATAGTATAGGCTTTTGCTCGTCGGACGATCTACCGGCTCAAAACTTCGTCTTCGGGTAATTTGCCATCTACCAAGTAATCAAGGTAGGGTTGGGTCCAGCTGGGAATTACAGCCAGAACTTCTTCTAAAGATGAGTCGGATTTGGTCGGATATTCCTCGTCTACTCCTTTTATAGATGGAACTTTGAGGTGCTCTAAAAAAAGCGCCATCCGGGACCTCTTTCCGTGCAGAGCCTATCCGAGATAATGCATCTGCTTCCTCATTTTCTACTCGAGGGATGTGTTGAACCTCAAACCCTTCAAATGATTTAGATAGATCATCCACGACAGCTTTATATGCTGCTATGTGCTTATTTGCATTACAAGTATCCAACACTTGTTGAGCAATAAGGTCCGAATCTCTGTAACACATCAATCGTCGGATGCCGATATCCTCTGCAATCCGGATTCCATGCAGTAGTGCTTCATACTCGGCAATATTATTTGTCACTGTGAAGTGGATCTGCAACACGTATAGAAGTTTATCTCCTTGGGGTGATTTGAGTACCACGCCAACCCCTGTGCCCCCTCGAGCCTTAGACCCGTCATAGTATAGGGTCCAATATTCCAACTCGAGAAGGGTCATATTCTCCTTTGTCTCTGTCCAATCAGCAACAAAGTTAGCAAGGATTTGGGATTTGATTGTTGTCCAAGGTTTATACTCAATATCGAAAGCTGAAAGCTCTATGCCCCATTTTGCGACGCGTCCTGTAGCCTCGCTGTTGTTGATTATATCTCTCATGGGAGCTGTCTCACCACGGTAATTGGGTGTTCCTGAAAATAATGCAGTAACTTACGAGATGCAAAAAACGCGCCATAAGCCAGATTTTGATAGTGCGGAAACCGCTACTTTGATTCAGTTAGGACCTCGCTGAGGTAATAAGTCGGACGCTGCGCTAGGTGACTACCATGACGACACTGATGACCCTGTTTGTCACAGCGAGATAGAGCAACATCGGTTCCCTTGGTTCTGGTGCTAGAAGGATAGGAGCAGACAAGTGTACTTCTTTCAAGTCTTGTAGTGCAGCTTCAGCTTCATCAGTCCAAATGAATTTTTTGGTCTTTTTCAGGAGCTTGTAAAGTGGTGCGGCTCTTTCCCCGAGCCGGCTTACAAACCAACTGACTGCAGCAATGCAACCAGTTAGTCTTTGAACATCCTTCAAACGAGTTGGCCTGGAAATATTGAGTATAGACTTGATCTTGTCTCGATTCACCTCTATGCCTCTTTGAGACACGAAGAAACCTAACAATTTTCCGGCTGGGATTCCAAAGAAACACTTCTTCAGGTTAAGCATTATGTTGTATTTTCGTAGATTGGCGAATGTTTCCCCTAAGTCGGAAATTAATGTTTCCTTCTTTTTGGACATCACCGCAATGTCATCCACATGTGCATGTATGTTGCGCCCGATTTGGTCATGGAGGCAACGCTGCATAGTGCGCTGGTACATAGCTCCTGCATTCTGGAGCCCAAAGGGCATTGTAACGAAACAGAAGGTTCCGAAGGGGGTTATGAATGAAGTTTTGATTTTATCCGATTCCTTCATCCGAATTTGGTGATAATCGGAATATGCGTCGAGAAAACAGAGGAGTTCCGAGCCTGTCGTAGAATCGATAACTTGATCAATTCTACGCAAAGCGAATGGATCTTTGGGACAAGCCTTGTTCAAGGCAGTATAATCAACACACATCCTTGGTGTCCTTTTTAGGGACCATTACAGGGTTGGCCGACCAATTAGTATGGATGACCTCTTCTATGAATCCGGCTAACTTGAGCCGGGCTAGTTCCTTAGCTATTGCCTTACGCTTTACATCGCCAAAACGTTGTAGGGACTGTTTGACAGGTTTAGCGTTCGGGTTTATATTTAGAGAGTGATCGGCAAGTTCCCTAGGTACTCCGGTCATGTCAGATGTCTGCCATGCAAAGAGATCTTGATTTGCTTGGAGGAACTTGACGAGCGCGCTTTTCTATGCACTATCTAGGCCTACGCCTATCTGGGTCACCTTGGACGGGTCATCATCCTTCAATGGTGTCTTCTTCGTCTCTTCCGATGCCTTTAACTCCGGTTTCGGCTTTGTCACCTCCTCCCTTTGTTGCGGGCATCTCAGAAGGATCTATGGTCTTCTTGATCTCCTGGTACTCCTGGGCGTGTAGCATGGCTTCAGCAAAGGCGGCATTTCCATCCTTACACTCTCACGCTTTCTTTGGGTCTCCCCTGATGGTGATCATGCTATTGGTACCTGGAATTTTCATCATATTGTAAATGTAACACGGACGAGCCATGAAAGCCCAATAAGTCGGACGTCCAAATATAGCGTGGTGCGCGCTCTTGAACGGGACCACTTCGAAGGAAAGTGCTTCCGTCCGGTAGTTCTTTGGAGTTCCAAAGGTAACATCCAAAGTGATCTCTCCCAGGGAATTTGCTTGTCTTCCTGGGACAACTCTATGAAAGATCACGGAGCTGTGATTCAGTTGGGTTTCCGAGATTCGCATCCGGCGTAGCGTTTCGACATACAGAATACTGATGCTACTACCATCATCCATGAGAGTCTTGGAGAAACCATAGCCATCAATAAGTGGGTTGATGACTAAGGCGTATTTTCCTTGCCTGTGCAACTTAGGCAGATGATCAGCAGGGTCAAAGGTGATTGCAACTTCTGACCAATCCAGATACTGAGGGACAGCCAGAACTATTGCATTGATCTCATGTAGAACTGCTTTCTTGACCTTAGCTGGTTGAGATCCGAGGAAGGTGACGTAGGTGTCTTTCTTTGTGGGGAAGGTTTTATTCCCCTCAGGGTTGGGATTTAAAGGATCAACTTCCTCCATGTCGGAATCTTCCTTGGTCTTTTTATCTTTCTCGGGATTCTTCTTTCCCTTCTTCCGCTTAGCCCTGTAGCCAGCGGTATCATCTCTCTTGATGTTGTCATTGAAACGACACTCGGCATTTGTGTGAGACGAGCCCCCATTGGCGTCTAGATGATGCACACATGGATTATTTGCAAAGTTGTCCCATGAGTAGGTTTTGCCTGGTGGCTGGTCTCCTCTACCTTGGACTCTTGATGTCCCACAACCGCGTTTGCGGCCACCGCCACGTCCTCCTCGTCCTCCAGACCCGAAAGTAGCAGTAACCACTGCCGTTTCCGCATTGGGATTTTCTTCCGAGGTGTTCCTGCGCTTCTGAGCTGGCTGCTTTGGTTGTTTTGCCGACGGTGGCACAGCTAGGGCGTTCAGTAATCCCTCTGCACTGTCGTCAGCTTCTGCATACTTTCTCGTTGTTTCTATCATCTCTCCCAAATCAGTGACCTTGTCACACTTCAAGTGATGACGTAGTAAACCAATTGGGAGACCTGCAATGAAAACTTCAATCGCAGTTTGGTCATTTACTCCTTCACAGGAGTTCTTGGTGTCGATCCATCATCCGAGATAATCTCGACAAGTTTCTTCGGCTTTCTGGGTGCAATGCTGTAGGTCTCCTACCATACAGGGCCTCAGATATGTGCCTTCAAAATTCCGAAAGAATGCGCTTTTCATGTCATACCATTTGTGGATGGTGTTCTCCGGAAGTTCATTGAGCCATGATCGCGCCTTCTTCCGCAACATAAGTTGGAGATATCGGGTTGCGACCAAGCTGTTTCCGCCTTTGGCGATGCAGCAAGCCTGGAAAAAATCTTGAAGCCAAGTATCTGGCCGAGCTACACCGTCATAGGGTTGGATGTGTCTTGAGATAGCAAATCCTTCCGGGGATTTTGTGGCTCTTATGCATGGTCCGAAGCATTTTGGGCCCACGTATATATCATCATTTTTGTAGGGCCACGCCTCTATGTTGGAGTTAATCCGGTGTCGCGCGTCACTTGGAGACAAAGATCGTCGTCCTGAATGACGGCTATGGTTGCGGTGCCTTGGAGCTGGACTTCGGCTTCTACCACCACCTCCTCCGCCACGACGCCCTCCTTGGCCTCCTTGAGAGCCGTTATGATGGCTGCTTGGAGGAGAGGGTGGGGTAGCTGGATTATTTTCGGTTGATCACCGGCCTCCATTCGGAGCGTCATTATTCCGGTTCCAGGGAGGGTCTTCATTGCGACGAGCCCCCTGCCAGCTTGTCTCAGCACGGTTTCCGTCGTTTCTTCGTCCGTCACTCCCACCATGATTGGGCTCGGCCGAATGGCTTGTAGGTCTAGGAGGTGGCATTCTTTGATGGTCCTCCTCCCGACGTTTCTCTTTGTCTTCTTCCCTAGGATCGTTCGACTTTGGCCGGGGAGGATTCCTCGGATACAGTGCAGCAATTGCCTCTTGCTCAGCAGCTAGAGCGATGTTGCGCCAGTCACGTGCAGTTCTGTGATGCTACCCTGAAGATCCAGTTCTTGAGTAGTTGTCTTCCCGACGGTCGGAACGATAATGCTGTTCCGGAGCATGTTCGGGTCTTATGTCATTCTAGGCCGGATCCGTGCGACATTGGTCGGACTAGGAGACCAGTTTTCCGCTTCCGGATTTCATGGCCCTTTGTTGTTCTAGACCTTTGGTGAGTAGCTTGATGCCCAATTGAACCTGTTCTAGGCCTGGATTATTCGACAGGATATCTCGAGTTGCAACAGTGTTTTGCACCGGTGTTGAATACACTAGATCTCCCTTACTGTCAAGTCGAGGCATCCCTGGGTCTCCCTCAAAGAGAACCTTGTGAACTTCTGGAAATTGATCGTCACGCGTGTGACGTTTCCGGGTCTTCTGGTGCTGCCGAGAGATGTACTTCTCTGCAGTTGCCATGCATTTCTTTTCTTCCTCGATGTTTTTGGCTTCATCCAGGAGTACTTGGTGACTCGCTTCTAGGGCCTGGGCCCTTTCATCCAGCTCTTCAGCAATAAGTTCTGCAGTTGTAGGGATAGGTGTGGTTAATGCAGCATCGATGAGTTTACGCGCACCTTCAGTGATCATGTGTCCATCCACCGACTCTTCTTTGGGCTCGTCTGGGATAAGCGCTCCATCTGAATCTTCCTCCTATTCCTCGGCAATCACTTCCTATGCCGGAAGATCTTTTGCCGAGGTCTTGATCTTCTTGTTCATCTTCTTTGCCTTCTTGGCAGCGCCGGTAGCAAAGACGGCTTTGGGACCGTTTCCCGGGCTCAAGCTTTGATCGGTACTTTCGGCCATTTGGTCCTTGGGATTATCTCCGAGATCCATGTTGTCCTGCACTTTAGGAGAGTTTTCTCTGGATCCTTCGTCCATGGCTTCTCCTTCTGCTGCAGCTGTGGAGTTAAGCTCCTCTTCATATTCCGCGGAGAACTTCCAGAAATCTGCCAACGTCATGGAATCATCCGAAGATGCCGGTAAGTCGACGCTTGTTCTGATTGCCTCTAGCACCGATTCTTCTTTGTCTCCAGCATTGGCAGAGCTGGATCCGGATCCAACGTATCCGACGAAGTGCGATGTGTGCCTCGTGAGATGGTTGCGGTCTTCATGGTAAGCTTCGTCGAAATGCCTGATCGTCTCGAGGATTGCATACATGCTTGAGTTTTGCATCATCATGCGCATCAACGTATATCTCAGGAAAGGCATGTCTGTCCCGGCGTCATCAGAGCTGGAACTAGAGTTATCTTCTTGCTCTTCCTGGATTTCGACCTCCGCAGGTGGGTCGATCTGGGATTCGACCTTGCTAGGGAGATCTGCTCCAGATCTGACTTGTACTGCGAGATCTGCCTCAGGTTCATCTTTCTCCACTATCTCCACAACTGCTATGGGTTGGGTGGGATTAGGGTTTTCTAAGATCCGGAACTCTGCCGCCTCGGGATCCAGAAGCCTCTTATGCCTCTATCATCACCGCTAGGGTGGGTGGGGCAGGTTCAGCGAAACCGATGTAAACATCGATTTCACCAAAAGACATGATGGTGTATGTGGTCACGGCTTCCCTAGCCGGAATCCAAGTCTCATTGAGAACGATGAGAGGGATGTCACTGGCGTAGAGGATGCGACCAACGGCGATAGTCTCGCCGATTCCGATTCTTGCAAATTCCGCTTGGAATGCAGATCTGAAGCTCACTTGCCCCACGGTGGGCACCAACTATCGTTAGATTGATGACAAGTACGCCATGAGGGGGTCCTCGAGGCATGTGGAAGAGAGGGGTCTGAGTCGTACGGGATTCTAGGACGGTGAGCACACAAGTTTACCCAGGTTCGAATCCATCGGCTTTGGATGGATCCTACTCCTTCTAGCAATCCAGTAATACAGCAGAGCCGGAATATGGGTTACAAGGGTTTCTCCTATGAGAGTTGAGATTGTAGACTATTGTCATGGTGCCCTAAAGGCTCTCCCTAGGACAACTTATATAAATATCCGCCCTACGGTTTACAGGAGATATCCATCTGGCTACCACTAAGAGTCGGTTACAGAGTACATCTTGAACTACAAGTAACACTATGGGCCTATGTCGGTAAGTCATCTGGGCCTTCTCGTAGCCGGACTGAACTCCGTCTCTTCTCCCTGACTGGGCCACCCGTGAAGCAAAGCTCTAACCCTAAGTGGGCCACCCTGGTCAGTGAGGTACAGTGAGGATACCCGGAAAGTATATCTCCAACACGGAGCAGGTGAACTACACGCGGCCAAGTGAACACGGGGAGCGGTAGCAGATGAAACATGAAGTAGCCCCACTGTTGTTGCTGCTATGGATCCTAGTGGTTAGCCTGCGCGCGGCCCAAGTACGGCTGGTCGGCCGGGTGTTCACGCGAACATGCGCATGCGCTGACCAGCGATAGGCAGCTCAAGCGAGTGGAGCACGGCGGCAGAAGGCATGTGGAGCTACATCGATTGAATCTGATGGTGGAAAATTGGTGGATGCATGGATCTGATTGAACTTGGCGTGCATCGATTGGTGCAAAGAAATTTATTGGTGGGCTCAAAATATTAAAGCATGAGGCCACATTGGGATCTAGTGCTCGCGTTGCAAAAAGATTTGAGCTGCTACCTGCTATCTGATGTCTAGTGTGTAGACCAAGGAAACAGGCATCTACAGATTGAAGCTCACTGCTGGGTCAGGTAAAAAGGAGCACGACGGTGGAGAGCAATTGGACAACAGGGGTTGGGGAATTTTAGATTTGATGGCTAGGGTTTGGGAGAAACAAGGGGAATGGGCTATTTATCTAGTCCAAAGTGATTAGATGGGGCTAGTTTTGGGCTAAAGTTTTAGACGGACATTTAGTCTAATTTTATTATTAGTAAAATAAGAAAAACTCTGTTCCAGTCTGATAACGACAGGTAATATTATTTTGTTTAATTTTAAATTAAGAAAAAGGAGGACGGCTTTATGTATAGCAAACCATATGAATAATTTAGCAAACAAAATACGGCTGTAACAAAATATATTTTTTATGCTCAAAAAGATGCAAGAAAAATATGCATGATGTCATGATGATGCACAAAATAAAAACAAATCGGGCAAATCTAATTGGGGATATTTTCCCGGGCATTACACCCACTTCGGGTTAGAGCTTCGCTTCACGGGCGGCCCAGTCAGGGAGAAGAGACGGAGTCCAGTCTGGCTACGGAAAGGCCTAGAAGCCTTACCAATATAGGCATGTAGTGTTACTTGTAGTTCAAGATGTACTCTATAACCAACTCTTAGTCATAGACGGATAAGTCTCACCTATAAACCCTAGGACGGATATCTATATAAGTCATCCTAGGGACCAGCCTTTAGGGCACCCCACAATAGTCTACAATCTCAACTTGCACAGGCGAAACCCTTGTAACCCATATCCGGCTCTACCCTATTACTTGATTGCTAGCAGGAGTAGGATCCGTCCAAAGCTGGCGGATTCGAACCTGGGTAAACTTGTGTGCTCACCGTCCCGGAACACCATAAGACTCACACCCCTCTCTTCTCCATGCTTCTAGGACCCCCTCATGGCGTACTTGTAATCAATCCGACAATAGTTCCATCACTGGGAAAAGCACCTGTAGCGCGACAGCAATGACCTACCACCCTCACACCCCTCCATCCTTGATGGCAGCAGCCCAAGATCTCAGGAAGCAGCGGCTTTCCCCCGATCTTTGGCAGTGATGGCATTGCAGTGGAGGTTGGGGAGCGGTGCTAACGGCTTGCCCCAACTCTACTACCATCTTTGTCACCGACTGATGTAGTCGTGTAGAGGCCCTCTAGGTACTGCTCCGTATCACGAGGATGCCTGGGGCAGATGCCCTAGGCCTGGCGGTGGTGGTCATCTTCTCCGTCAAAGGTACTCAACCCGAGGCTAGTTTTGTGGATCCTGGTATCCATCATCTAGCCCTAGCTGTGAGTCAGGAGACCTAGTTGCCGGTGAAAACTGAGCCGATTGGCGGGTGATAGTCGCATTTCCACGTTGTAACCTTGATGAATGCATTGTAATTAAACTAGTGTCGACCTTACTCGTGCTACTCTAGGGAACCCTAGGATTTTGTTTTGGGGTCGAGCGATGGCAGCACTGTGGTGCCACGTTCTCTCTTGGGTGCATTGTTTGTGGAGTAGTGTTGGATGTCAGAGGCAGGAGGTGGAGCGGCATCATCTTGCATGGAGACCCGGTGGAGATGTCAAGTCATGCCTGACTACTAGGTGCTACACTCAGTCATGCTCGATTTGGTAGGTTCTACAGATGATGGATCTCCCAGTGTTTTCACGCTGCGTCGAATGGCGGGACTTAGCAGCATCGTACCGAGGGGTCTTTTTGTCAACTGCGTGTGCATGTGATGGACACACACATGGTGGTGGAGCTATTTGACATCATGGTGGCATTGAAAATAGGCCTCACAAGGTCATTGCATTGATTTATCTAGACAATGGGTGATATGGCCCGATCTTCTCAGCAAGCACTTGTCGATGATGATAACGGTGGATAGATAACTAGCATGTAGCTATGAACTCTCCCGCTCGAACCCTGATGCCAATGCAACAGCTCTCAAACTCTGTAGGATATTCAGAACACCATGCTCTTGCACACACAACCGTCGACCACGAACGGTAGTTTGAAATCTACTAATTCCTAATGGAACAATAGATCACACTCAATTGCAGTAGTATAATTTGATCACAGGGTAATTCCAGAGGTTCTAAAAAGGATCGACTCAAAATAGTTTTAATGTGGTCGAAACCCTAACTTTGGGGCGTCCTAGGGATTATAAGGGTGGCCGGGGTGACCAGAAACCGAAACTAAGACGCATACGACTCAAACTAATACATGCCGACTCGGACCAAATTTGGTCGGCGGGCGGACAGTCCGGTTGATATCAAACGGATAGTCCGGTCGGGCGGACACTACGGGTGGATTCGGCCAGACAGTCTGGTCTGGCCGAAAACTTCAAAGTTTCCGGGTGGTGTCTGGGTAGTGTCCGATTTGGTGTACTGATTTTCTGCACAAATTCTTCTTTTAGGCAAGCCGGACAGTCCAGGTGGACTCGGCCGGACACTCTGGTTATTGCAGAGCTTCTTGCTCCATCTTGATGATCTTCTCTTGTGCTTCCTCCCGCTCCTCCCTCGCGCACCCTTGGGCGATCATCATGCTGGGCTTCTCTTGTAGCCCTTCTCCTCCTTGCGCCATGCTTGTTTCTCCAACGAAATTGATCATACATAAATGCATAGACTTAGGTAGTATAAAGTTCTCATCAATTAAAGTACCAGATTCGTCTAGGAGTGAATTCACCTGTTGTTCAAGTAGCTTAGCATGAGCTCTTGTAATGGGTCCAATTCTAATATCATTGGACTGATCCTTCCTTGCAATAGTTGGAACATCTTCAGTAGTGATTGGGATGGGTGTAAGTGTCAACACCCGGATTTTTAATCCCAGATGCATGTTATGCCATACCTCGCAATCCTAGGATTACCATTTTTGCGAGACATAATAGATTGATATCATAGTACATCATCCATTACAAACCATAATAAGGTCCTACAAATAAAGGATCACATGATCCAGTCTTAATACAATCAAAGCAGTGGCATAATAAACATAGTAGTGGGCTCCATCTTCAGGGTCACAGGCAATGCTGACAATGGGAGATGATCGTAGTTGTCGTAGACCTCCTGTTGTCCATCATCCTGATAGTCCTCCTCATAGTCTGGCCACGAGAATAGCTAGGGACAAATCCATGAGTACTCTTTAAGTACTTGCAAACTATCACTAACAAGTAAGGTAGTCCTAGTAGGAATCTTAAGCTCTAGGTTTATTTACAAAAGGCCAGGTTTATTTCTAACTGAGTTTAGAAGTAAATAAAACTAATTTAATGTTCTAAAGCACTTAAGTGGGAACCTAGTTTTCATATCCACAACCCTGTTGTGGTCAAGTCAAACTCATAGTTCACATCATAAGTCATTTCGGAAACATCTGACAATGGAATAGTATGGCCACTCCAACTGTCCATGACCGCGGACGCGGCTATTCGAATAGTTTGACATTCTGCAGAGCTGGTACACTTTCACCAAAAAATTCGATACATCCGTCAGGGATAACCCTGAATCATCATACTTAGTATGCGGATAATCAATCATAACCTTTCAATTACACACTCTAGTATAGGCACCTCTCCTATGAGCTTGGCCTCCCATCCATGGCCATCTGCCATCCTGGGCACTACATTGGTGGACATTCACACTCACAAGGTAGCCTCAGCTCAACCTCTTCCGCGAGGGAACCCATACTAAGGCATATAAACTTCCGGCTAAGCCCTACCTAATTCAGGTATTGTGGTTGTATGGTAAAATTGGAATGGTATCGCATCCGAACCCAACCATCAGTTTTTGTAAAGGGCTAAGGCTCATGCCTCAACATTTTCATCATCAAACCATTGTGTTTCTCAACACATGTCAAAACATCTCAATAGAATGAAGCATCATTCCAAGGTTTTCATAATCATTTTCACCAAGTATTCCCATCTAAAGTGATCAACTTTTTATGCTTAGCACTAGCCACTAAAGTTGAGGGTATTCCCTAATGAGGGGTGTTAATCTCCAGTCTCACGCCATGGAATGACATCTATTCTATTTTTCCAATACTCACAAAGCACTAACAAAAAGTAAAGAACTTTCGTAAAGTAAAAGAATAAAGCTTGCGAGTAAAACTTGGGATGTGTATAATCAAAGTTGTATAACCAAAGCATGCCTAAAGCATCTTGCTTAAGTTATGAGGTGGGCAAGTGTTAACTTGCATAGTTCTAGCTTTCCTTGAGTAGTGCAGTGGTTGAAGTTTTCTTCTTCTTCTTGGTAGTACTCCTCCTCCTCGCATCCCGGTCGGTACTATCGTCTATAAATGAATACAGGGTACACAATCACCAAACAATGCTTAACTATTTCTATATAGCACACTAAGGTTCACACTAGATGATCTAGCATCATCTCAAACATCACATGAAATAAAGACCTAGTCTTATTTATCATATTTTAGAAAAGTAATTTCTACTCATTGAAAAATACTTAAGATTTAATATTGTCTAATTAAAATATGGGATCATGTTGACACATGTCATCACCACATATTCTAATACACGGGAATGTGATTTAAACTATTGGTCATATTTTATTAAGTTTAAGATTATCATTTAATAGAATTAATGTGACTAGAAATGCCTATATAGCATTCTTTTGGTACTAGCCAAATATCACTGCATGTAAACCTAAATATTTTTACATATTCATATATATCTTATCAAATGTAATTTTTGAGAGTTGGAATCAACTCAAAAGCATTTATGGTTGATTTTTGAAAAATGTTTGAAGTTGGTAAAGTCTCTGTCTTGTTATTTTTACTATAGGTGATATCTAACTCCAATTGATTTGAATCCAATGGGCTTGGATATGTAATTTAAATATCTTTCTAACAAAATGGGAATCATGCAATTTGGTTCAGTGAAACTCTTTGAATTGATTTTTGAATCTACTGACAGAAAATGGTTTTAACTAACTTGGAAAATAGCTATTTGAATTTCCAGGCCTGCGCGGAAAACTAACTTGGGCGGCCCAATCCGCACAGCACGGTGCAGTAGGCTGCTGACAGGGGTGTCCCACTAGTCAGCGACTCAGTCTAACTGAAACGGTATCGTGCATTCTAGGCCCTACGATTAGAATCTAATCTAACGGTCGAGGCTCATTGTCGACGACGAACAGCTCCAGTGAGGTTTAAACCCTAACACGGCGGTGGGGGTCGTGTGGGGCTCACATGTGCTCTAGCTAGGGTCGGCAATGGGGGCGAACAATGTTGTATACAACGGCGGTTCGAATGGGGCAGCACCTGGGGTGGCTTCAATCGACGGCGCCCTTCTCCTTCTGCAGCGGCGGGCTCCGGCCAAATTCTGGTGAAGCGGTGCTCGCCTTGCTCTGGGGAGAAGTGTGGGAGGGTCTATGAGGATTGGGGAGTGTGTTGGTGTGGAGAATGGAGGCGGAGAGGGCCTCTATTTATACACCGACGAGGGGACCGAGCGGGATGGGCTGGCGTCTCCGAGGAGGGCGGTACAGCGTGCTATCGGAGTGGCTGTGGGTAGGGGCGGTGCGGTGTTCCATGGCGGTCATCACGAGCGTAATGGCACGTCACAGGGCGGTCTAGGTTGGTCGGGCGCGTGCTATGCTCTACACGGAACCGACGATGTTCGAGACGGCGCCCGAGAGGTACGGGTCGCACGGCGGCGAACGGGGGTGTCTAGGAGCAGGTTGTGATCATGGCGAGTGTGCGCGTGCGTGAAGAGAGCTAGGCGCGGTCTGTGCGAGCTGGTCGGCTACGGCGCACTGCCGCGCTCTTGGCACGGTGCAGAGAGAGTGGGCGCGGCGCTATTGGGGTGGTCCAGGGCTCTCCTGTGGTCGAGGGCTGGACATGGGGTGGTGGTGGACGTTCGCTTGTCTGCTATGCGTCATGGGAGAGGGTGGCATGGTATCTGGCGCTCTGTCCATGGTCGGCCGGCGAGTGTGGCTTCGGGCGGCCACGCACTGGTGCAAAACGGCTAAGGGGAAGCGTGCCTAGTGCGGCTAGAGACTGGGGGAGATAGGCGTAGTGCATTCGGGGGATTTGGTGTAGTGATCAATGTCCCAAACAATGAAGTTAGGCAGAGTGTGATCTGTGTCTGCAAGGTGTTTGATTAAATGGCCGAAAGAATTTAAGTTTCAAATTTTTGAATGAAATTTGGTGAGTGATCTACACATATGCTTGGGTGTCTCTGGTTGCTTGGGTTTGCCAAGGTGAATTGATTTAGGTTGTTTTTGCAAAATGGTGATCTTACCATATGAACTTGATTCAAAGTTGAACTGTCCATTAAATAGATTTGAAAATAGTTTATGTTGGTTTGTAAAGTGGGCTTGGGTTCACTTTTACTTGGTATAGCAAGGTGTGAAAATAGGTGGAATTGTTTCTGTTAGGAAATCTTTTCTAGGAACACTCAAAGTGGCCTAGTGCTTAGCTTTGGTCAAAATGACCATTTGCTCATATCTTTTATATTTGATTTCTTTTTCTTTTGAAATTGTTTGTAATTGGCCTAGATGATATAGTATTCATCACTAAACCATTTCTTATCATTTGTAGCAATCAAACATGGAAATTGCAATCAATTCTACACTAATGCAAAACACACATGAACTCATATCCAAATTAATAATAAAAGTTTTTGTTAACCCTAAACTTGGGTGATTAGAACTTGATACTCTTGCTTAATATTTTTGGGGTCTTACAAACTTGGGTGATTAGAACTTGGGTCTGTCCGTCGGTTTGCGGGTGATGTGGCATCCCGCTAAAACCACTACTAGAAAATCGGTGTGTTTTTGTTTTGCTCATGTCATCATGTCACATTTCATAGAACACATAATTAAATTGTTGCTTTATAAATATGACTTTGTATTTGGATCTTGCGCACTTTTATTAGGTTCTTGATAAATTCTATTTGAGTTTGGTATTTCTTTCTCTCTACTTTTGACATCCCTCTATTTTAATCTCTAGTTGGTGCCATGTGTGGAACCATAATGTCAAGTTGATTTTTATTTGCTATATGCCCAAATGGACTTGGGGCATCATCTCTTAATTCTACCTTGATCTTGTATTTTTGTCCATAGGGTCACCTTTCTATTCTATCATATGAGAGCATTTGGTCATGTCCATCTCTAGTTTAATCCTTCCATATATGTGGCCATTGTTTACTCTCTATTCCATCTCTACCATATTCTCCTTGTATTCTATCATTCTTTTTCTTGATCTCTTCCTTTTTATCATGGGCCTATTTATATTCTTCCTAAAATTCTACTCCAATGCCACCTACACGATCCACATGCTCCCTTACATGCCATCATATATCCTTTTCTCTTGTTCTTATGTTTCTTGCCACATGTGTTAATGGGCATCTAATCTACACAGATAAAACCATAACACTACTTATGTGCTATTCATCTTGTTTAAATTCTTTTGAGCATATGCCTCATTTGAATTTTTTTCAAATCTTCCAACTAACCTTCTTGCAACTCTTATTAGTTCAAACCACATTATTCATATATTTTTTCACACATTTTCGGAGCATATTATTAAAATTGTTTTTTTGTTTGCTCGTAATTAATTGTCGGGACCTCGGTTCCGCTTAATATTGCCTAATTGCACCGCATCTTTGCCATGCCATGCATCATATCATAAACATGTTGATTCTTCTACCGTAGTATTAAATAGTGCATCCGGTGTTTTCTCTAGTGATTTGCTTCTTCGCGGATGAGGGCAATGAGTGGATGCGAGTATCAACAAGTTCTTTGGATATGAACCTTCGGTAGTGTTTCCAGGCGAGCATCTCTCTCCCTTCTACCTATTTTGCCTTTACAGTCTTTATTTCCTCCTGTTGATCTATTGCTATCCGTGTCGCGATGGTTTAGTTTCCATACACCAATTATATCCCGTTCAGCCTCTATATTCCCTTGGCACCTCCTATTACCTGTTGTTTGATAGACAGTTGGCCCTGCGAGTCGTAGTTGCTTGCTAAGATGTTGCTTCGCGTCGTCGTTGTTCCACAGTGTTGGGAGGTTGGCACATGTTTAATGGTGGTGTTGATAATGTTTGTAATTACAACTTATTAATGAATGTTGATGGTAGATTAATGCAGAGGCACCGGTGGGTAATAGTAATTATTTGGTTTTTAACCACCCACTTGTGTCCACCTAGGACCCGAGTTCTTGACACCTATTCCGAGATCGAGCGCGCTAACCATAGGTGGGGTGTGTGGGCACCCCCATCGGCTTACTACCTGATTTCAAAGTATTGTACCGGGGGCCACAAGTAGTTTGGGGCTTTATTACTATTCTGTACTTATGCCATGCTTTACTGCTTTATTTAAGATTGTGCGTGGAGCACCTGTACTATTTAGGATGTGGAATGTTTTCATGGTATCGACAAGCTCAGTCACACTTTCGGGTTCCCAGTCATTTACAGCCATTGGCACAAACCCTGGGTCCGTTCCGGAGCCGGCCGACTTCGTTGCGGGTAGCTTAGTGGGGTGGCCCCCATGTACTTGCTTTGGGTCTGGGAAACGTCATGACTTAGGCCCCGCCGACATACCGATGGGCGTATGTTAATTAATCTGGCAAAAAGGGTCGAAGTGCGTGTGGATACTTTGGTGCACCCCTGCAGGGTTAAATCTTTTCGAAAAGCCATGTCCACGGTTATGGACGACTTGAAGCACAGTTTCTCGACCATAGACAACTATAACTAAAGTTTACTGTTATAATTTGACCTGTATCTGAGATGAATAGTAAGTTGGATAACTGCCATGAAAAGATTAAATAAAACTGCCAACCGTGTGAGTTTTCCTCGGCTTGACTTCCTTGTTTGGTCTCGAGGGGGAATACCAGGATGGGTATATTTGGTGTTAGTATCAGGTTGGATCCGAATAGGTCTTTCTTATCCCTCTCTAATATCCGCCAGTATTATAGAGTCTCTATAGGTTGTTTCGTGTCACTGCGTTGCCGCTTCAGCACACCATACATGTGTAGGCGAGGACTGCCGAATTCTAGCCTCGCCATGTACTGGCCTCAGTACTGACGCTCCTTTTTTTTCCTTTTTCCTTTGTCTGCACCCCTTTATTTTAGCAGGTTTGAGGTCGACGTCGTTAGCAGGGTTACCCTTCCGGCTTGGCCTGGGCAGGGTTAAGGACGCCATTGGTTATTCTTCAGGGCTCTTAGCCCAATTTGGATCTTGTTCGTACTCGGACGTTGTATCGATTTCAAGGTTGATTTGGATATTTGTATTGTATATCTGTATTCTTGACTCGTTGAGTCATTGTTGTATATATATATGTTCTGTGGGTCCATCGAGGACTGTTGTGTAATGGTATTACTTCGTTTTCCACCCGCACGAAAGTGCCTGGTGGGCCTCCTTGAATCGTTTCTATGCGGGTTTGGCGGAAAGGGCTAAAACTTGCATAGGGCCGATTCGAGGGTGTTACAGAGTGGTATCAGACCCCAGCAGTTACGATACCCCACAAGTCCAGCCTGTAGGATTACCTAGCTAACGGCCGAAGTAGAGTGTCAAATCTATTTTGCAAAAATCGGTTGGATAGATCTGATTAGGTCTGTTTTACTCCTTACCCCTCTGCTATTCTCCTCTTACCTCTGCATGTTTTGAATCTGCTCTCTTCCCTTTCTTCGAGTCCAGGATTTCTCGTGGTTGGGTTCTGTCGTACCTTCAGGGTTTCGCTTCCTCCTTTGGCAACGGTGTTTCTACCTCTGGACTTCATGCTATCTGAGTGATCCTTTATCTGTGGTACCATTCTTTGTTCCTTGTCTGTGCCTTCAAGTGTTTTCCGACGCGATGACATTATCTACGCCAGATCCGATGCAGAGTCTGCATCACTCCTTTGTTTCCGAACCTCATTGTCGAGATCTTCAGTCTGATTCCGAGAATGGTTGCACGCTTTTCTACTGATTGTGCGGAGTAATAGTTTGGGTGCGTGATGGATTGGCCCCCATGCCGACTACTCACTCTATTTGTTCGTGTACATTGAAGTGGATGAGAATGCATCGGTTCTCTCTTTCTATCGAAGTTAGAGGTGGCTTTATTTGTTGATACCTCTACCTTTGCCCTTTGTTCCCAGAGTGTTCTCTCGATGATCACGGACAACGACCTCTTGTTAGTGGTGTCGCGAGGATCTACACGAAGCGAGAAGATTCAGGTCATCGGCCTCCTTCCGGTACCATGAGGCGGAACTCGAGGGCGAGATCCCTTGTTAGTGGTGTCGAATTGTGCCACCCCGCTAAAACCACTACTAGAAAATCGCTGTGTTTTTGTTTTGCGCATCACCACGACCACATGCTCATGTCATCATGTCACATTGCATAGAACACATAATTAAATTGTTGCTTTATAAATATGACTTTGTATTTGGATCTTGCGCACTTTTATTAGGTTCTTGATAAATTGTATTTGAGTTTGGTATTTCTTTCTCTCTACTTTTGACATCCCTCTATTTTAATCTCTAGTTGGTGCCATGTGTGGAACCATAATGTCAAGTTGATTTTTATTTCCTATATGCCCAAATGGACTTGGGGCATCATCTCTTAATTCTACCTTGATCTTGTATTTTTGTCCATATGGTCACCTTTCTATTCTATCATATGAGAGCATTTGGTCATGTCCATATCTAGTTTAATCCTTCCATATATGTGGCCATTGTTTACTCTCTATTCTATCTCTACCATATTCTCCTTGTATTCTATCCTTCTTTTTCTTGATCTCTTCCTTTTTATCATGGGTCTATTTCTATTCTTCCTAAAATTCTACTCCAGTGCCACCTACATGATCCGCATGCTCCCTTTCATGCCACCATATATCCTTTTCTCTTGTTCTTATGTTTCTTACCACATGTGTTAATGGGCATCTAATCTACACAGATAAAACCATAACACTACTTATGTGCTATTCATCTTGTTTAAATTCTTTTGAGCATATGCCTCATTTGAATTTTTGTTCAAATCTTCCAACTAACCTTCTTGCAACTCTTGTTAGTTCAAACCACATTATTCATATTTTTTTCACGCATTTTCGGAGCATATTATTAAAAATTGTTTTTTTTGTTTGCTAAATTATTCATACGGTTTGCTATATGTAAAGTTTTCCTTTTTTCTTCTTAATTTAAAAATAAACAAAATACTATTACCGGTCCTTATAAGACTGTAAAAGAGTTTTTCTTATTTTACTAATAATAAAAGTAGGCAAAAAGCCCGTCTAAAGTTTTAGTCTAAAACTAGACCCATCTAGTCTACTTTGGACTAGATAAACAGCCCATTCCCCTTTTTTCTGTCTAAACCCTAGCCCCTAAATCTGAGATATACATACCTCCAGTTCCTCTCTCAAGAATCCGCTTCGCCCTTGTCTTCGTTTCCTTTAGCCCGCGTGAGATAGCAGCTAGCCTAGATCTGGTCATCGTCCTTCCTCTCTGTCCATAGGCGAGATCTCAGTAAGTAATTCCAATTCATTGCAAGAGCAGTCCCAATTCCATCGTGGCCTCTTCATGTCTTTGCTTGAGCCAACTATTCAGATTCATTCCATATGTCATCTAGTGTGCGCAACGACACTAATCCTCGAATTGCCAAATCAATCAGCATACACCACAACTCCAATTGCCACCCGCACATGCTCCTATGGTTCCTTGTAGCACGATTCTTGTCCCTGCCTTGGTCTGAGCCTCAACACGCTGCTGCGGCTGCGCATGCATGCGACCGACAGCTGCAGCGCCGCCATAGCATCTCTTGCTCCCGCCTGCCATCACCTGAAGACTGGCCTCGCCATGGGCCATCTCCCCGTCCGCGCCGTGCATCCCTTGCTACCCCACCGTCGTCTGGGACCTCAATCGACTCCCTCGCGCACCTAAAGCTACTCTGCTGCTGCGCTTCACCCGCAAGGTCCTAGCTTGCCCCTCTGCCCGAGTGAGAAGTCCCACTGAAGCCACGCCGGGCCAGCTTGCCCAGCACCGCCGACAAGGCATTTCCTATCACCGTCGCTTCGGCTATGTTGGTGGTGGCATCGCCCATCAGCTGTTCGGCTATATTTCTGCAAGAAAATTGACCATGATTTATTCTTACCGTGTCGCTCCAAACATATCAAGGCGTTATCAATGCGACTACTTCCCAGTATACACTACTTCCGCTACTTCATCTATGATTTGAAGATCTATCTCTCCGTCTTTTCTCTGTGAGATGCCGACCTTATCCCTATTTTGTATAAAATGCCATCTACCTTATTGCATTAAATCATAATGCTTGCATATATATATATTATATATATATTGTGGTTTGGGGTATTTAGTCGAATCACCTAAATTAGATATGGAGTCCATATGCGGGCTTTTCTAGTCTTATATTGGCTTCATTTAAATTTGTGTAGCGAACTGTTGCCATGTGTTGCCTGTTAAGAAAACATTTAAATTTCGGGTACCTAAACAACATGAACCTTGTAATTAATTGTCGGGACCCCGGTTCCGCTTAATATTGCCTAATTGCACCATATCTTTGCCATGCCATGCATCATATCATAAACATGTTGATTCTTCTACCGTAGTATTAAATAGTGCATCCGGTGTTTTCTCTAGTGATTTGCTTCTTCGCGGATTAGGCCGATGAGTGGATGCGAGTATCAACAAGTTCTTCGGATATGAACCTTCAGCAGTGTTTGCAGGCGAGCATCTCTCCCTCTTCTACCTATTTTGCATTTACAGTCTTTATTTCCTCCTGTTGATCTATTGCTATCCGTGTTGCGATGCTTTAGTTTTCGTACACCAGTTATATCCCGTGTAGCCTCTATATTGCCTTGGACTCCTCCTATTACCTGTTGTTTGATAGACAGTTGGCCTTGCGAGTCGTAGTTGCTTGCTCAGATGTTGCTTCGCGTCGTCGTTGTTCCACAGTGTTGGGAGGTTGGCACATGTTTAATGGTGGTGTTGATCATGTTTGTAATTACAACTTATTAATGAATGTTGATGGTAGATTAATGCAGAGACACCGGTGGGTAATAGTAATTATTTGGTTTTTAACCGCCCACTTGTGTCCACCTAGGACCCGAGTTCTTGACACCTGTTCCGAGATCGAGTGCGCTAACCACGGGTGGGGTGTGTGGGCACCCCCATCGTCTTACTACCTGATTTCAAAGTATTGTACCGGGGGCCACAAGTAGTTTGGGGCTTTATTACTATTATGTACTTATGCCATGCTTTACTGCTTTATTTAAGATTGCGCGTGGAGCACCTGTGCTATTTAGGATGTGGAATGTTTTTGCGGTATCGACAAGCCCAGTCACACTTTCGGGTTCCCAGTCGTTTACAGCCATTGGCACAAACCCTGGGTTCGTTCCAGAGCCGGCCGACTTCGTTCCGAGTAGCTTAGTGGGGTGGCCCCCATGTACTTGCTTTGGGTCTTGGAAACGTCATGACTTAGGCCCCGCCGACATACCGATGGGTGTATGTTAATTGATCTGGCAAAAAGGGTCGATGTGCGTGTGGATACTTTGGTGCACCCCTGTAGGGTTAAATCTTTTCGAAAAGCCGTATCCGCGGTTATGGACGACTTGGAGCACAGTTTCTCGACCATAGACAACTATAACTAAAGTTTACTGTTATAATTTGACCTGTATCTGAGATGAATAGTAAGTTGGATAACTGCCATGAAAAGATTAAATAAAACTGGCAACCGTGTGAGTTTTCCTCGGCTTGACTTCCTCTTTTGGTCTCGAGGGGGAATACCAGGATGGGTATGTTTGGTGTTAGTATCAGGTTGGATCGGAATAGGTATTTCTTATCCCTCACTAATAGCCACCAGTATTACAGAGTCTCTATATGTTGTTTCATGTCGCTCCGCTGCCGCTTCAGCCCACCATACCTGTGTAGGCGAGGACCGCCGAATTCTAGCCGCGCCATGTACTGGCCTCAGTACTGACGCTCCTTTTTTTTCCTTTTTCCCTTTGTCGGCACCCCTTTGTTTTAGCAGGTTTGATGTCGACATCGTTAGCAGGGTTACCCTTCCGGCTTGGCCTGGGCAGGGTTATGGACGCCATTGGTTATTCTTCAGGGCTCTTTGCCCAATTTGCATCTTGTCCGTACTCGAACGTTGTAACGATTTCAAGGTTGATTTGGATCTTTGTATTGTATATCTGTATTCTTGACTCGTTGAGTCGTTGTTGTATATATATATGTTCTGTGGGTCCCATCGAGGACTGTTGTGTAATGGTATTACTTCGTTTTCCACCGACACGAAATTGCCTAGTGGACGTCCTTGAATCGTTTCTATGCGGGTTTGGCGGAAAGGGCTAAAACTTGCAGGGTGTTACAGGTGATAAGCTGTGCTGAAGTTCAGCTTGGTTCCTAATCCTTCTTGGACTTTCTGCCAAAATCTTGAGGTAAACTGGGTTCCTCGATCCGACACTATGGTCTTGGGAGTTCCATGCAAACTGACGATTTCAGCAATGTACAGCTGACGAGGGTTTAACTCATCAATGCCCATTGTTATGGACTTGGGTTTTGGAGGAGGGAGTGCTGGAGACATCTATCGGCTAGCAAACAAGCACACAGGGGACAAAGGATTTACCCAGGTTCAGGCCTCGTAGAGGTCCCTACTCCTGCTTGTCTGCTCGTGGAATTATCAAAGGATTCGAAAGTTACAAAGGTGCGCAGATGCAATCTGGCGAAAGTTGTGGAAACTAGGGTTGCGTGTGTCCTCTTCGCCGCCCCCTCCTAGCCTTTATATAGATAGGCTAGGTCTCGGGTAGCAGGTCGAGTCGGTTACAAGTTAGGGTTTTCCCCTTCAAACTTTCTATCTTTAGCTTCTTCTTGTCACTTAAGCAATCGAGAGTCCGCAGGTTACTCGAGTCCTTTCGTCTGGGCCTTGGCGACACCGTGGGCCTGTATGTATCTAGACCGTATATACCAAGCTCGAGTACCTGTAGGGTATACCCATGTCAGTAGCCCCCGAGTATCCAGTGGAATCGCAGATTCGACTGGGTACTTTTTGAAGTCTTCGAGTGCCTGAATGAGTACATTTTTCGATTGCTTTCATTTATGTCATAGGGATTGTTGATATACGTGCCTGATGTAGCCGAAGTATCGGTATCAGTTAACCACCTTAGGGTGAAACAACGCAATCTACTCGAACTCGAGTCCCCGGACTCAAATCCGGAAAAGTGCTGGCGTAATTTGACTCAGGCCGCGGAGGTCTTATAGGAGTCGAATTCCAGTTATATGGGTGTGAGCACTTGACGCGTCCGTCAAGGCATGTTCATCGTGCCTGCAGGCACGGATATATTTCTGGTAGTGCACAGTTAAATGCGTTGCCAGGCCTTTATTCAGGTCTTACCTTCACGCTGTAAGCGCGGCATCCGAATTTTATCATCGCGGAGATGATTCGGGCGACCCAGGAGACGTAGTCTCTTTGCAGGGAGAATTATGAGGCGGTGTCGCCATGATCTGCGAGTGCGGATGTAATCAACGCACAGTTTTCGTGCAAATAATTATAGGGTGTGCGACCAGCGCTCCCTATGGGAGTAGCCCCTGAGTGCCTGGTTGAGTCAAAGACTCAGGCAGGGACTAAAGAAATTTTGCGACTGTTGTCGTATTTGCTTGTTTATTTCAGTTGAAGATTCAGACAGGGACTAAAACATTTTTGGGACTGTTGTCGTCTTTTGCTTGCTTGTCTCAGTCGTAGTTGTTTCCGGCGCTCCCTATGGGAGTAACCCATGACCACAGTCGAACTGTGTTTCGAGTGGTTGGGTTTGATTGCGATTGCCCGTATCCCTACAATAAGAAAAGAAAAATCATAGGGTGCGCGGCCAGCGCTCCCTATGGGAGTAGCCCCCGAGTGCTTGGTGGAGTCGAAGACTCCAGCAAGGACTAAAGTAGTCGAAGTTTTCCGCTGAGTAGCCATTGATGTCGTCAGTGCTGACGCTTGCATGACCTCAGTTGCCCGCGTGAGCGGTTTTCACGGGACGTGACGAGCGGTGGGTCCCACTTCTTGACTTTGATTTGACCGGGCGTGCGTAAACTTATTACTAACTGTGCCTCCTCGATTTCCGCGCGTAATGGGAGCAGTGGAGGGACGGTTCGCGCTTCCTCTTCTCCACGTGTCAAGCGCGATGCATGCCGTGCGTCTAGTAGGGTTTTTGTGAGCCGTTGGATTGCATCTCCTAAGGGTTATGTAGCGATGCTACAGCGGTAATTTTCCATCTGCGCCCTTTTCTTCCTCGCTGCCATCGCCATTGCTGCTGCTCCTCTGCTTTTCTCCTGCGCTCATCTCCTCCTCAGGTCTGGACCATCTCCGCTCGTTTCTAAGTTATTTCCTGCGTTCTCATCGCCGCCGCGCAATGGGAAAGAAGAAAGGAGGCGCTGCCACTGAATCCGCCGCCGCCGCTGCTGTGACGAAGAAGAAGGGTGGCCCCGCTGCTGCGGGCACCAGTGCCGCCACCGGCGGAAAAAACAAGGTCGCGGGCACCCCGTGACCAATGGCGTGTGGCGCCCCTCTATCATCAAGGCGTACGATCTCTGTCTTCTTCACCAAGATGGAGTTATTTCTGCAGCAGCCGCCGACGCACGCGTCCCCAGCGGTGAGACCATTCATGTGCCTCCCACTGGTTTTCGAGTGATGTTTCTTGCTTTCATCATTCGCGGCCTTTCTTTGCCTCTCCACCCCTTTCTTAGGGGTCTCCTCTGTTTCTGTGGGCTCCAGCTCCATCAGCTGTCCCCAAACTCGATTCTTCACATCTCTTGTTTTATCACCCTTTGCGAGTGCTAGCTCGGAATTGATCCGCACTTTGGCCTTTTCAAACGTTTATTTAAGCTAAAGCGTCAGTCCGCATCTGGCTCTTTAGTTTATGACGTAGGTGGTTGTGGAATTCATGTCGACCCATCCGCCACCTACTTCGATATCAAGCTCGCCAAGTCCGTCCAGGGATGGAGGGACAGATGGTTTTATGTTCGCGACTAGAAGGCTAACGACGAGCATTTTGGACTCGCGCCGTTCGACCCTGCGACTCCCTGCAAGAAGATGCGTTCTTGGAAGAACGTGATCATGCCTTCCGAACTCGCGGAGACAGACGTGCTATATCAACGCGTCTGCGACCTCGAGAATCGCATAGGCGCAGAAGAGGGAGGCTGCGCCCTTGTCAGGACTTGGCTGCGTCGTCGCGTCCAGCCTCTCCAGGCTAGAGTCCATCCCATGTTTCAATGGGGTGGTGCTGATGATACCACTCGCGTGTCTGCCGATGGCATGTCCGCGAGTGAGGTAGATAAAAGGGTGCGACTGGTCACGAAGTACACCTTCAAGGATGTGCTTCCGAATGAGCCAGTCGTTCCTCCCTTCGATACTTCGAATCCTCCTCCCGAGGTACAGTTGTGCTACGCAGTAGCTTATGTTCACGATTGCTTTTTCTTGTTGCTTACCTGCTCTGTTTCCCGTTCTTCATTGTCTGTACGCAGGATTGGGCGGTGTCGCCTTGTATGCCTCCTCTCCCTGAGGGCATTATTCCTCGCGAAGCTTTGGAAGAGGATGAGTCTGAGTCGACTGTCCCTTCTAATGTGGAAGAGGAAGCCCCCGAGTCCGAGAGCCCAGATACTCGCAAGCGTTCGCGCAGCGAGAACTCCGATGCGTCGACTCCTTCAACTCTAGAAGGCACAGTTGCTGGTGCGGAGTCGCCAATTCGCACCGTTCCTATGAAGGCTGTAGCACCGTCTTCTCGCAAGAAGATGCGATTGCCCAAGGGGTCTTCGTCGGAATCGGCGGAGGCCACGTTTGATCTTGACAAGTTTGACTGGTAAGTTTATGAGTTCATTCATTCTTCTTTGTTTTCTACTTGTTGGCTTTGCCCTGGAGTTTTTCCCTTTCTCAATGCGAATTTGGTCTTGCGGTCAAGAGGCATCATCATCGTCTGGCGATGTCGAGTTTTTAAAGGAATCAGGAGTCGCGACCTCAGGGGCCAAGGTAGAGGTCGAGCGTGCTCCTTCTCCTCCGGCGGCGGCCCACTCCGGGCACAATTCTTCGAGCTCTCCTCACGGAGGGGAGCATCGAATAGTTGCTCGGATGACGGCTCAGCAAACTTCTTCGGAGTCGCTAGAGGACCATGTGAGTATATTTTTCCTTCTTTTGTAATTTGGCAGTCAACGCCTTCTGTTGCCTTCTCTGATTCCTTGTTTGGTGCAACAGCTCCTTGTAAAGGAGGCCGCGCAAGTGGCGGAGCAGGTGATGGTGATGGGTCGTCAGCATGCGATGCTGGAGACGCGTCACCGCATGGTCGAAAGTGAGTGCTTCTACGCTTGTTCTTTTCATCTTATCTCTGTTTTGGTATATTCGACTGATAGCCAATTATTGACTGCCACGTATCTGAGCATAACGCTTTACTGCGCAATGTCGCAACATTGGAGAAGACATTGGCCGCAGCTGTGAAGGGGCGCGATGAGGCAATCCCGGCTCGTGATGATGCCCAGAAGCACGAAGAGGATCTGGGCGCCTCATTTGCGGCTAGGGAAAAGCTGTTCGAGGAGCAACTGTTCTCAGTCGCCAAGGCCCTATTAGGTACCTTTACTGGTGGATATTTTATTGTTGCTCTTTCTGCTTCTAGAGTTTTGTCGATGGCACTAGAGATTTGATCCATGTTTTTTGGTGTAGATGCTGGCGACTTGAGTTTTGACCCACAGGCCCTTCGTCGTGATGACGCTCTGGCCGGCGCAGTATCCGTGGTCGAAGACCGAAGCGCCGCCGTCCAGGATACATTGTTCAAGGCCAAGGTCGCCCTTAGTCGCCTCCGGGAGGAGTTGATGCCAAAGGCAGAGCAGGTCGATGCTATGGACGAGCTAGTGGAGTCACTCGCCGGGGGCGTGCCTTCTTCTTACAAGAACTCCCTTCGGGCGGCTGGTGCAACGATGTCACTCGCCATGGTGCAAGCCCACGGAGTCGAGATAGATCCCTCTGCGGTGTCGAAGACAATGTCTGTTGGCGCGGATGGTCAACAGGTAGTCTTTGCTCCCTTTGTGACTGCTTGTGCCAAATATGGCCACTCCTTGATAAATACTGTTGCCAAGTATTCGGAGGAGCTCCAACGCGCGAAGAAGGCGGCTAAAGCTTCGGCCTCAGGGGCAGGCGGCAAGTCAGTGGCATCTGATACTGCCACAGACTTGATGAAGCCTCCGAAGTCGTCGAAGTCGAAGAAGCCAGCTGCTTCGTAGTTTAACTTTTGTAATAGATGATGAATTGTCCTTTTAGTCTGAAGACATGCCTGCTGGCGAGTGTGTTTGTGAATATTTATGCTTATCTTGAATGCATCTTTTCTCCTTGCCTTTGTGTTAATTTGGTCGTCTTATTTGCTTCTGTCTTGACTTGTGGTAGGGCACATCGAGTGGTCCCGTGGGGAGAAACCAGGACTCGCCATCTCTTGATGAGGCAGCGGTACAGGCGCGCTCCAGGGTAGAGGAGCCGTCCTTGCTATCGCGACTTCGTGATCGCGTGAAGGAGCTGGAGCGTGAGTTTCCCCTGATCTGCGGTAACGCAGACGTGTGAAAATCTAGGGCGGAGAAAGCCGCCGCCCACGAGCAATATTTGCTTGGCAAGGTGACGCAGTTGGGCGACCAGTTTAAGTGTTAGTTTACTCGTCCTCATCTTATTCTTTGTAGTTAGTCGCAGTGGTACGTCGTACTCATGCTATTGATGCTGCTTCGTGTAGTTGTTAGCGCACGCCATCCGCAGGAGGAGAGGGATAGGATTGCCATCCGCCTTCATGGTCTCACCCAGGAGCAACTTCAGGAGAGTGGGTACTTCTGGGTGGATCATGATCATGCGACTGCATTGGCGACCCTGCAGGATCGCGCTTCGCGAGTGCTGCTCTTCCTGAAGAAGTCACGGTCGTGTTTGAAGAATATCTATCGGGCGATGTTCCCGTTGGATGAGACGCCATCAAGCCTGTTGGCTCTTCTGGCCAAATTTCAAGATATGTCCGCGGTTCGCGAGTGCGTGAGGCAGCAGTTGGTGGCTGGTGCCAAGGCTGCCCTCTCGATGGTGTGATTGCACAGGCCTGAAGTGGATGTCGCCGTCGTAGCTTCCGGTCTGCCGGTGCCGCCAGCCGAATCTGCTTGGAATATGGTGCCGCACTATCAAGCGGTGGATCGCCCAGCAGAGGAGATTGTCGACTTCTTCGAGGAGCAAACCAATGTTCTTCTGTTGCAGCAGTAACCAGAGTTGTGTCCTGCATATAAGTGTGTTTGTGCTGTAAGGTTCATATATGTTATAGATAATTTATTGTCACGCGTGTATAAATAGCTTTGCTAGCGCGGGGTGCGTTGCACCGTGCGAGTCCTTTTCGTTAGCCTGGCCATCCCTTTATCAACCTGCCAGGTGCGTTGCAGCTCGGTTGGGTTTTCATTAAGGGGTTTGATTGATGTGCCAGCTACTTAGGATATCACGTTTATAGGTTCAAAGAACAGATGTATGTAGGGTGGCGTAGCCCCCCGAGTATAAAATTGACAGGAGTGAAAAGAAAACACAGAGTTTTGGGGCACTTAGCTTTTATTTATTTGGAGAACAGTACGAGGTACAATGTGTGGCTAAGTAGCCTTGGATGGGTAGCCTTATTTGTGATGTAAAGGTAAAAACAGTTAGGGGTAGAAGCGTCGCAGTTGTGCGACGTTCCAAGGGTTGGAGTATGCGACTCCTGTCTCTAAGTCTTGAAAGGGATAGGCGCCACCAGGGATTACTTCTGTAATCAAGTATGGTCCTTCCCAGGGGGACTCGAGCTGGAGATGCCCCTGCTGCTTCAGTCATAGGACTAGGTCACCTTCGACGAAGGATCTGGGGCGAAGCCTTCTACTGTGGTAGTTGCGCAGGTTCTGGTGGTAGATCGTGGATCTTTCTGCGGCGATTTCTCTTGCCTCGTCGAGGAGGTCTACGGAGTCTTCGAGTGCAAGAGATGACTCTTGTTCGCTGTAAGCGACTATGCGCGGCGCCTTGTACCTTACTTCGGCGGGTAGTACCGCTTCTGCTCCGTGCACCATAAAGAATGGCATGTAGCCTGTGGCGCTGTTTGGAGTTGTACGTAGGCTCTAGAGTACAGATTGGAGCTCATCTGGCCAGCAACCCGCGGCTTGTTCGAGTGGTCGAAGGAGTCGCTTCTTGATGCCGCTGCAGACGAGCCCGTTTGCTTTTTCCACCTGACCGTTGGTCTGTGGATGCGCGACTGAGGCATAACTGATGTTGATCCCCAGGTTTCCACAGAATTCTTGGAACTCTTTGGATGTGAAGTTCGTCCCGTTGTCAGTGATGATGCTGTGCGGCACGCCGAAGCGGTAGACGATGGACTCGAAGAACTTGACTGCGTTGTGCCCTGATTGCTTGGTCACTGGCATGGCCTCAATCCACTTGGTGAATTTTTCGACTACGACCAAGAGGTAGACGTATCCTCCTTGTGAGGACCTTGGAAGTTTGCCAACCATGTTGAGACCCCACTGGGCGAAGGGCCAGGCCAATGGAATAGGCCGTAGTTCTGCGCCTGGTGTGTGTGGCTTGTCGGCGAATCGTTGGCAAGCGTTGCATTTTTGGACTATGTCCTTGGCATCATGCATGGCCGTGGGCCGGTAAAATCCAGCTCGTAGAGCTTTGGCGACGAGGGCACGACTGCCTGCGTGGTGCCCGTAGGTCCCTTCATGGATGTCGAGGAGAATTGCTCTTCCATCAGCCATGGAGACGCATCGCTGTAGCACTCCTGTAATACTGCATTTGTATAGTTCGCCGTTAATAACGGCAAATGCTTTGGAGCGTCGCGCGATGTGTCGTGCGTTTGTCGGGTCGTCCGGTAGGCGCTTGCTGAGGAGATACGTAATGTACAGCTGTGTCCAGGATTGTTCGATCATCATGACACTCATTGGCCCTTCGAGTCCTGTGTCTAGCTCCAAGTTATCAAGTGCCATTGGCTCATTGGGTGGCGTAGCCCCCGAGTCTGTTGCTGCGCTTCTTTTCTTCTCTATGGCTTTTGGCTTGATGGAGCGTTCGCAGATGCACTCGAGAAATACCCCAGGTGGTATGGGGGCGCAAGTGGAGCCTATGTTGGCGAGTGTGTCCGCCTCCTCGTTGCTTTCGCAACCTACATGTCGCAACTCGCAACCATCGAAGTCTCCCTCGAGTGTATCATAAAGGTCGCGGTATGCAATCATGTTGTCATTTAGTGCGTCGCACTCGTGCATTGTTTGGTTGACGACCAGCTTGGAGTCACCATATATGATGAGCCTCTTTGCGCCGCAGGCTTTTGCCATCCTCATCCCGTGCAACAGGGCCTCGTATTCAGCCTCGTTGTTTGAGGCTGTGAACTGCATTCGCAGGATGTATTTCAGCTTGTCCCCTTGAGGTGATGTCAGTATGACACCTGCTCCTACTCCGTCTTTCCGCTTGGATCCATCAAAGTGCATTGTCCAGAGGTAGGACATATCTGGTTTGTCCGGGAGTTGGTTTTCCATCCAATGCACGAGGAAGTTAGGGAGGACTTGCGACTTGATTGCGTCGTGCTTTTCGTATGTGATGTCTCGTGGAGACAGTTCGATTCCCCAAAGCGCGACTCGTCCCGTGGCGTCGAGGTTATTGAGGATATGTCCCAATGGGGCGTCGTTGACTACCACGATTGAGTGTTCCTGGAAGTAATGGCGCAGTCGCCGGGCGGTCATGAAGACGCCGTACGCCAGCTTCTGGTAGTGCGGGTACCGCTGTTTTGTTGGCGTGAGGACCTCGCTGAGGTAGTATACCGGGCGTTGTACGCCATGGACCTTGTTTTCCTCTGCCCGTTCGACGACGAGCACTGTACTAACCGCTTGGTTGGTAGCAGAGATGTACAGCAGTAGTGGCTCCCTTTCTCGTGGAGTCACCAGTACCGGCGAGGTGGATAACAGGCGCTTGAGATCTTCGAATGCTTCTTGCGCTTCCTTGGTCCACTCAAATTTGACAGCTTTGCGGAGGAGCTGATAGAAGGGTAGTGCCTTTTCTCCCATTCGACTGATAAATCGACTGAGGGCCGCGATTCGTCCGGCTAGTTGTTGGACGCCTCTTATGTTCTTTGGCTTCTCCATTGCCAGTATGGCCTTTATCTTTTTCGGGTTTGCCTCAATCCCTCTCGCGGAGATGAGATACCCGAGCAGCTGCCCAGATGGTACACCAAAGGCGCATTTGTCCGGATTGAGCTTAATCCGGTAACGATCGAGGTTAGCGAATGTTTCGCGCAAGTCGTCGATTAGAGAGGCTTCCTCCTTGGTTTTGATTACTATGTCGTCGACATAGACTTGGATGTTGCGACCCAATTGCTCCTTGAGGCAAGCCTGCATGCACCGCTGGTAGGTGGCTCCCGCGTTTTTTAGCCCGAAGGGCATTGTGTTGTAGCAGAACACACCGAAGGGTGTTGTAAACGCGGTCTTCTCCTGGTCTTCCTCCTTCATTCGAATTTGGTTATAGCCTGAGTAGGCATCAAGGAAGCAGAGGCGCTCGCATCCAGCGGTGGAGTCGATGATTTGATCGATCTGTGGTAGCAGGAAGTGATCTTTTGGGCAGTGCTTGTTTAAAGAAGTGAAGTCCACGGATATCCGTAGGATATCCGTGTCCTTTTTTGGCACCAGCACCATATTGGCGAGCCAAGAGCTTTCCTTGATCTCGCGTATGAATTTGGCCTCGAGGAGTCTGTTGATCTCCATTCCAACTGCCTATGCTCGTGGCTTAGACAGTCGCCTGATTGTTTGCTTGACTGGCCTTGCGTCAGGGTTGACGTTGAGTGCGTGCTCGGCGAATTCCCTAGGAACTCCTGGCATGTCCGCAGGACACCAGGCAAAAATTTCCCAGTGCTCACGGAGGAATTCGACGAGTGCGAGTTCCTATGCGGGACTCAAGTTGTTGGCGATGAGGGCTGTTTTGGCGGGATCTGTCGGATGGACTTGCACCTTCTTTGTGTGCATAGATGAGTCGAAGGAGAGATCAAGTGAGCTTGGCCTACTCAGGGGAGGCAGGCTGTTGTCTGTCGTTTCCTTCAATCGCGCGACCTCCTCCTGCATGCCGAAGGACTGGGAGATTCTGTTGAATTCCCTGTCGCAACTGTCAGATCGCTCAAAGCTTCTGTTGATCGTGATGACGCTGTTGGGACCTGTCATTTTCATCTGCAGGTAGGCGTAGTGGGGTACCGCCATGAACCTAGCGAACGCGACGCGTCCGAGGATGCAGTGGTATTGTGAGGGCCAGTCGACGACCTCAAAGTCAATGCGCTCGCGCCGGAAGTTCTTTGGCGTGCCGAATATGATGTAGAGATTGATTTTGCCCAGGGGGTATACGCCTTTCCCTGGGACAATGCCGTGGAACGTTGTGTCCGATGCCTCCAAGCAAGTTAGAGGGATCCTCATTGCTCGCAAGGTACTCGCGAATATGAGGTTGATGCCGCTTCCGCCATCCATGAAGACGCGAGTCATGTCAAAGCCTCCAATTTGCGCCTCAAGTACGAGGGGGCAATGACCTGGGCGAGGTACTTGAGGCGGGTGGTCTCGTTTATCAAAGGTGATGCACGACTCACTGCCACTGAGGTACTCAGTGGTGGATGGTGGTGAGTGCGTGGCCAAGTTGACTTGGCGAGTGATGGCTTTCTGCACCCTGTTGGAGGGGCGCCCCTTTTGGATCATCATGGTACCCATGGCCCGTGGGTACGGTTCTCCTCCGTGGTGCTGGTCCGTTGCAGCTCCGTTCGGGGGTGGCCCCGGTGGTGGTGGCGGTGCGCCATGTGCCACGGCGCCTGGAGCAGCCCCGTAGCCTCTTTCGACTGCGTTGCGGTTCATTTGAACCAAACCCTCATGTAGCTTGAGGAACTCGCGGCAGTCCTTGAGGAGGTGGCTGGACTTTCTCTTGTCGTCATGCTTGTCGATGTAGAAGTGTACCGTGCATGGTCCGGACAGTTTTTCCTCGATAGAGGTCGCGGGTGCCTCATCGCGAGTGCGGCGTTGCCACACTTGCATGGTTTTCCCAGAGACGCGGTATCCGCCGATGCGGTATTCGCTGTTGTGGTTGTCGTCACATCTATCGGCGTAGCTGGCTGCGACCATGTTGACGTCGTCACGGTCGTCGTAGATGCGCATGCGGCGTTTGCCTCGGCGGTCGCGTCTGCGTTCGACTTCTGCCTCCTCGTCGGAGTGAGTGCGGTTCTTCACCGAATCTTCTCCATCAGCCCACCGATTCGCGATCTCCATCAGGTGGTCGATGGTCTGGGGCTTTGAGCGGCCCAGCTCCTCCCTGAGCTCTAGACGACGGACGCCCCCGTTGAATGCATCAATCGCGCGGTCCTCCGAGATGTTTTCCGCGGAGTTCTTGATGATGGACCACCTTCAGATGTATGAGCGCAGCGATTCGCCAGATTTTTGCTGGCAGCATCTCAGTTCTTCGATTGATGCGGGCCGTGTGTACGTGCCCTTAAAGTTGAGCACGAAGCTATAGACCAGCTCATCCCAACTGCGAATGGATCCGCGTGGGAGGTTATTGAGCCATGCTCGGGCGGCGCCCTGCAGCTGTAGCTGCAAGCATTGCATGGCAGTACTTCGACTGCCTCCGTGGAGCCTGACGGAGGAGATGTGATCCTCTAGCCAGATTTTAGGGTCTTGTAGACCGTCGAACTTCGGATTTTCCGACGGAAGTTTAAACCCCTTAGGCATTCGCTTCTGCCTAATGGATCTGCTGAAGCATCTAGCACCGCAGAGTTCCCCGTCTTCCTCTTCCGAGTCAGTCGACCGAGCACGCCGTGCTCTTGACTTGTTGATCTTGCGTTGTGTGAGGTTGTTGCGCGCATCCTAGTCGCGATCGTGTCGCCGTGAGCGACGGCGTTGAGACAGGTCGTGACTGTCATCGCTGGGTGAGGGCGAGGAGTAGCGCTTTGCTAGCGCTTTGCCCTTTTTTGGGTCTGGTACCGGCTCTTTGTCGAGGGCGGCCTCGATTAGCTCCAAACCCGCGATCGTAGATCGGTGCATGGCGGTTCGGGGATCTCCAGCCGGTGGCTGGTTGTTGAGGAGGTACATGGTGGATGCTGTTACCGCAGCCTGCGGCGTCCTGGGGACCACGTTGCCTCTCGTGTCGACTGTCATAGAGCCGAAGTCGAGGACTTTCGCGGCGTCTATGCGCTCTTGTTCAGTGAGGTGAGCCATTCGCGACTGCCTCTTCTTAGCAATGTACTCGTTGCCTCGTGAGGAGGATCCTCCGTAGGAGGAGAGCCCAGCACGATGAAGGCTCGACTCGTCCGCCGCCTTTTTACGCGCCTCAAGTTGCGCGATTGCTTGTTTTTGGCGCGTGAATTCTTCTTTTAGGAGCCAGTGGTAGCCCATCAGTAGTTCCTGCGGGGACCCGAGGGGTAGCGGTGTACCTCGTAGGGCTTTGCAGCAGCGCTCCCACTCTTGCTCGTTGAGCTTGATTACGACGCGTTCGCCGGTTTGCTCATTGATTATACTGGGAGGTTCGACTGCTCCCCCGTTGGCGCCGTTACCGCCGTTGCCGCCGTTGCCGTGATTGGCGGAGGTGTCTCCTGCGTTAATGACGGCGCACATGAAGTGATTGGGGAAGCTGCTGCTTCCACAACTTTCAGATTCAGAACCGTAGGTTCCATCTTCTGTGGCCACATCGCTCAGATCGGAGTCGCGACTGATGTCGCTGATGGTGTTCCCGACTGCCACCGGAGCATTGAGCTCGCTGAGGGTGCCGATCGATGGAGGGAACCATGATGCCGGGGCAATCGCCGGTGTTGTCGGTTGTTCAGGCATGCGAAGCGTGCCCATCTGACCAACCTGGAAGCGGAAGCTCCCAATAGCCAGGCTAATTCCGTCGCCCACGGATTCGAAGGCCGGGCAGGTGGCCGGCGTGTGGACGGTGAAGTCAAAGGCGCCGAAGAGCTGGCGAATCTCCACTGTTGCGGAGTTGTAGATCGTAGTTGATGGGGCCGAAGAAGCCGCAACATCAACACTCATAGTTCCCATAGACGGCGCAAATTGACGAGGGTTTAACTCATCAATGCCCATTGTTATGGACTTGGGTTTTGGAGAAGGAGGGAGTGCTGGAGACATCTATCGGCTAGCAAACAAGCACACAGGGGACAAAGGATTTACCCAGGTTCAGGCCTCGTAGAGGTCCCTACTCCTGCTTGTCTGCTCGTGGAATTATCAAAGGAGTCGAAAGCTACAAAGGTGCGCAGATGCAATCTGGCGAAAGTTGTGGAAACTAGGGTTGCGTGTGTCCTCTTCGCCGCCCCCTCCTAGCCTTTATATAGATAGGCTAGGTCTCGGGTAGCAGGTCGAGTCGGTTACAAGTTAGGGTTTTCCCCTTCAAACTTTCTATCTTTAGCTTCTTCTTGTCTCTTAAGCAATCGAGAGTCCACAGGTTACTCGAGTCCTTTCGTCTGGGCCTTGGCGACACCGTGGGCCTGTACGTATTTAGACCGTATATACCAAGCTCGAGTACATGTAGGGTATACCCATGTCAACAGCTCTGCTAGCTTCGAACTCTGGTAGGTTGTCTTGACAGGTATAAAATGGGCTACCTTGGACAGTCTATCAACTATGACCCAAATAGAGTCATTTCCCCTACTAGATGTAGGCAAACCTGTGATAAAGTCCATTTCGACAGAATCCCATTTCCATTCTGTAATCTGCAATGGTTGTAAAAGTCATGCGGGTCTCTGATGCTCCGATTTGACTCGATGACATATATCACACTTGGCTATGTAGCTTCCGATTTCTCTCTTCATCTTGTGCCACCAAAATTGCTCTTTCAAATCCTGATACATCTTCGTTCCTCCGGGATGGATAGAGTAAAGAGTATCATGAGCTTCCTGCATGATGACCTATTTCAACTCAGAATCTGCTGGCACACAGATACGTCCTTTGTACCACAAAACTCCTTCTTCATCTTCGGTGAATCCGGGTACCTTCCATGTACTGATACGATGCTTGATTCCGTCGATACTTGCATTTCCTTTCTGTGCCTCCTTGATCTGACTGATCAAAGTGGGTTGAAGTTCAATGCTAGCTAAACATCCCTTGCTAAATAGCTCCATTCTAAAATGCTCCAACTCTTCATGCAAACTTGGTTGGGCTTCTTTAATCATGGTGTTTAGTCTACACGGCAATCTGCTAAGAGCATCCGCTACCACATTGGCTTTGTCGGGGTGATAGTGAATGTCAAGGTCATAATCCTTGATTAACTCTATCCATATCCTTTGCCTCCTATTCAGCTCCTTCTGAGTGAAAATATACTTCAGACTCTTGTGATCCGAATAAATCTCACAGCGGTTACCCATAAGGTAATGACACCATGTCTTCAATGCTAAAACTACGGCTACTAGTTCAAGGTCATGGGTAGGGTAGTTTTTCTCATGTTGCTTTAGTTGTCGGGACAGATATGCTATGACTTTGCCTTCTTGCATGAACACACATCTGGGACCAATCTTGGATGCATCACAATACACATCAAAAGGCTTCTTGATATCCGGCATAATCAAGATTGGGGCTGAAATCAATCTCTTCTTGAGCTCTTGAAAACTTGCTTCACATTCGTCCGTCCATTCGAACTTCTTATCTTTCTTCAAGAACTGGGTCATCGGTCTTGCGATGCTCGAAAATCCTTCTACAAACTTGCGGTAGTATCCCGCTAATCCGATAAATGCGTGGACTTGGGTTTTAGTGGTTGGGGCTTTCTAGTCTTCAACATCTTTGATCTTGGCGGGATCAACAACGACTCCTCCTGCCGACACAATATGTCCTAGGCATCCTACTTCCTTCAACCAGAACTCACATTTGCTAAACTTGGCATACAATTGATTCTCTCTAAGGGTTTCAAAGATTGTTCTCAGGTGTAGCTCGTCGTCTTCTTCTGATTTGGAATAGATAAGAATATCCTCGATAAAAACAATGATAAACTTATCCAGGAAGTTCATAAAAATCTTATTAATTAGATTCATTAAATAAGCGGGGGCATTGGTTAATCCAAAAGACATGACCATATACTCATACAATCCATATCTAGTGGTAAAGGCGGTCTTTGTAATATCCATTGCACGAATCTTGAGTTGATGATAACCAGTTCTAAGATCAATCTTAGAAAACACTCTGGCACTAGACAACTGGTCAAACAGATCTTCTATCTTTGGCAGTGGGTACTTGTTCTTGATGGTGACATCATTCAACTTCCGGTAATCCGTGCACAAACGGTTACCTCCATCTTTCTCATCCACAAACAATAGAGGCGATCTCCATGGCCATGCACTTGGTTGAATCAGACCTTTCTCCAGCATAGCATCAAGTTGCTTCTTCAGCTCCACTAATTCCGATGGGTTCATACTATAAGGTCTCTGAGCTATGGGTCCAGTTCCAGGAATTAGTTCAATGATGAACTCGATATCCCGATCTGGGGGCATACCGGGCAATTCATCTAGGAATACATCTAGGTATTCACAGACTACTCTGACTTGGTCTAGGGTTGGTTGGGCTAGACTCTTCTTGCACTTGAATTGACGGGGCAAAGTCTCGGATACATGCTCTATTGATACTCTAGAGTTACTGGTCATGTTTATGGTTTCTTGGCACAATCGATTAATCCTTTATGTTTCGACATCCAATCCATTCCTATTACTACTTCCAAACCTTTGGTTCCAAGTACTATTAGATTAGCATAAAAATCTATTCCATGGATTTTGATAGGTATAGCCTTGCAAATTTTTCTAGCTTTGGTGGTTGAACCAGGTATTTGAACTATCATAACATACTTCAATTTTGTTGGTTGAATCTTACTAGTGCATGCAAATTCTTTTGTAACAAACGAGTGTGATGCTCCAGAATCAAACAACACTCTTGCAAGTATTGAGTTCACAGAAAACATACCCAGCACGACATATGGCGCTTCCTGAGCTTCTTCAGCATTCATGTGGAATAGACGGCCGTTGCGGTTGAGCGAGTACCCTAGGGCAAATGTACTTCCAGGCTGAACACGGTGTTGCTGCTGAGCGGGTGCATTCACATTGGCGGCTGCTGCAAGCTTCTTGGGGCACTCGTTGGACTAGTGACCCTTGACTCTGCATTCAAAGCAAGTAAACTGGGACTTGTCTTTTGCTGCAATAGGCACAGCATTGCTTCCAGTCCTTGGGGCAGTATTGTTGTTGTTGTTGGACTTGGGCGTTGCAGGATTGAAGTTATTGAAGTTGCCGAGGTTGTTTTTGTGGTTTCTTCAAGACTTTGAGTTTCCTCCGCTACGATTGGGATAATTTGGACGGGACATAGGGGGTCTGTTGTTTCTTGGGGTATATCCTGCAAACGGGTTGGGGCGATACTTCTGGGTATTGTGGGATCCAGTATGGTGCATCATACGACGCTTGCGATTGTCATTGTCTTGGTTGATCTTCCCTTCCATCTGAATGGTAGAGTCTACAAGCTCTTCTAGATCTCCAAAACAGATGCTGACTAACACAGTTTGCATCTCATCATGTAATCCATTTAGGAACCTTTCCTTCTTCTTTTCTTCGGTGTTAATCTCATTAGGGGCATATCTAGCTAGGGACAGAAATTTGTCATAGTACTCAACTATCGTCATCCTTCCTTCCTTCAGGTCCCTGAACTCATCCTCATCCTAGTGACTAAACCTTGGGACACATGGGTGCGGCTGAACTTGATCTTGAATGCTTCCCAGGTCATCATCTGACTATCATTCATGGTACGGTTGCTATTCCACCAGGCTCTTGCATCTCCTGCTAGATAATGGGTGGCAAACAGTACCTTCTCATTGGCTTCAACTCCTATGACCTCTAGGTTGTTCTCCATAGTTTGCAGCCAGTCATCAGCATCTAAGGGATCCTCAGACTTACTAAAGATAGGTGGGTTGGTATTGTGAAAGTTCTTCAGTTTGGATCCATGATGATCTTGGTTTCCGTGGCCTTGATTCTTGTGGGCCATCTGAGCTATCTATTGCAGAGTGGCTAAGTTGGCTTGACGTTTGGCTCTACTAGCTTCACGGTCGGAAACTAGCATTTGCAGAATCTGCATGATTGGGTCCTGAGATGAACTGCTTCCTCTGGGGTTTCCACGAGTCATCTGAAGATTGAGATAGATAATGGGATAAGAGGGAAATCTCTAAGGTTCATGGTTTTGTTTCAAAAGCTTTAAACTTTGAGTTTGACTCAGGTTTTGCAAACTAACAATTTCCTATCATTCATTCATTCATTCAAAGCACACCATACAAACACACACCACAACACAAATAGAAAACGGATGGTTTTAAGAACCATTCTGTGAAACTATGATATAGTGGGACCAGTACAACTCACTCCTACGGTAGTGCTCAAGTGCATCTAATCATCATCAATGAAGTCGGAATCATCATCATCAGTGTGGAACTCCATGGCATCATCCTCCAGGTAGTCGTTGTCATCACTGAGGTAAGATTAAAGATCTCCCTGGATGTCTTCACCTTCCTCCTCCTCCTTTGCTTCAAGCTGGATTTCCTGCTCACGGATGGTCTTCTCAAGAGCGGCCACGTTCTTGCGAACACGATCGATGGTGCAATCCTTCTTGTCGTGCTAAAGTCGAAGTGATTGGCGCTCCTTGGCGAGGATGGCGAGGGTCTGGTCCTTCTTGACGGCAATGGCAAGGTTGTGGTTAGCGTAGGCTCGGGTGTTGTCCAACTCTTTCTACCTATCATACAACATGAAATCAAGATTGTCCACCTGGTGCTTCAGCTCCGGGTGTCCTGGCATCTCCAAGGGCATTCCCATAGAATCACGTCTTGCAAAGTGAGAAAAGTGAGTTCCCTGGATCAGGTTGATATTTTGCCAACACAGACGGGCGAGGCTTCATGCATGTCCCTGGCTAATCCATCTAGCCAGTTGTTCTCCCTCAAGGTGAATTGGATCTTCTCCGAAGTGGGTGCTTCCATCTTTCCTCTGAGATCTGCAACTATCAGCCATTGTAGATCTCCTCCTACGTGATCGTTTAGTTGTGCCCCGAAGAACTCCGAGTGCGGGCGCTCCAGATCCTCTGACAGTGCATCGAGATCACTCTCAAAGATCAGTTGGCCTCTATTGCCCAGCTGGTAGAACTTGCAATACTGAACTTCCAACTATAAGAATTTAGGGCGAGTAAGTTAGTGGGATGATCAATTGTGTCAAATTTTATGTAGAATTGCAAGAATTTTTGAGTAACATGAATTTTTTTTGAAAGAATCAAGGATAAGAGTAGGAATAGGTTTTCATAAATACTGACTTCTTTTGTTTTGAAAATAAGTTTTTGTTCGGACGTTCATTCTAACTAGGGTCTCCTATGGTAAGGATGGATCTAATACCAACTGGTCAACACCCGGATTTTTAATCCCAGATGCCTGTTATGCCATACCTTGCAATCCCAGGATTACCATTTTTGTGAGACATAACAGATTGATATCACAGTACATCATCCATTACAAACCATAATAAGGTCTTACAAAAAAAGGATCTCATGATCCAGTCATAATACAATCAAAGCAGCAAAGCAACAGAATAATAAACGTAGTAGTGGGCTCCATCTGCAGGGTCACAAGCAATGCTGACAATGGGAGATGATCCTAGTTGTCGTAGACCTCCTACTGTCCATCATCCTGATAGTCCTCATCATAGTCTGGCCACGGGAATAGCCAAGGACAAAGCCATGAGTACTCTTTAAGTACTCGCAAACTATCACTGACAAGTAAGGTAGTCCTAGTAAGAATCTTAAGCTCTAGGTTTATTTGCAAAAAGGTAGGTTTATTTCTAACTGAGTTTAGAAGTAAAGAAAACTAATTTAATGTTCTAAAGCACTTAAGCGGGAACCTAGTTTTCATATCCACAACCCTGTTGTGGTCAAGTCAAAGTCATAGTTCACTTCATAAGTCATTTGAAAACATCTGACGACGGAATAGTATGGCCACTCCAACTGTCCATGACCACGGACGCGGCTATTCGAATAGTTTGACACTCTGCACAGGTGGTATACTTTCACCACAAAATTCGATACATCTGTTAGGGATAACCCTGAATCTTCATACTTAGTATGCGGATAATCAATCATAACCTTTCAATTACACACTCTAGTATAGGCACCTCCCCTATGAGCTTGGCCTCCCAGCCATGGCCATTTTCCATCCTAGGCACTACATAGGTGGACATTCACACTCACGAGGTAGCCTTAGCTCAACCACTTCTGCGAGGGAACCCATACTAAGGCATATAAACTTCCGGCTAAGCCCTACCCAATTCAGGTATTATGGTTATACGGTAAAATTGGAATGGTATCGCATCCGAACCCAACCATCAGTTTTTGTAAATGGCTAAGGCTCATGCCTCAACATTTTCATCATCAAACCATTGTGTTTCTCCACACATGTCAAAACATCTCAATAAAGTGAAGCATGATTCCAAGGTTTTCATAATCATTTTCACCAAGTATTCCCATCTAAAGTGATCAACTTTTATGCTTAACACTAGCCACTAAAGTTGAGGGTATTCCCTAATGGGGGGTCCTAATCTCCAATCCCATGCGATGGAATGACATCTAAGTATAACTAGTTAGTCCTAGTTTTATACTCCTTGTGGTATCTATTCTATTTTTCCAATACTCACAAAGCACTAACTGAAAGTAAAGATCTTTAGTAAAGTAAAAGAATAAAGCTTGCGAGTAAAACTTGGGATGGGTATAATCAAAGTTATATAACCAAAGCATGCCTAAAGCATCTTTCTTAAGTTATGAGGTGGGCAAGTGTTAACTTGCATAGTTCTAGCTTGCCTTGACTAGTGCAGTGGTTGAAGTTTTCTTCTTCTTCTTGGTAATACTCGTCCTCCTCATATCCCGGGTCAGTACTATCGTCTATAAATGAATACGGGGGTACACAATCACCAAACAATGCTTAACTATTTCTATTTAGCACACTAAGGTTCACACTAGATGATCTAGCATCATCTCAAACATCACATGAAATAAAGACCTAGTCTTATTTATCTTATTTTAGAAAAGTAATTTCTACTCATTGAAAAATACTTAAGATTTAATATTCTCCAATTAAAATATAAGATCATGTTGACACATGTCATCACCACATATTCTAATACATTGGAATGTGATTTAAAGTGTTGGTCATATTTTATAAAGTTTAAGATTATCATTTAATAGAATTAAAATGACTAGAAATGCCTATATAGAATTCTTATGGTACTAGCCCAATGTCACTACATGTAAACCTAAATATTTTTACATATTCATATCGATCTTATCAAATGTGATTTTGAGAGTTGGAATCAACTCAAAAGCATTTATGGTTGATTTTTGAAAAATGTTTGAAGTTGGAAAAGTCTCTGTTTTGTTATTTTTACTATAGGTGATCTCTAACTCCAATTGATTTGAATCCAACAGGCTTGGATAGATAATTTAAATATCTTTCTAACAAAATTGGAATCATGCAATTTGTTTTAATGAAACTCTCTGAATTGATTTTATAATCTATTGACAGAAAATGGTTTTAACTAAATTGGAAAATAGCTATTTGAATTTCTAGGGATGCGCGGGAAACTAACTGGGCCGGCCCAATCTACACAGCGGTGTGTAGAAGGCGCTGACAGGGGTGTCCCACTACTCAGCGACTCAGTCTAATCGAAACAGTATCGTGCATTCTAGGCCCTATGATTAGAATCTAATCTAATGGCTAAGGCTTATCGTCGATGACAAACAGCTCCAGCAAGGTTTAAACCCTAACGCGGTGGTGGGGGTCGTGTGGGGCTCATCTGGGCTCCAGCTAAGGTCGGCAATGGGGGTGAACGACGTTGTAGACGATAACCGTTCGAACGGTGGTCGTGGCAGCTCCTAGGGCAGCTTCAATCGACGACGCCCTTCTCTTTCTGCAGCGGCGTGCTCCGGACAAATTCCGGCGAAGTGGTGCTCACCTTGCTCCGGGGAGAAATGTGGGAGGGTCTGTGAGGAGTGGGGAGTGTGTTGGTGTGGAGAATGGAAGCGGAGAGGGCCTCTATTTATACACCGACGAGGGGACCGAGCGGGATGGGCTGGCGTCTCTGGCGAGGGCGGTACAACGTGCTATCCGAGTGGCTGTGGGTAGGGGGCGGTGCGTTATTCCCTGGCGGTCATCACGAGCGTAATGGCATGGAACGGGACGGTCTAGGTTTGTCGGGCACGTGCGACGCTCTACGTGGAACCGGCGGTGTTCGAGACGGTGCACGGGAGCTACGGGTCGCGCGGCGGCGAACGGGGGTGTCTGGGAGCTGGCTATGATCATGGCGAGTGTGCATGTGCGCAGAGAGAGCGAGGTGCGGTCTGTGCGAGCTGGTCGGCTATGGCATGCTGGCGCGCTCTTGGCACGGAGTAGAGAGAGTGGGTGCGGCACTTCTGGGGTGGTCCAGGGCTCTCCTGCGATCGAGGGCTGGACAAGGGGTGGTGATGGATGGTCGCCTGTCTGCTGCGCGTCGTGGGAGAGGGCGGTGTGGTCTCTGGCGCTCTGTCCATGGTCGGTCGGCGAGTGTGGCTTTGGGCGGCGGTGCACTGGTGGAAAACGGCTAAGGGGGAGCTTTTCTGGTGCGGCTAGAGACTAGGGGAGACAGGGGGAGTGCATTGGGGGCATTTGGTCTAGTGATCAATTTCCCAAACAGTGTGAAGTTAGGCAGGGTGTGATCTGTGTCTGCAAGGTGTTTGATTAAATGGCCGAAAGAATTTAAAATTTTTGAATGAAATTTGGTGAGTGATCTATACTTATGCTTGAGTGTCTCTGGTTGCTTGGGTTTGCCAAGGTGAATTGATTTAGGTGGTTTTTGCAAAATGGTGATCTTACAATATGAACTTGATTCAAATTTGAACTATCCATTAAATAAATTTGAAAATAGTTTTTGTGGGTTTGTAAAGTGGGCTTGGGTTCACTTTTACTTGGTCTAGCAAAGGGTGAAAATAGGTGGAATTATTTTTGTTAGGAAATCTTTTCTAGGAACACTCAAAGTGGCCTAGTGGTTAACTTTGGTCAAAATGACCATTTGCTCATCTCTTTTATATTTGATTTCTTTTTCTTTTGAAATTGTTTGTAATTGGCCTAGATGATATAGTATTCATCACTAAACAATTTCTTATCATTTGTAGCAATCAAACATGGCAATTGCAATCAATTCTACACTAATGCAAAACACACATGCACTCATATCCAAATTAATAATAAAAGTTTTTGTTAACCCTAAACTTGGGTGATTAGAACTTGATAATCTTGCTTAATATTTTTGGGGTGTTACAGTAAGTATAGGGATGGCCTCATCAATGGGTGTGCAGAAGATGACATCAGCGAGGACTTCTAGAGCATTTATGGTGATATGTGCCGAGGGTCTATCAGACCGGTTGTGCCACTTCCTCGTCATTGGGCAACTTTTTGAGGCCTTCATTTTGTAGATGAATATATAGTTCCACAATCGAATCACATATTCAATAATACATATCATTAGTTCATACATGGACAATAACTCTATGACTACATTGGAAATAACATCATACATTATTGCCTCTAGGGCATATTCCCAATAGTCTCCAACTTGCACTAGAGTCAATCATCTGATATCACATGTCGAGGCATCTAATGCGCATAGCTCTCAGGTGCGCCTCATGCTTCGGCTGTGGAAGTGGCTTTGTCAATGGATCCGCAATATTTGCATTTGTGTGTACCTTGCATAACTTGATGTCACCTTGATCCACGAACTGGTGAATCAGGTGGTACCACATGAGTATATGTTTGTTCTTCTGGTGTTGTCTAGGTTCCTTGGCTTGTGCAATAGCACCATTGTTGTCACAATACACATCTAATAGATTGGACGAGCCCTGAACCACACCAAGATCCATGAGGAAACTCTTCATCCAAACAGCTTCCTTTGCCGCCTCCGAGGCAGCAATATACTCTGCCTCTATCCTAGACGCAGACGCCATATCTTGCTTGGAACTCTTCCAGCTCATAGCCCCTCCGTTTATTACAAACACATATTCGGATTACGAACGAGAATCATCCGAGTTAGTGAGATAACTCGCATCTGTGTAACCCCTTACACTTAGTTCATCCTCACCTCCATAAACCAGGACATATAATTAGTCCTTCTCAAGTACTTAAGGATATTTTTAGCCGCTACCCAGTGGATGTCTCTAGGGTCAGCCTGATATCTTATCACAACACTTAGAGCATAGGAAACATCTGTCCTAGTACAAATCATAGCATACATGATCGATCCGACTGCAGAAGCATACCGAATCGCACTCATCTGACTTTGCTCATCAGTTGTCGAAAGACACTGAGTCTTGCTAAGTTTTACGCCATGGGAGATCTGTAAGAACCCCTTCTTAGACGATTCCATGTTGAACTTATACAACACTCTATCCAAATATGTACTCTGACTCAATCCAATGAGCCGCCTTGATCTATCTCTATAGATCCGGATTCCTAGTATGTAAGTCGCCTCACCCAAGTATTTCATCGAAAAACTCTTTTCCAATGATTGCTTGGTCTCTTGCAACATCTGGACATCATTCCCAATCAGTAATCGGTAAACTCTTTCTCGAATTTTGTTCGAATTCGTTGATCTGCCGAATCAAGATCAAGTTGGGTTCTTATCGAACCTAGTATGGTATGTCTCCTTCTTAAGCAACCGACTTCTTCTTGTATGACTTATTTAGAGAGTATATCAGGCCTCGGCTTCACGCCTGCAGCCGATGTCATCCACATATAAGATCAGAAAGTTTACTTTGTTCCCACTAAACTTCTTGTATAAAAAAGAATCATGATCACTCTTGATGAAGCCAAACGATTTGACTACCTTATCAAAGCGAATGTTCCAACTCTGAGATGCTTGCTTCAACCCATAAATGGATTTCCGAAGTTTGCATACCTTGTCAGCATTATCCGGATTGACAAAACCCTCATGTTGTATCATATACACGTCCTCGGTTAAATTTCCATTAAGGAAAGCCATCTTGACATCCATCTGCCATATCTCATAGTCGAAATAGGCTGCTCTAGCTAACATGATCCGAACTGACTTAAGCATCGCTAAGGCGAGAAAGTCTTGTCGTTGTCAACTCCTTGAACTTGTCGGAACCCCTTCGCAACAAGCTGTGCTTTATAGACAGAAATATTTCCATCCATATAAGTTTTCTTCTTAAAGACCCATTTGCACTCGACGGGTCTTGCACCGTCTAGCAGATCAACCAAGTTCTAAACTTGATTTTCATCCATGGACTTTGACTCGGATCTCATGGCTCCAAGCCACGACTCAGAATCGGACCCCACCATCGCTTCCGAATAAGTTGTCGGCTCATCACTGTCCAACAGTAACACATCACGAACACTTCGCAATCTGGCCAATGTTTGGAGTGTCGGTGTTGTTGCCGGCTTAGGTACCACGACCGGCTCAACCTCCAAGTCTTTTGCCAACTCGCTACTGGCCGGTACCTCTCGAATTTCTTCGAGCTGCACCGTGCTCCCACTGACTCCCCGACTGAGAAACTCTTTCTCAAGGAAGACACTATTATGAGTGATAAAAAATTTGCCCTCTTCTCGGTTGTAGAAGTAGTAACCCGAGGTTTCCCTCGGATACCCCACAAAAATACACTTATCCGACTCGGATGTAAGCTTGTCTAACTGAAGTCGCTTGACAAAAGCTTCACAACTCCAAATCTTAAGAAAAGACAAACTCAGCTTCTTGCCAGTCCACATCTCATGTGGTATCTTATCTACCGACTTTGATGGTACTCTGTTTAGTGTGAACGCTGTAGTTTCTAGACAATAACCCCAAAATGATAAAGGCAGATCTATCCGACACATCATTAATCGTACCATGTCTAACAAGGCCCGATTCCGCCTTTCCAACACACCATTTCTTTGCGGCGTTCCCGACGGAGTGAGCTGGGGAACTATTCCACAACTCTTCAGATGGTCATCAAACTCATGGCTCATGTACTTGCCTCCTCGGTCTGACCAAAGAAACTTTATTTTCTTGCCGAGTTGATTATGTACCTCATTCTGAAACTTGAACTTTTCAAAGCCTTCCAACTTATGTTTCATCAAGTAAATATATCCATACCTACTCAAATCATTAGTGAAGGTAATGAAGTACTCATAACCACCTCTGGATGTCGTGCTCATCAGGCCACATACATCACTATGTACTAGTCCCAATAAGTCGGACACCCTTTCACAACTCTTTGCAAAAGGTGTCTTGGTCATCTTGCCGAGTAGGCAGGATTCACATGTCTCGAACAACTCCAAGTCGAACGAAGTTAGGAGTCCATCATCATGGAGCTTCTTCATGTGTTTCCAACTTATATGACCAAGCCAACAATGCCAAAAGTAAGTCATATTCAGATCATTTGGTTTCAACCTTTTCACATTTATGTTATAGACAGATTCACCTTCAAGATCAAAATAAATAACCCGTCCTAGATGGGTGGAAAGTCGTGAAATATATCATTCAAATACAAAGAACAACCATTATTCTTAATATTCGACTCATAGCCTTGTCTCATCAAACATGAGGCAGAAATAATGTTTCGACTAAGCACTGGAACATAATAACAATTATTTAGCTCCATTAAGAATCCAGAAGGTAAATGAAGTTACATCGTGCCGACTTCCAACACAGTGACTCTCGCTTTGTTGCCGACTCAAATGTCAACCTCGTCTCTTGCCACGCTCCTAGTTATTACCAGTCCCTACAACGAGTTGCAGATGTGAATAACTGATCCGGTATCATATACCCAAGAACTACCAAGTGCATTAGCAAGATAAATGTCTATAACATTGCAAACAAGCGTACTTGAGCCGGAAGTCACACCTCCACTCTTGGCTTTGTCAGCTAGATACTTGCTGCAATTCCTCTTCCAGTGGCTATCCGCCTTGCAATAAAAGCAAGTGGATCTGGCTGTAGGGGATGGTTTAGTCCCTAAGGAAGTGCTTTGGACTGGGTCCTCAGCCTTACCTACTGACTTTACCTTCTTCTTCTTCGTCCAAGAACTCTTCTTGAACTTAGCCTTATTTTGCACCATCAACACTTGACTGGCGCCTTTCTTGAGATTCGCCTTATCCTGCTTGAGCATCCCATGTAATTCAGTGAGCTTATTATCCATACCATGCATGCGGTAGTTCGATATGAACTGACAATACGCACTAGGAAGAGAGTTCAGAATTATGTCTGTTGCGAACTCTTCGCTAATGGGGTAGCCAAGCCTTTCTAGAGACTGTAGGTAACCAACCATCTTGATCACATGCAGACTTAGTGGATCGCCATCCTTAAGCTTGCATATCAACAAATCCTGAGAGACTTGATACCTCTTAGTCTTTGCCTGAGCCTGGAACATACTTTTGAGGCTTTCGATCATATCGTAGGCCTCAACATTCTCGAACTGCTGTTGTAATCCGGTTCCATGTGAGCAAGCATAAGACAACTAATCTCCGTAGACTCATCACAAGTCCTATGGTAGGCATTGGTGGTTGCGACACTCGCATTCTCATTCGTCTCAGCTGGAAGTGGGTTGTCTAGGACATGGTCCCTCTTTTATTGCTTGAGAACAATTCTCAGATTATGATATCAGTTGGTGAAGTTAGTTCCTTAGCTTATCTTTCTCTAAGATGGTTCTCAAAGCAAAACTGGATAACTGAGGATGACCGCTAGGTGCCATTGATCTACAACAAAAAATATGCAGAAACACTTAAGACATGTATCCATAAAAGAGCAAGCATATTAAACACTTTAATACTTATGCTCCCACTAAAACCAACACCCCTCCGATGGTTACTAAGTGATTCAGGATCCTAAATAAGCAAGCCGACTAGTGAGCTTTAGCATCACTGCTAGTCGTCAAGTGATCTAGGTAGACAACTCCTTGTCAATCGCATCTCATTAGACTCTTGTTGGACGGGTGGCATCACATGCCCCGGCTCCCATCCGACCATTCCCCGAGTCCCACAACTGTTTTGATAAACCCGTCTAGATTATTGAGTGCTTCCGTTGTAAGAGTCCGACTCAAACCCACCTAGTCGGAAAGAATTGATAGCATCTCAATTTTATGAGCCCACTACCAAAAATGTCCGACTTGTGATGGTGCAGCACTAGCGAGGAAACCGACTAGACCTTCTTTGAGGGATTACTTTCTACTAACTATCTAATAGAGGTAAAAATAGAGACATAACAATAACACAAAATAAAGCAATTATAATGTCAAATGGTATGGCTCTCTTCATGGCGATCTCCATCTCCACAATGCTTGTAATTCAACTTGTGTCAACTCTTGTCATGCGTCGTCTAACGCCATGTAGCCGACTTGTTGATAAGGATCAAGTAGATGATCCATAGAGTTTTGCCCGATCTTTCACGGCGAATCAGCAAAATAACAAATCTTCTAATCATGTGATGAATGTAACCTGAAGAAGAGGAATAAATTCCAGCAAGCAACATGGTGATGAACAACACGCCTCAAACCTCAGCTCGATAATACTTGATGACGCAAGAACCCTCGCAGCAATCTTTATTGGATAACACGGCAACACCGTTTCCCCGGAGGGATGATACACAGTGGAACACCACACGAAAGTTTTTGACTAAACAACTGAACTCCCTAAACCCTACCCGCCTGGCTCCTTTATATAGGAGGATGGGGCACCCCAACTAATGGGCCACGACCTGACTTGGTTGGGCAGGCCCAAACCAAGCCAAAAGTCACACAAATAAAAATACAAATTGGCCCACAATATGACCAGGAACATAAAACACATTATTAAAATGCCTAGGTTGGTCGAGTCCTCAAATTGGGCTTCACCTCCTCCGTCGTGCCCGTATCATCCTCCCCCTCTTAAAAAAGCGTTGTCCCCAACGCGTGAGGGTCTGCTCGAAAGGGTGGTGTGATATCAACACAATCATCATGCATCGTCGCCATCTTCAAGTCATTCCTGCCTTCCACACCACGTCCTCCCTCTTAGCCTGCTTGACTTGATACAGCCCTAGGTGGCTGTGCCTCTTTTCTTCGCCAAATGAACTTGTACTTAGGCGCCTCCACCTTCTTCTTCTCAAATCTTGCTAGAACCTTGCGTTGTTGAACATGAACTTGCTTTGCACAACCCGGCAAAAGATGAGTAATGCCCGGGCCACACAACTGGCGAACACGTCCATCTTTGCATTTGTGCATCCGCACTACTGCTCCAACAAAATGACTCATAGGTGCGCTAATATAATAACGACGATAATCAACTTGTGGCACCATATGCACTGGGACTGGATGAGCACAACTATCATCGGTCTGAACACCCATGTCAACACAAACTGGAATATCCTTGTTGTCAGCAATCAGAGGCTCAACTTCAATTGGCTTGGAACTAACAAGTACAACTGGCTTGTCTTCTATAGGCATGGCTGAAACAATGGCAACACTGACGCTCCATGCATCATGCTCCTCGGGTTGCGGCATAGCTAGCCCAGATTTTGGCTTAGCCTTGCGCAACTTCTCCTTGTGTACCACCTGCTCAACATCAGACTTTATTTGATCATCCTGCATAGGTTTCAAAGTCCGTTGTTTGCCATCATGCATAAAATAATATGTATTTGCTCTCCTAGCATGAGTAACATTACGATCATACTGCCATGGACGTCCAAGTAACAGGCCACACACCTCCAATGGCAGCACATCGCACTCTACCTCATCAACATAATCACCAACTATAAATGCCACACGTATCTTATGAGTAACTTTTAGCATACCACAACTATTTAACCACGTAACATGCCTAGGTTCAGGTATACGACATGTCGACAAACCCAAAGTCGTCACCACAGTCTTACTGATGCTATTATAGTAGCTTCCACTCTCCACCATGAGCTTGCACGCTTTGCCTTTGACCATGCACTATGTCTAAGATAAACTCCAACGCTGATCCTTGTCAACTGTTATGCAGGCCTCGGTATGTACCCGCTTGAGTTGCATATTCAGCTCACTCAATGGTTCAACCTTTTCCACTACAGTTTCAGCGCACACACCAACCTTGTCAACATCAGGCTGCTTCTCTTCAGAAATGTTTGTCACTGCCGCGCTAACCGTTTGCACTAGAACAACCCATGGTGAACACACCCCCGCAAACTGATCAGACTGTGCCACTTGAAGACACCATCGTAGTGGCATAAACCCACGCCCGGCAGGCTTCCTTGACATCTCAGTATCACTTGAAGTATCATCAGTATCATGGCGCGACAAAAAACTATGTTCTGATAGAGATTGTGCCTCACAGCAGAATATCGCTGCAGAAAAAGCACATTCCTCGAAAAGAGATCGTTGTCATAGTTGCCAGCATAAAGGCAACGCAAGACGCTCATAGCCATAGTACTTCGGATCCTCGTACATCTTGATAAGCCAAAATCAGCAGAAACTCTAGTGTGGCAGAGCTTCACGACAGAAATTTGAATCCTCATACGAGAAGCTGAGTCAAATAGATAGTTTTGCTTTTCCGTATTGTTGAGACACGTATTGTACCCCTAGCCGCCGCCTCCCTCTCCCTAGGCGCCACCGGCCCTCCCCCTACCCTAGGCGCCACCTTCTCCCTAGGCGCCGCCGGCCCTCCTCCTTCCTACCACCACCCGCTGCCGCCATCTCCCTCCACTCGACGCCGCCGGCCCCTGCCACCCAACCCTCGCCGCCGCTGCATCCTCCCTCGGCGCCGATCTAATCTCCACCACCACTTCCACCCCACCATGTCCGACCACTCCTCCAGCAATCCCTTCCACTCCTCCGTCTCCGGGAGCAGCAATCCCTTCGTCGGCACCTCCGTCGCCGTCATCCGCGATGTTCCTATCCTCGAGCGCGTGCCGGTGAAGCTCTCTCAAGCCGCTGCCAACTTCTTCCCGTGGAAGACGTACTTCGGTCTTCTCTTCCGCGAGTATGATCTCCTTGATCATGTCGACGGCACCATCGACCTCCTCGCCATGCCGCACGACCCCGACTGGTTGACGATCGACGCCACCATCACCCGCTGGTTCTTCCAGATCGTCTTCCCCGAGATCTTCCGCACTGTTGTTCGCGACGGCGACACTGCGCACACGGTCTGGACCAAGATCATCGGCCTCTTCACCGACAACAAGATCCAGCGCGTCATGTTCCTCCAACAGGAGTTCTTCGGCACTCATCAAAATGACATCTCCCTCGATGACTACTGCCTCCACCTCAAGAGCCTCTCCAACGAGCTCTGTGACCTGGAGTTTCCGATCGACGATAAGATCCTCCTCTCTATGCTGGTGGCGGGTCTTGGCGAGGACCTCAGCAATGCCGCCGCCAATCTCACGCTGCTCACCACGCCCTCCTTCGAGCAAGCCGTGGCCTATCTACGTCTCGACGAGCGATGGCTGAAGCATCTCCGGGCTAGGGCGGCCCACACCGCCTTTGCCACGGGTCTCTCGCGGGGCGCTCCCGCCAGTGCGCCCACGGCCCCTCGCCCCGCGCCTTCGGCCCGCCCCCCCCCCCCGGGTTCTACACGCCCTAGCCACCTGCGCCCCCGCCTCCATCCAATGGTGGCGGCAATGGTGGTGGTCGCCGTCGGCGCTAGCATGGCCGCTCCGGTGGTAACGGTAGCACAGGCGGCAACAGCTACGTCCCCGCGCCCCAGCCACACCCACATCAGCCGGCTGCATGACGCCACCTTGGAGCACGGGTCACAACCCCTGGACCAGGGTCGTCCATGCCTACACGATGCCCGTGCCGCGGGCGCCTCACCCAAGCATCCTGGGGCCGCGACCGGCCACTCACCAGGCGTTCTTCGCATCACCTCAGCCGGTCGCCGCGCCGGTCCATGCCACGCCTCCGACTACTACTCCGCGCCCTCGACTGCGGCCCCATGGGATCCCGCGCTGCTGACCGCCCTTCAGACCGCTCCCACCGCGGGCACGTACAGCGGTGGTGGCGATTGGTTCATGGACACCGGCGCCTCCGCGCACATGGCCTCTCACCCAGGTAACCTCTCCACTTCCACTCCCACTTCTACTTCTTCTCGCATAATCGTTGGCAACGGTCATGCTCTTCCCATCACTCACACTGGATCCGCCACTTTTCCCTCCACCTCCACCCCTCTTACTCTCAATAATGTTGTCGTTTCCCCTAACCTGATTCAGAACCTAGTCTCTGTTCGTTCTCTCACTCGTGATAATTCTGTGACTGTGGAATTTGACGCTTCTGGTTTCTCTGTTAAGGATGGTCGTACTCGGATGCTCCTCCACCGATGTGACAGCACTGGCGACTTGTACCCTGTTCGGTCATCTTCCACCACCACCACCAGCCATCTCGCGCTCTCCGCCGGTGTCGACCTCTGGCACGCCCGCCTCAGCCATCCCAGCTCCACCGCTCTTCGCCAAATACTCCAAGGATTCTCCTTTTCTTGTAATAAAACGGATGCTCATTCTTGTGAAGCATGTCGTTTAGGCAAACATGTTTGTCTTCCGTTTAGTTCTTCCTCCACAGTTGCATCTTTTCCGTTTCAACTTATTCATAGTGATGTTTGGACCTCGCCTGTTCCGAGTAATTCTGGATACACTTACTATCTCGTGCTTTTGGATGATTACTCGCATTTTGTTTGGACTTTTCCCCTTCGCCGTAAATCCGACGTCGCCGCCACCCTCCCCTCCTTCTTCGCCTACGTCTCCACACAGTTCGGTCGCCCCATCCATGCTTTACAAACCGACAACGGCAAAGAGTTCGACAACATCACCATCCGCACCCTTCTTGCCTCTCACGGCACCATCTTCCGTCTAACCTGTCCATACACCTCTCAACAAAATGGTCGCGCCGAACGCATCCTTCATACTCTCAACGACTGCGTCCGCACCCTCTTGTTCCACGCGTACATGCCTCCGCGGTTCTGGCCGGATGCACTCGCCACGGCTACTCTTCTAGTCAACATCCGCCCCTGCCGTTCTCGCTGGCAATATGCGCCGCACCACCTCCTCTTTTGTGTGCCCCCCGCCTATGACACTCTTCGTGTTTTCGGCTGCCGCTGCTATCCTAGCATCGCTGCCACCGCCGCTGCTATCCTAGCATCGCTGCCACCGCCGCGCTCCCTTCCTTGTGTGTTTCTTGGCTTCCCAGCCAACACCAAGGGTTACCGCTGCTATGATCCGGTCTCCCATCGTGTCATCACATCCCGGCACGTTTACTTTGACGAGTTGGTGTTTCCTTTTCAGCAGGGACTATTGGCGACTCCTTCGGCGCACGCTGGCCCCCTTGAGGCCAGCCCTGCCCGCCGACGAGTGACCGTGGCGGCCCCGTCTGCGCCCGCCCCGCACGGTCCCTCGACGGCGCACGCGCCCGTGACGCCGCCCGGGTCGCCACCCACCGCGGCCCCGTCGCCACCCGTAGCGTCCCCGTCTCCGCCCGCGTCAGCGACACTCCTCGTGTCGCCATTGTCCAGCTCGGCACCTTCTTCTTCGACTCCGCCTCCATCACCCGCTTCGGTTGTGGATGCCGTGCCCGCCCCGCCTGCGGGTGTCGTCACTCGTGCACGTGCGGGTGTGCGTCGGCCCTCTACCCGCTACCCCGCCGACAAGTACGTTTGCACTGTCTCTACGTCCGCGATATCCCCAGTGCCCACCTCTACCCAGGCCGCTTTGCGCGACCCATAGTGGCACGCTGCGATGCAGGAGGAGTTCGGCGCGCTACGGCGCAACCGGACCTGGGAGATGGTCCCTCGCCTCGCCCGCGCCAACGTCATCACCGGCAAGTGGGTCTTCAAGCACAAGATGGGCCCTAACGGGGCCCTGGAGCGCTACAAGGCGCGCTGGGTGGCTCGTGGTTTTCGACAATGGGCAGGCGTTGACTTCACGGATACATTTGCCCCGGTTGTCAAGCCGGGCACGATTCGCATCGTCCTTCACCTCGCCGTCTCTCGTGCCTGGCCGGTGCACCAGATGGATGTCTCCAATGCCTTCCTCCACGGTCATCTCTCCGAGCAGGTGTACTTCCAGCAGCCCATCGGTTTCGTCGATGCTGAGCATTCGGACCATGTGTTCCTGCTCTCTCGGTCCTTGTATGGGCTGAAGCAGGCCCCCACGCACCTGGTACCAACGCATTGCTGCGTTTATGCATCATCTTGGCTTCCGCTCTACACGCTCTGATGCGTCGCTGTTCGTCTATCGCCACGGCACTGACACTGCCTACTTGCTGCTCTATGTTGACGACATCATCTTAACGGCATGCACTACTGGCCTCCTTCGACAGCTCACCGACCGCCTTCGCGCTGAGTTCGCACTCAAGTACCTTGGCCCGCTCCACTACTTCCTCGGCATCGAGGTCGTCCGGCCCGCGGATGGGTTCTTTCTTCATCAGCGGAAGTATGCTCATGAGCTCCTCGAGCGTGCTGGGATGCTTAACTGCAACCCTGCGCCTACTCTAGTCGACACAAAGGCCAAGCTTTTGGCCAGCGATGGGTCCCTGGCTCCCGACACGTCGTTCTATCGCTCCATCGTCGGTGCCCTGCAGTACTTGACGCTGACATGTCCGCAGTTGCAGTATGCCGTGCAGCAGGTGTGCTTGCATATGCATGCTCCTCGGGATGCCCACTGGACAGCGGTGAAGCGGATACTTTGCTACATATGCGGCACCATGGACCTCGGCCTCTCGCTACACGCCTCGCCATCGACGGACATCGTCGCATACTCAAACGCGAATTGGGCTGGCTGCCCAGACACGCGACGGTCTACCTCGGGCTACTGTGTCTACCTCGGCTGGTCGCTCGTCTCTTGGTCTTCCAAGTGACAACCCACCATCTCTCGCTCTAGTGTCGAGGCCGAGTATCGGGCCGTGGCTAACGCCGTGGCCGAGTGCACGTGGCGTCATCAACTTCTCTCCGAGCTCTCTTGTCCTATCGACAAGGCCACAGTGGTGTTCTATTGCAATGTTTCGGCTGTCTACCTCTCCGCCAATCCCGTTCATCATCGCCGCACTAAGCACATAGAGCTGGACATTCACTTTGTTCGTGAGCACGTTGCTCGCGGTCACGTTCGAGTTCTTCACGTACCGACCTATCAGCAATTTGCAGACATCATGACCAAGGGTTTGCCGACGTCGACATTCGACGAGTTTCATTCCAGTCTATGTGTCAGTACCGACCTTCGACTGCGGGGGGTGTTGAGACACGTATTGTACTCTGTATAGGTCTCCTTGTACTCTAAGGATTCTACCTATAATTGTCTATATATATGAGACAGCCGACCCTATGAGGAGTTGTGCATTCTCCACAATTCCGTCTAACGTATCATACAATATCACCTATAGGCCAAGCGATTCCCTTTTCTAGCGGTACAAGCAAACACGGCCGGAAGCAGCTAGCGATCAGGCGAGACATCACGGGCAGGGATGCAAGTGGACAGTTCTTGGTGCTGTAGTGGACGTCCGCATGCATCGCGATTTGCGGCCGAAACACCAGAGCGCGGCCAGGCAAAGGAAAACAGACGGGCCGGCCTACGCTGGAGCACAGAGCCGTTTGTGTTCGAGCGAGCGATCGATCGATCACGGGAGCTCCAGGCACATGCAACGATCAGGGTTTTTTTAATTGTATTGCTGCGTCTCCGATGGGAGCAATCCCCTGGAGCAGCGATCGGTCCCAAACTGTATACAAGGCAGCGACTTTTTTCCTTCCTTTTCCTGAAAATCAGCGCCTGTACATACGAATCTTCTTTCCTTTCTTAGAATCCAGCTATCAAAGGAGTCTAACAGCCGGACTCCCTTGATTTTCAAGTAAAAGATCAATTCCAGTGATCCAATTTTGTTTTCTCTCACGTGCGCGGTCAGCTGTAGATCGATTCCAACCAGAACGATCGTGTGCTCTAGAACAGAACTAAAGCAACCAAAAGTCCACGTGCAGTCCCAAACAATCTATACGAATCTCTTAGCTGATCTCCTCTTTGATTTTAATTCCACTACAAACCGATCCAATTAGACCAAGATATCGTGGGATCGGACTCGGATAGAAATCTGTATGTCGCGCAGCACAAGATCGAGCGACGTAGAGAAGATCTGCAGTTGATCCAAGTAGAACTTCAACACGCCACCAAGTCGCACCACCGGCCTGATTCCGTAGACCACGCGAGAAGATCTAACTAGACTGGAAGCGCGTCGTGCGATCCAAAAATTACGGCCGATGACTTAGACAGATGGACAGATTAATCTAGAACAATCAATCTGATCTGAAAACTGCCCATGAAGAACAATTCCTAGATCAGTCAACAAACAGTACTCGTCGTGATAAACCTAGTAATCTGATACCACATGATAAGGATCAAGTAGATGATCCGTAGAGTTTGGTCGATCTTTCACGGCGAATCAGCAAAATAACAAATCTTCTAATCACACAATGAACGTAACCTGAAGAAGAGGAATAAATTCCAGCAAGCAACATGGTGATGAACAACATGCCTCAAACCTCAGCTTGATAGACCTCAATGACGCTAGAATCCTCGTAGCAATCTTTATTGGATAACACGGTAGCGCCGTTTCCCTAGAGGGATGATACACAGTGAAACACCACGCGATAGTTTTTGACTAAACAACTGAACTCCCTAAACCCTAACCGCTGGGCTCCTTTATATAGGAGGATGGGGCACCCCAACTAATAGGCCACGACCTGACTTGGTTGGACAGACCCAAACCAAGCCAAAACTCACACAAATAAAAATACCAATTGGCCCACAATATGACCAGGAACATAAAACACATTATTAAAATGCCTAGGTTGGTGGAGTCCTAAAATTGGGCTTCACCTCCTCCGTCGTGCCCGTATCACTTGTACATCGACTTGGATGTCATCCGGGTTCTCAAAACAGCTACACTAGCTAGTAAAGTAAATTACATAGAGAATCCGGCACACAGGTCGTTATACAAGAAAATGACAGCACCTAGGCTACAGTCGGCTGACAAAAACCGTGATACACAGATCACGAATGAATTACACAAATCACGTGCACATAAGTCATACCGTTCACAACATCATCCTACAAAAACAGGTTATGCATAGATTTGATATCTATCAGCGTTGTGAAACTCGCAACGACATCTAAGGCGCTATGATAGGGCAAAGCCGGCGGTCTCGCTAGACGGATAGCGGATGGAGATCGAAGGGGCACAGCCCGATTATTTTTCCAAAAACGCAGATCTCGTCTGCATTCCGGACATGGATTTCTTCATCGGATAAAGCAATTTTATCTAAATACGATCCGGACTCCGATTCGACCAAACTCTTTGATCTTCGATCACCGCATCCGGATTTACATGTCACAGTCTACCCCGATGGAGGAAGCAGATCGGTAGGGGTATGTCGTTCCACGACCTCTGTAGTATAATCACGGAAACCGGATCATCCAATTCCCCGAGTACAGTAGATCCAATAAACTTCGTATAAAACCGATCTATCTCATAGATCGACCACCAAAACTTCAATTAGATCCAATCTAACGCCAACCGCATATCACATATGCACGATCTCGAGCCTAAAACCAGAAGCTAATGATCTGATACCACTGTTGGGCCGCGCAAAGATAAACAAAACTTTTTCCCTACGCGGTGATCCCAAGATCTAGCTGAGGTAGTAGGCCACGAGAATTACCACTAGACACGCGGTTGCGGAATCGATGAAGCACGTCGCTTGATGAAGTGCAGTCCTCACGATCCATTCCGATCCATGATCGTCGAAGTGTTGAACATACAGCACCTCCACCAGTATCCACACGTACGAGGAGGAGCGTCAGCGGTGGACTGCTAGGTCCGGTACGGTGGCGACAGGACTGGACTGGGGCTACGGTTTCCAACACATGGAGTAACCTAACTGTGTGCTCTAAGAACCTGTGCCCTAGCTTATATAGGGAGTGAAAGTGGGCTCCACTCACTTGTGGCCCATTCACTAAAAGGCCTATATTAGTCACTATGAGTCCAACTCACTAACTCAGTCTGTTTCCTATTTGGGTCCAACCCAAATTTGCTCATGCTCTTAAGTGTCTAACCTGACAGGCTCATGGTGGCCCGGACACGATCTGAGTCTCACTCATGACCGATCAGTCGGTAGCGGCTCCTAGCAGAATGTGTCGACTCCCAAGTACCAAAGAGTCATGAAGACTTACCTTCCAATGCGACTTTCGTCTAAGTCCCTTTTGCCTCACGATATACCTTGCCAAACTATATGCAAATAACCGGCATCCCTTAAATAGTTCGACTCTCTTTCCCGATCCGAGATAACTGATTCATCCGACTAACTCTTAGTCGATCGCCTCGGTTAACACTTAACCGAGTCGCGCATGGTCATGCTTTCCAAATCAAATCTTCGGAGAGGGCCTAGAGAATATCTCTCTAGTCGGAGGGGCAAAATCCCATCTAGGTTATTCACATCACGCAGCTTGATTCTCAGTCGACCCGAACTCTGCTTTTATAACTGCCTAGTGACGGAATAGTGTTTGATAGAACCTAAGTCGGTGATCCTCAACTCAGATTGTGCAATAACCTCAGGTCTAAGGATTACATTGATTGAGACATACAAATGACGACTTGTTCGTTGTACCTCAATATGGGTTAGTCCGACTCGCTAAACTCTTTAGCCAAATCCGTGTAATTCAGAATAGCATCTCCATGCCCATGACAAGTGGAACTGAGTCATCAGCCGACTTTCACATTAGTCTAAGTTGTGTGTCCAGCACAACCTCAACGACCAAGGACAATTAGTATAAACAACATGAATATATAGTTCCACAATCGAATCACATATTCAATGATACATATTAGTAGTTCATACATAGAAAATAACTTTATGAATACATTGGAAATAACAACATACATGATTGCCTCTAGGGCATATTCCCAACATGTGCTTCATCAAATATTCGATTCGCCTCTTGGCAAGACACAGAGCGTCAGTGAGAGCCGGAGCTTCTGTGTCCCAGGACTCTTGGGGCGTGGCGGCGTTGTCAACGAAAACTAGCAAAGAAGTTGCTTTGTCGCGAGCCGATCTGTTCTTATGATAAAAGAACATGGACAGCCATTTCTTCACGGACTTGCTAGCCTTAATTCTAGGATATACTTGTTCTCTCCTAACAGAAAAGCTAATAGTTTCGGTAATGTAGGTATTACAGGAAGTGATGGTATTTCTCTGGGTACCAAAATGGTACATGAATAGAACAAGACTCAGTTTAATTCCGAGATACCCCTCACACAAAGATGCGTAAGCACTCATTTCTAAAACTGAGTTTGGGGGGAGATTATGGAGTTGCACTCCGTAGTGATCTATGACCTTAGTAAAGAAATCTGAGGGAGGAAAACTCAAACTTTTATCGAGGTGGGTGCCGAAGTGCGCTCGCTCGTCGGCGTTGGGGTGGGGATGGTCTGACCAAAACTGCTCTGCCAGTCATCGGTGCAAAGGAGAACTTCCTTCTTGATGATGTGGAGCTTGTCGTCGTCAAGGACGCAGGAGATCCATGCCCCATGGAAGTTCTACTTCTCTACCATAGGGGTCGTCATCGTTGTCTCCACCGTGCCAGAGGATGAAGCTTCAGCCATATTCGTGGGCGGTGGTGACCTGGGATGGGCGGTGATGTGCGCTTGGGGGAAGGCAGAAGAGCTTTGTGCAGAGGCGTCGAGAGGAAGGAGAAGGCAATGGTGTTGGTAAGGAAGAAAGAAGAAATCTTGACCCCTTATATCCCTCACCTGCGCTAAGATTCGTGCAAGATGAACAGTAATCGTGCCACGCGTCGTGGAAGGAGCTGGGTAACCTCCTCGCGAGGATTACGTCGCCTTGATTTTCGTGCATGCATTAAAACGACGCCTCGGTTCCGCAAAAGGCGGACCCACCAACGGTCGTGCTGACAGGAATGTCTGTTAGTGACGTTACTTGACCTTGACTGGTGTCAGGATATGTCAGAGACCAAGTTCCGTCTTAGTTTGAATTTTAAGCTAGAAACCCAAATAATCTACTCAGAGGTCCAGCTTATTTTTAAAGACCCGGATCCTATCCTTTCTTTTGAAGTTTAAGGAACCCTTCAAGATTCTACAAATCGAAGATGGATCAAGGTAGACAATGATGAAATCTGACTCTGGATCTTGGAGGCTTCCGGGGGCTGCTGTTGGGGATATACTTTCCAGGTATCCTCACTGTGCCTCACTGACTAGGGTGGCCCACTTCGGGTTAGAGCTTCACTTCACGGGCGGCCCAGTCAGGGAGAAGAGACGGAATCCAGTCCGGCTACGGAAAGGCCCAGAAGACTTACCAACATAGGCATGTAGTGTTACTTGTTGTTCAAGATGTACTCTGTAACCGACTCTTAGTCGTAGCCGGATAGGTCTCACCTATAAACTCTAGGTCGGATATCTATATAAGCCATCCTAGGGACCAGCCTTTAGGGCACCCCACAATAGTCTACAATCTCAACTCGCACCGGCAAAACCCTTGTAACCCATATCCGGCTCTACCGTATTACTGGATTGCTAGCAGGAGTAGGATCCGTCCAAAGCTGGCGGATTCGAACCTAGGTAAACTTGTGTGCTCACCATCCCAGAACACCGTAAGACTCATACCCCTCTCTTCTGCATGCCTCGCGGACCCCCTCATGGCATACTTGTAATCAATCCGAGGACAGCTCCATCATTGGGAAAAGCACCTACAGCACAATACCGATGACCTACCACCCTCACGCCCCTCTATCCTTGATGACAGTAGCCCAAGATCTCAGGAAGTAGCGGCTTTCCCCTGATCTTCAGTGGTGATGGCAATGTGGCGGAGGCCGGGGAGCGATGTTGACAGCTTGCCCCAACTCTACTACCATCTTTGTCGTCGATCGATGTAGTCGTGCAGAGGCCCTCTAGGTATTGCTCTGTATCAGGAGGATGCCTGGGGTGGATGCCCTAGGCCTGGCGATGGTGGTCATCTTCTCCATCAGACGTACTCAACCTGAGGTTGGTTTTGTGGATCCTGGGATCCATCATCTAGCCCCAGCTGCGAGTCAGGAGACCTAGTTGCCGGTGAAAACTAGGCGGATTTGTGGGTGATAGTGGCATTTCCACGTTGTAACCTTGATGAATGCATTGTAATTAAACTAGTGTCGACCTTACTCGTGCTACTCCAGGAAACCCTAGGATCTTGTTTCGGGGTCGAGCGATGGTAGCACTGCGGTGCCACGTTCTCTCTTGGGTGCATTGTTTGTGGAGTAGTGTTAGATGTCAGAGGCAGGAGGTGATGCGGCATCATCTTGCATGGAGACTCTGGTGGAGATGTCAAGTCATGCCTAACTACTAGGTTCTACACTTAGTCATGCTCGGTTTGGTAGGTTCTACGGATGACGGATCTCTCGGTGTTTTCAAGCTGCGTCGAATGGCGGGACTTGGCGGCATGGTATTGAGCAGTCTTTTTGTCGACTATGTGTGCAGGTGATCGACACAAACATGGTGGTGGAGCTATTTGGCATCATGGTGGCATTGAAAATAGGCCTCACAAGGTCATTGCATTGCTTTCTCTAGACGATGGGTGATATGGCCCGATCTTCTCAGCAAGCACTTGTCGATGATGATAATGGTGGATAGATAACTAGCATGTAGCTATGAACTCTCCCGCTTGAACCCTGATGCCAATGCAATAGCTCTCGAACCCTATAGGATATTCAAAACACCACGCTCTTGCACACACAGCCGTCGACCATGAACAGTAGTTTGCAATCTACTAATTCCTAATGGAACAACAGATCACAGTCAATTGCAGTAGTATAATTCGATCACAGGGTAATTCCATAGGTTCTAAAAAGAAACAACTCCAAAATAGTTTTAACATGGTCGAAAACCTAACTTTGGGGCGTCCCAGGGCTTATAAGGGGGCTGGGGCGGCCAGAAACCGAAACTAAGACGCATACGACTCAAACTGATACATGCCGACTCAGACCAAATTCGGTCGGCGGGCAGACAGTCCAGTTGATATCGACCGGACAGTCCGGTCGGGCGAACACTCTAGGCGGATTCGGCCGGATAGTCTAGTCCGGCCAGAAACTTCAAAGTTTCCGGGTGGTGTCCAGGTAGTGTCTGATTTGGTGTACTGGTTGTCCGCACCAATTCTTCTCTCAGGCAAGCCAGACAGTCTGGGTGGAATCCGCCGGACACTCTAGTCATTGCAGAGCTTCTTGCTCCATCTTGATGATCTTCTCTTGTGCCTTCCTCCCGCTCCTCCCTCGCGCACCCTTGGGTGATCATCATGCTGGGATTCTCTTGTAGCCCTTCTCCTCCTCGCGCCATGCTTGTTTCTCCAATGAACCTGATCATACATAAATGCATAGACTTAGGTAGTATAAAGTTCTCATCAATTAAAGTACCAGATTCGTTTAGGAGTGAATTCACCTGTTGTTCAAGTATCTTAGCATGAGCTCTTGTGATGGGTCCAAATCTAATATCATTGGACTGATCCTTCCTTGCAATAGCTGGAACATATTGAGTAGTGATTGGGATGGGTGTAAGTATAGGGATGTCCTCATCAATGGGTGTGCGGAAATGACATTAGCGAGGATGTTTAGAGCCTGTATGGTGATATGTGTCGAGGGTCTATCAGACCGGTAGTGCCACTTCCTCGCCATTGGCAAACTTTTTGAGGCCCTCATTTTGATGATGTGTGTTAGTGTGATGTCAGGGTGTTGGCCCTGTTCATGGACACCCATTTATCATTGTTGTAGGTTTAGCGAGTTGTTGCTCGTTTGATGGCTTCGATCTGATCTTTGTAATTACTCTTGTCAGGTGATGTGAATAATCTAATAAAAAGTCTGTGTGAATCTCTTGGATGCATAGGCTGCAATGATCTACCCACATTTCAAAAAAATCAAAACCAATATGCCTTCGCAAATTTTTTGTCCTTGCTTTTTTCAGATGTGTTTCGAACAGAAACAACACATCCATCCTAAATCGCTCCATCAGGCCTAGTATCGCTCAAACTTCCATGGGTTTAAGCATCCCCCGAAAGTTCCTCACTATAATTTTCATTACACCCGACGGTCATTGATGGCTCCAAAATTAGCCATCTTCCATCGTGTTTAAACATTGTTTTCGGTCAAGCAATTAACTAGAAACTCTCAATCCTTGCCACGAATGACTAATAATTGCAAAGATATGCAAAACTTTTCTTTGAATTGTGTTGTGCAAGAAATCATGGGTTTTAATGTGAAATCAAGAGTCATAATGAAGGTTTTTGAGGAAGTCCAGACGGCCAAGTAATTGGGAAGCCATTCCCAGGTGTCAGGAAGCTTAACAACCACTGGTATGGGCAGGGCCCACCCATACCATCCACCTGCACTAGGTGGTATTGGCCTCGTCTCATCAAACCCTACGACTTTCGTGAAGACGCCTATATATTTTGAGGCTCCAGTCGCCGGCCAAAGAGCCGACAGTCTCAGATTACATCACAACACCACCAAAGGAGATCTGCGCCATTGTGCATCCATTGTTCATCACTTCCATCATCCATCCCCTCCGCTAGCCCTAGCCATTGCTTTGAACTTTAGATCTCCTTGTGATTTGCCGACCATTGTAAGAATATTTGATTTCAATCTAAGTATTTGTATGATGTTTTCTATCTCCGATCTATTTTCTATGAGTGAGTAGTCCTCACGGGCTGTGGGTTGGGGAGAAACCTCGCAGCGATTATGTGCATCTAATTCATGGGAGTATTGTATTTTGTTTGCAATTGAGATTTGTATCTTTTGTTTCTTTGTCTCTTGTCTCGATCTATGGACTTGTAAGTACCTAAGATCCCATAGATTGATAAAGGCTTGAGGTGGGATACTTGGCTAGCGGCAATCTCATAGGAACCCTAGTGACATAAAGGGTAGTACGGTCTTCGCTTAGCGACCCATTCGGGATCACAACAACATCACCACTTAAGGCTTTGATCTGTGTTTTACACTTAATAATCGTTTGTAGCATGTTGCTTCGGTGTGCACCTGTTTAGATTAAAAGAATATTTCTATGCCCGCTGCATCACGGGGGCTCTAGTATATTAGGATGTGTTGCCCACAAGAGATTATCTCCGTTCAAACATTACACATGACTATGCTTATTATTATCTTTTATCCCATATGATGTGTAGCTATAGGTGGATCTTCAACCCTGGCCTATCTCCATTCAGCCCATTATAAAAGTAAACTAGATTGGTCCGGTAAACTAAGGTAAAACGAACAAACAAAGTCTTGTAGATGTGTCCTTTTTATTTCCTTTTAGCATTACTTTCCAAGGTTCTATTAAACCAAGGTCTTCTAGGGAAAAAGCTATTATACATCCGTGAATCCGGATCGAAGGTATCAACCCTTTTTCTGGCGTTGTTGTTGGGGAAGCAATTTTGCTATCCTGTTGAGGTCACTAGAGACCTTGTTTTTTGTTTTATTATTAGTTGGTAGTTTATTTCTTTTTATTAGTTTACTTTCTTGTTATCTATTTGAAAAGCCAAAAAATAGTTACTTATTATTTGTTTTCATTACTTAAAAATTACCGAAAATATAAGAGCGATGGCTCAAAAGAGATTAGGGGAGTATGCTACTCCCACTGATGATTTTATTCGTGCACCTATCACTCGGCCCGCTATTGATGTGGAAACATATGAAATAAAGCCTAACCTTTTAAGTTTGGTTTGATAAAACAAATTTGGGGGCTCATATGCTGAAGATTCGGTTTGCACTTAAAAACTTTCACTGAAATTTGCGACATGATGCATATTAAAGATGTAGATCCTAATGCTGTTAAATTAAGATTGTTTCCTTTCTCTCTTAGAGTAAAGGCTAAGGATTGGTTGATATCTCTACCAAAGGGCATTATTAAATCTTTGGAGGAATGTACTAATTTGTTTATGACTAAATTTTCCCCCCAACTAAAACTATGCAGCTAAGATCCAACATTACAAGCTTTAGACAAGGAGACCGTGAGCGACTAGCTCTTGCGTGCGAAAGGATGAAAGAAGCCGTAATGAACTGTCCTAGTCATGGGATGGAAGAATGGCTCATATTACATTTGTTTTATAATGGTCTTAATCCAATGTCAAAGTCTATGCTAGATACTGCAGCAGGAGGAATAATCATGGAAAGCAAGTGAATGTTGCAAAGAAATTACTTGATTATATAAAAAATAATCCTGCCCAATTACATGTGGAAAGAACCTCGAAGAGAGTTAGTTCAATTATCGAGACAAACTTACATCTAAGGTAGACGAGTTGTGCAGCATAGTAAAAGGTAAAGAGGTACCCAAGTCGATGCTATTGCTACCGATATTAATGATGTCAATTTTATAGCTCACACTCCTTTTAATCCCGCGTGGAAAAATCATTATGCTTCTAATGTTCAAAAAAATTATCCTTATACTATAGGAGCTCCTTACAACAATTATGATAATACTAATGGAGCAAATCATGGAAATCTCTCGTTTGAGGAAACTATTAGAACATTTATATAAGCTCAAACCGAGTAAAATAACATGATTATTAAAATCATGGAGATCCATGAAAGTAGTATAGGAAAATTATCTAACTAGGCTGTTGCAATTATAAATGATGTTCTGGTTCAGTAGGAAAGGACAAAGACTGTTGAGGCTTGATACGTTGCTAACGTATCTATAATTTTTTATGTTTCATGCTTGGTTTATATCTACTTTATTATGTTTTGTCCTCACTTTGGACTATTTTTATACACTTTCTTGGACTAACCTATTAACAAGATGCCACAGTGTTAGCTGCCTGTTTTCTGCTGTTTTTGGTTCCACGAAAGTCAGAAAATGAATATTCTTGGAATTGGACGGGACAAAAGCCAAAGTCAATATTTCACCGAGGGGACACGGAGCCAGAAGACGAGACGGAGAGGGGCTAGAGGCCGGCCACACCACCTGGCCACGCAGCCAGGCCTGGCCCGCGCCAGGGGGTGGTGTGGCCGCCTAGGGCACCCCCTCGGCCTCCCCTTTCGCCTATATATTGCCTCTGATACAGAAACCCTAAGTACCCAATCAAAATTCCATGTAAGAGTCTGTAGCCGCCGTCATCTCCATCCCTAGATGGAGAGGGATCCGAAGCTCTTCCCGGCACCCTGCCGGAGGGGAGAATTCACCCTGGAGGCCTTCTTCATCACCATGCAAGCCTCCGGTGTGATGCGTGAGTAGTTCATCCTTGGACTATGGTTCCATGTAGTACCTAGATGGTTGGTTCTTCTCCTTTGTGCTACCATGTCCAGATCTTGTGAGCTCCGTTCATGATCAAGATCATCTATTTGTAATCCTACATGTTGTGTTTGCGGGGATCCGATGAATATTGAGATGCTATTCAGATTGATTATTGATTCTATCATGTATTTCTTATTTGTGATCTTGCATGCTCTCCGTTGTTAGTAGCTATATTGGCCAAGTAGATGCTAGCAACTCCAAGAGGGAGTATTTATGCTCGATAGTGGGTTCATGCCTCTAGTAATCTGGGGAAGTGACAGAAATCTCTAAGGTACTAGATGTGGTGTTCCTAGTAGGGAGAAAACAGCAATCCTTTGTTCATAGAACAATCGTATTGTTTACTTTACACGCAATTCTTAATGAAATTATCTATTGCTTGCAACTTAATACTAGAGGGGGTTCGGATGATAACCTGAAGGTGGATTATTAGTCATAGATGCAGTTGGATTACGGTCTATGTATAATGTTGTAATGCCCAATCAAGTCTCAAAGGAGTCAAGATGATTAGTATATGCATGTATGCTTTCTCGATGTTTGTCAATTGCCCGCTGTAATTTGTTCACCCAACGTGTCATCTATCTTAAGGAGAATCACCACTAGTGAACTATGGACCCGGGTCCTTTCTTTTACCATCCATCTACAACTGTATACTGTTTTTTGTTTACTTTCTGCAAGTTATTACTATCTTACACACAATACGTTTAATCCTTTATTTTCAGCAAAACAGGTGAGATTGACAACCTCACTGTAAGTTGGGGACAAAGTTCTATGATTGTGTTGTGCAGGATTCCAAGTTGGAAACAACACCTTGGAGGTGATTCCTTGCTCCTACTGGTTCGATAACCTTGGTTTCATAACTGAGGGAAAACTTGCTGCTATGCTCATCATACCTTCCTCTTGGGGTTCCCCAACGAGCTCGATATATTTTGGGCCATCAAGCTATCTTTCTGGTGCCGTTGTCGGGGATTGAAGAAGAAGAAGCTCCCACGTTAACCACGCGCCAGCAAGTATTTTTCTGGCGCCGTTGCTGGGGATTGAAGAAGAAGAAGCTCACACGTCAACCACGCACCAGCAAGTATTTTTCTGGCGCCGTTGCCAGGGAGTCAAGGACATCTTCACAAGGGGAGTCCCTCATAACCAATCTCTTTACTTTGTTATTTTTGTTTTGCTTAGTTTATTCTGCTTTTTTTGCTTGTTTCTTTAGCAAAAACACACAAAAAATAGTTGTACTAGTTAGCTTTCTTTATTAAAAAACAAAAAATGACTACTCTTGAAAACACTAAGTTGTGTGACTTCACTAGCACCAACAATAATGATTTCATGTGCACACCTATTGCTCCACCTGTTCCTGAAGCTACTTTCTTTGAGATTAAACCTGCTTTACTCAATCTTGTTACGAGAGAACAATTTTCTGGTATTGGTATTGAAGATGCTGTTGCTCATCTAAATAACTTTGTTGAACTTTGTGAGATGCAAAAGCATAGGGATATAGATGGGGATATTATTAAGCTTAAATTGTTTCCTTTCTCTTTGAGAGGAAAAGCTAAAGAATGGTTGCAATCCCTAACTAGAAATAGTATTGATTCTTGGACTAAATGCAAAGATGCTTTCATTAGAAAATACTATCCTCCTGCTAAGATAATATCTATGAGAAGTCAAAAAAATGAAATTTAAACAATCTGATAATGAACATGTCGCTCAAGCTTGGGAAAGAATGAAATCTTTGGTAAAGAATTGTCCCACTCATGGACTGACTGCTTGGATGAGTATCCAAACTTTTATGCAGGACTGAATTATTGTTCAAGAAATCTACTGGATTCTGCTGCTGGAGGTACCTTTATGACCATTCTTTGGGTGCTGCAACAAAGCTTCTGGATAATATGATGGTTAACTATTCTGAATGGCACACTGAGAGAGCTCCACAAGGTAAGAAGGTAAATTCTATTGAGGAAACCTCCTCCTTGAGTGATAAAATTGATTTTATTATGTCTATGCTTGTTAATGGGAAAGCTCATATTGATCCAAATCATGTTCCCTTAGCCTCTTTGGTTGCTCAAGAAGAGCAAGTTGATGTGAACTTTATAAGGAATAATAATTTTATCAATAATGCCTACAAGAAAATTTTTGGTAATAATTATAGGCCATATCCTCCCAATAATGGTAATGCTTATGGAAATTCCTACAACAATAATAGGAATGCACCCTCTGAACTTGAAGTTATGCTTAAAGATTTATTAGTAAAAAAACTTCTTTCAATAAAACTATTGAGGAAAAACTCTCTAATGCTAAAAGAAACATAGCATCATTGGCTGAAGCACAATCTTCTTTGAATAAAATGGCTACTAAAACTGAAACTATTGAGAATCCCTTTGCTGCTACTAATGCCATACAAGTTAGAATTGATGAAAATGTTAGACTATTAACTGAATTACATGCTAAGTGGGAAAGAGAAGATGAAATTGCTAGAAATATTAGTATTTCTACTATCACTACCACTAATGTTGAAGCTAGTAAACCCAATGGAACCTTTTCTAATAAAAATGCTGAAATTCTTCGAAATATGGGAAACAATAGTTCTACTACTTTAGATGATAATTATGATTTTGATCTTGATGGTTGCAACATCTCTGAAGTTATTATGCTCCTACAAAAGCTTGCTAAAAGTCCTAATGATAGTGCCATGAATATGGCCTTTAAAAAACACTTTACTAGTGCTCTCATAAAATTAAAGAAGAAAAGATGAAACATAAAGCTTCTATTCCTATGAAACTAGAAGATGGTTGGGAACCCATCATTAATATGAAAGTGAATGATTTTTATTTCAAAGCTTTATGTGATCTTGATAGTAGTGTTTCTATTATGCCTAGAAGGATTTATGATATGCTTGATTTGCCACCATTGGAAGATTGTTATTTAAATGTCCCACTTGATGATAATGCTAAAAAGAAACTCATGGGGAGTATTAGTGATGTTCTTATTATGGTTAACAATGCCTATGTCCCTGTTGATTTCTATGTTTTGCATGTTGACAATGCTTCTTGTCCTATTGCTTTGGGAAGACCTTTTCTTAGAAAAGTTGGTGCCATTATTGATATGAAAGAAGGCACCATTAAATATCAACTCCCACTCAAAAAGGTATAGAACACTTCCCTAAGTAGAGAGAGAAGATCCCTTTTTCCTCTCCTATCAAAACAAAATTTACTCTTAATGCTTCTTCATTTGAGAACACCTGATTCCTTTCTTGTTTCTTATGCCTAACTTAAAGGCGTTAAAGAAAAGTACTTATTGGGAGATAACCCAAAAGTTTTAGATGAGTCTTGGAAGTTATTACCTCTATAATAACCTCTCATTATCCTTTTTATTTTGCTTTTTGTGCCAAGAGTAACATCTAGTGAGAGAGAAGTAATGCTTGCGAAAGTTGATGTCCCAAAATAGATTTTTGTGCTTCGTTGTAAACATTCGTGTAAAACCTCTATACGTCAGTTTGAGCTCTGATATTTTGTGCTTCTACCCCTGGTTGTTATCTCACTTTCCTTAGTTCAGCATTTTTCGATGTGAGCAACACAAGGTCTTCGAAAAAATTGGTTTTTACTTGCTGGTCTATTTTGACATATTTCTGCCATTATTTGCATTTGCTTCTTGTTGATTCCTTTTTGGGTTCTTTTTGGGGAATTGAGCTTTTTGAGGGAAGTGCAACAGTAGCTTGTGTTTTAATGGAAGTTTTATTTGTATTGGAACTGAAACCAAAGACTTATTATCTTGAGTACACTAATGTTGCTAATATAGATTGTGTGAAGTTTTGTATGAAGAAAAAAATTCAGGTGTATGGGAAGAATGATGTAATGAGATGACGAATGGACTAAAGCTCAAGTTTGGGGATGCCACCCGTGTCACCCCAATAAATATCCAAGAATTACAAGTGTCAAAGCTTGGGGATGCCCAAGGCATCCCCTTCTTCATCAATAAAAATCTCAAGTTTCTTCGAAACACTTCATTTTCATTGTTTCATGCACAGTTATGTTGTTCTTGGAGCATCTTCGTTTCAATTTTTGGTTTTCATTTGCATGGTTTGCTTGAATAAATTGGTTGGACCCCCCTCTTTCATACATTAGTTTTCAAATAAGTTTGGTTTGGATTGGAAAAGAGTAGGAAAAGTTCATGCTTAAGCGGTAAAAGGAGCCTGTTTTTGACTATGGCCTATGCTTTGTCATGTCATGCTTGATATTGTTTTGGCTTTATGCTTAGTGATTTTTAATGTAGCATGACATGTTATAAACAATTGAGATTGCTTAATGTGCCTTGAAAGAATCATGCATTGTTTTAGCATATTAAAGCATACTATTGTGGTATTCTCCTTTGATGCTTTATTTGGGTTGACTTGGCGCATGCTCACACCATGTTATGACTATCCCAAGTCACCGTAGAATTTATGATCCTTTAGTTTTCAACTTGTAATATCACTTTATGCTTTAATCAATGATGTTTTGTCGCTTTGCATGATTATGGTCATTATTCCTCTCTTAGTTGGTCGCTCCTAGTCTTTTGCTAGCATCCATAACCAAGTATGAGTTCCACTCATGCATCCAACTCCAAATAAAACCAAGTTATTCCAAAGATTCCACCGTCCCTACCTATTAGCATTTGCTATTCCAAGTATATTGATGTTTTTATCAACCTTCTGAATTAAACTTGTTATGTGAAAACTAGTGAGTAAAGCTCTCACGAACTTGATGGCACACTTTACTTTCGTGCACTTAATAATCTTGAACCATCGTGTCCATCTTTGTTTCGTATATGCTTGCGCTTTATAAGTTGAAGTTAGCAGAACCATGTATCATGGGGAACGCTTTCAACATTGCACTTATTATTCTGTTGATATCATGATTCTTTTGCTTATGGATCCCGGCGGTGTGAAATAAAAGTGGAACTTGTAAGATCATGGAGTTTGTATGTGTTTTAGAGAAACGCCTAGGCCGCTAGCCTAAGCCATGCCTAATCATGGTGGAAACTTGCAGCATAACCATAATGAGCACTCTATGAAGCATCCTCAATAAAAACCTATGCAAATAGCAAATAAAAAGATCGCTGAGATGCTCATTGTCTGCTTGCCTTGTCATTTTGATATGGGATAGCTCCTGTGTCATGGGGCAAGGGGTACCCCGTTGTTGGTTCTTTATGATACAGATATATTTACAATGACAAGATCTTACGACTAAAGTTGAGTAGCATGAGGTTCGGTACTCGTAAGCAAGGGGCGTGAGATTTCAATTTATAACTTGTGAAGCATATCCTCTTAGTTTTGTCACTTCAACCTTAATCACCTAAAGATGCTTATGATAGGGGCAATGAGATATGAAAGCTAATAAGTACCATAATTTTTGGAAGCTCTTTATGAGACTTGAATCCCTGCTTCCTTCCATGAAGGCCTTTCTTTTACTTTTATATTGAGTCTCCATTTCTATCTTTATGCACCTATTGAGAGAGCATAGTGGCCATTCTTAGTTTAATATGCATTGTCCCAAGACATGTTAATTGATGCATAACTTTGATATTGCTTGTTCTTAAACTACTTGTATCTAGTCACCCTTATGAACTTTGAAGGTGTCCTATGCATTTATGTTTTGCTACACTATGAGGGACAAGCTGAATACCATTCTTATTATGCTTTCTTTATGTGAAACAAACAAACGTCTTGCAAAGCATTGTTATTCATGAATCTTTTGTTTGTGCCTTTTCATGTTACAACATAGTTGCTATGTCTTATTGTTAGAACTATATATTTTGTGCTATGTTAAAGTACTATGATCCCAGCTATCAATGTTTTACAAATACTTTGATCAAGTTTATGATGATGCATGTCACCTCAAAAATTATTCTTTCTTTTTATCACTTACCTAATCGAGGACGAGTAGGAGTTAAGCTTGGGGATGTTGATACGTTGCTAACGTATCTATAATTTTTTATGTTCTATGCTTGGTTTATATCTACTTTCTTATGTTTTTTTCACACTTTGGAGTATTTTTATACACTTTCTTGGACTAACCTATTAACGAGATGCCATGATGGCTCAATGCACGGCGCCCAGAAAAATGCTTGATGGCGGTGTTGATGTAGAGCCCATTGGGAACCCCAAGAGGAAGGTATGATGAGCACAGCAGCAAGTTTCCCTCAGTTATGAAACCAATGTTTAATCGAACCAGTAGGATCAAGGAAACACCTCAAAGGTGTTACTAGCTGAGCTTTGGCATGGCGCACTACCGGTGCTAGTAGCAACGTGGAGACCTGCACAACACAACCACAGAACTTTGTCCCTAACTTGCGATGAGGTTGTCAATCTCACCGTGTTTTGCGGAAAACAAAGGATTAAACGTATCGAATGGAAAGAAGTAAAAGTTTGCAGAAAGAAAACACAAAGCAGAAACAGTTTATAGATTGTATGTAAAGTAAAGGACCGGGATCCATAGTTCACTAGAGGTGGCTCTCCTTAGATAGATAACATGCTGGGTGATCAAATTACAGCGGGGCAATTGACAAACACCAAGAAAGCAATACATGCATATACTAATCATCTTGACTCCTTTGAGACTTGATTGGGCATTACAACATAATACATAGACCGCCATCCAACTTCATCTATGACTAATAATCCACCTTCAGGTTATCATCCGAACCCCCTCCAGTATTAAGTTGCAAGCAACAGATTATTGCTTTACGAACTATGTGTAAAGTAAACAATACAATTGTTCTATGAACAAAGGATCGTTGTTTTCTCCCTAGTAGCAACAGCACATCTAGTACCTTAGAGATTTTTGTCACTTTCCCCGATTACCAGAGGCATGAACCCACTATCGAGCATAAATACTAACTCTTGGAGTTGCTAGCATCTACTTGGCCAAGATAGCTACTAACAACAGAAAGCATGCAAGATCTCAAATAACAAAGACATGATAGAATCAATAATCAATCTGAAATAGCATCTCAATATCCATCGGATCCCCGCAAACACAACATGTATGGATTACAAATAGATGATCTTGATCATGAATGGAGCTCACAAGATCTAAACATGAAAGCACAAAGGAGGAGAAACCAGCCATCTAGCTAGTACATGGATCCGTAGTCCAAGGATGAACTACTCACGCATCACACCGGAGGCTTGCATGGTGATGAAGAAGGCCTCCAGGGTGAATTCCCCTCTCCAGCAGGGTGCCGGGAAGAGCTTCAGATCCCCCCGATCTAGGGACAGAGACGACGGCGGCTATAGACTCTTTCGTGGATTTTTGATCGGGTACCTAGGGTTTTTGTCCCGAGGGAAACTTATAGGCGGAAGGAGAGGCCGAGGGGGTGCTGGGGTCGGCCAAACCACCCCCTGGCGCGGGCCAGTCCTGGCCGCGCGGCCAGGTGGTGTGGCCGGCCCCCAGCCCTTCTCTGTGTCATATTCTGGCACTTGATCCCTTCCAGAAAAATAGGCACTTTGGCTTTTGTCCCATCCAATTCCGAGAATATTCATTTTCTGACTTTTCTAGAACCAAAAACAACAGAAAACAGGCAGCTGGCACTGTGGCTCTTGTTAATAGGTTAGTCCAAGAAATCATAATAAAAGTACTCCAAAGTTGGAACAAAACACAAGAAAGTGGATAAAAGAAAGCATGGAACATCAAAAACTATAGATACATTTGCAATGTATCAACATCCCCAAGCTTAACTCCTGCTCGTCCTCGAGTAGGTAAGTGATAAAAAGAAATAATTTTTGAGGTGACATGCACCATCAAAACTTGATCAAAGTATTTGCAAAACTCAAAGCTGGGATCATAGTACTTCAATCATAACATGAAAGACAAAGTTCTAGCAATAAGCAAAGAAACTATGATACAACATGAAAAGGCACAAACAAAAGATTCATGAATAACATGCTTTGCAAGACGTTTGTTTGTTTCACATAAAGAAAACATAGCATAAAGTTATTCAGCTTGTCCCTCAATAGAGTAGCAAATATAAATGCATAGGACACCTTCAAAGTTCATAAGAGTGACTAGATACAATAGTTTCAAACAAGCAATAACAAGTTATGCATCAATCAACTAGTCTTGGGATAATGCACATAGAACTAAGAATGGCCACTATGCTCTCAAATTAGTGCATAAAGATAGAAGGTGGAGACTCAATATAACGGTGGAAGAAAAGCCTTTGTAAAAGGAAGTAGGGATTAAGTCTCATAATGAGCTTCCAAAAATTATGGTACTGATAGATTTCAGCTCTCATTGCCCCTATCATAAGAATCTTGAAGGTGATTCAGGTTAAAGTGACACAACTAAGAGGATATGCTTGACAAGTTATAAACCGAAAGCTCATGCCCCTTACTTACAAAGACCGATCCTCATGCTACTCAACTTCTGTCACGAGTAAGCTGTTGTCATTGTAAGTATATGTGTATCATTAAGAACCGCCAACGCGGTACCCCTTGCACATGATACGGGAGCTTTCCCATAACCAAAATGAAAAGGCAAGCAGACAATGAGCATCTCAGCGATCTTTTTTATTTGCTATTTGCAGAGGTTTTTATTGAGGATGCTTCATAGAGTGCTCATTACGGTGATGGTGCAAGTTTCCACCATGATTAGGCATGGCTTAGGCTAGCGGCCCAGGCGTTTCTCTAACACATATACAAACTCCATGATCTTACAAGTACCACTTTTATTTCACACTGCCGGGATCCGTAAGCAAAAGAACATGATATCAACGGGGTACAAAGTACAAGTGCAATGTTGAAAGCGTCCCCCATGGTACATGGTTCTGCTAATTTCAACTTATAAAGCAAAAGCATATACGCAACAAAGAAGGACCCAATGGTTCAAGTTTATTAGGGGCAAAAAAGTAAAGTGTGACATCAAGTTCGTGAGAGCTTTAATCACTAGTTTTCTCATAACAAGTGAAAGGTAAACAAAAGCATGAATATACTTGGAATAGCATAAGCTAGTAGGTAGGTATGGTGGACTCTTTGGAATAACTTGGTTTAGGGAGTTGGATGCATGAGTGGAACTCATACTTGGTTGTGGAGGCTAGCAAAAGACTGGGAGCGACAAACTAAGAGAGCAATGATGGCCATAATCATGTAGAGCGACAAAACATCATTGATCAAAGCATAAAGTGATACTACAATTTGAAAACTAAAGGATCATAAAGGCTATGGTGACTTTGTATAGTCATAACATGGTGTGAGCATGCACCAAGTCAACCCAAATAAAGCATCAAAGGAGAATACCACTATACTATGCTTTAATATGCTAAAACAACGCATGATTCCTCCAAGGCACATTAAGCAATCTCAATTGTTTATAACAAGTCATGCTACAGCAAAGAATACTAAGCATAAATCCAAAACAATATCGAGCATGGCATGACAAAGCATAGGCCACAGTCAAAAATGAGCTCTTTTTACCACATAAGCATAAACTTTCCTACTCTTTTCCAAACCAAACCAAACTATTTGTAAACCAAAGTGTGAAAGAGGGGGTCCAACCAACTTATTCAGAAAACTAAGCAAACCAAGCAAACTAAAAACCAAAACGAAAACAAAAAAGAAGACGCTCCAAGAGAAACACAACTGTGCACGAAACAATAAAAATGAAGCGTTTGGAAGAAACCTGGAATTTTTATTGATGAAGAAGGGGATGCCTTGGGCATCCCCAAGCTTTGACGCTTGTACTTCTTGGATATTTCTTGGGGTGACACGCGTGGCATCCCCAAGCTTGAGCTTTAGTCCATCCTTCATCTCGTTACTCATTCCCTCCATACACCTGAAATTTTTCCTTCATACAAAACTTCACACAATATCATTAGCAACATTAGTGCACTTTAGATAAATAAGTCTCAAGGTTCAGTTCTAACACCAAATAAACTTCCATTAGAACACTAGCTACTCTATCACTTCCCTCAAAAACCTCAATTCCCCAAAGGAACTCAAGAAGGAACTAACAAGAAGCAAATGCAGAAAATGGCAGAAATCTGTCAAAACAGACCAGCAGGTAAATACGAATTTTTTCAAAGACCTTATGTTGCTCAAATCAAAAAGTGTTGAACTTTCTAAAGTTATATAACAACCTGGGGCAGAAGCACAAAAAATTACAGCTCAATCCGACGTACAAATCTCTCTCAGGAATTTTTACGGTGAAGCACAGAAATCTGTTTCGGGACAGCAACTTTCCCAATCATTACTTCACTCTCATTAGAGGTTATTCTTGGCACAAAAAGAAAATAAAAAGGATAAGGAGAGGTTATTACAGAGGTAATAACTTCCAAGACTCAACTAAAACTCTTGGGTTATCTCCTAACAAGTACTTTTCTTTAACGCCTTTAAGTTAGGCATAAGAAGCAAAGAAAGAATCAAGTGTTCTCAAATGAAGAAGCATTAAGATCAATACCAAAAATATTTTCAACAAGGCAAGGTATATCATCCAAATAAGTTCGAGAGGATGCTCTCTCAATGCTCTTGGGTTCACTATTCTCATCAAAAGGGTTTGCAGGAACAATCCAATCAAGATTCTTTTCTATGGCATCATGTATTGCTACTAGTTTAAAGGGTATTGGTATCTTCGGCTCCTCCCCATTAGGTTCGGTTTTGTTCATCCTTTCTCGTGTACCAACAACATCTACACATGAGCCTATCATATTGAAACGTTCAAAAACTTTTCTAGCTTCCTTGGCAACATCATAGAACTCCTTAAACAAAGTTTCTAGAATAAAATCCCTCTTTTCAGGATCCTCAATTTCTTTAAGCTTAAGAAACATTACTTGCATTAAGGGGTTGAGGTTAACAAACCTAGATTCTAACATGTGAATTAAAGAAGCTACAGCAATCTCATAGTTTGTAGCAAGTCCTACAAGGGATCTATCCTCAGTATCTTCATGTTTGCTAACATGATTAAAGAATTCTTCAATATCGTCCTTCCCAATTATAGAACCACTGCCAATTGGAAGGTCTTTCATGGTGAATGTAGGGATCAACATGATGAGCTAAGGGAGAGGTGAAAACTAAAGGAGACTTAATTTTTTTTGTGTTTTCAAATAAGAAAGCAAAACAAGGAAAACTAATTTTTTTTGTGTTTTTTGAAGAACAAAACAAGCAAACAAAGAAAAAAGAAACTGAGCAAAACAAAAACAACAAACTAAAGAGATTGGTTATGAGGGACTCCCCTTGTGAAGATGTCCTTGACTCCCCGGCAACGGCGCCAGAAAAATCTTTAATGGCGTGTAGTTGACGTGGGAGTTCTTCTTCTTCGTTCCCCAGCAACGGCGCTAGAAAAATGCTTGATGGCTCAATGCACGGCGCCCAGAAAAATGCTTGATGGCGGTGTTGATGTAGAGCTCGTTAGGAACCCCAAGAGGAAGGTATGATGAGCATAGCATCAAGTTTCCCTCAGTTATGAAACCAAGGTTTAATCGAACCAGTAGGAGCAAGGAAACACCTCAAAGTTGTTACTAGCTGAGCTTTGGCAGGGCGCACTACCGGTGCTAGTAGCAACGTGGAGACCTGCACAACACAACCACAGAACTTTGTCCCCAACTTGCGATGAGGTTGTTAATCTCACTGTGTTTTGTGGAAAACAAAGGATTAAACGTATCGAATGGAAAGAAGTAAAAGTTTGCAGAAAGAAAACACAAAGCAGAAACAGTTTATAGATTGTATGTAAAGTAAAGGATCGGGATCCATAGTTCACTAGAGGTGGCTCTCCTTAGATAGATAACATGCTGGGTGAACAAATTACAGCGGGGCAATTGACAAACACCGAGAAAGCAATACATGCATATACTAATCATCTTGACTCCTTTGAGACTTGATTGGGCATTACAACATAATACATAGACCGCCATCCAACTTCATCTATGACTAATAATCCACCTTCAGGTTATCATCCGAACCCCCTCCAGTATTAAGTTGCAAGCAACAGATTATTGCTTTACGAACTGCGTGTAAAGTAAACAATACAATTGTTCTATGAACAAAGGATAGTTGTTTTCTCCCTAGTAGCAACAGCACATCTAGTACCTTAGAGATTTTTGTCACTTTCCCCGATTACCAGAGGCATGAACCCACTATCGAGCATAAATACTAACTCTTGGAGTTGCTAGCATCTACTTGGCCAAGATAGCTACTAACAACGGAAAGCATGCAAGATCTCAAATAACAAAGACATGATAGAATCAATAATCAATCTGAAATAGCATCTCAATATCCATCGGATCCCCGCAAACACAACATGTATGGATTACAAATAGATGATCTTGATCATGAATGGAGCTCACAAGATCTAAACATGAAAGCACAAAGGAGGAGAAACCACCCATCTAGCTAGTACATGGATCCGTAGTCCAAGGATGAACTACTCACGCATCACACCGGAGGCTTGCATGGTGATGAAGAAGGCCTCCAGGGTGAATTCCCCTCTCTAGCAGGGTGCCGGGAAGAGCTTCAGATCCCCCGATCTAGGGACTGAGACGACGGCTGCTATAGACTCTTTCGTGGATTTTTGATCGGGTACCTAGGGTTTTTGTCCCGAGGGAAACTTATAGGCAGAAGGAGAGGCCGAGGGGGTGCTGGGGTCGGCCAGACCACCCCCTGGCGCGGGCCAGTCCTGGCCGCGCGGCCAGGTGGTGTGGCCGGCCCCCAGCCCTTCTCTATGTCATATTCTGGCACTTGATCCCTTCCGGAAAAATAGGCACTTTGGCTTTTGTCCCGTCCAATTCCGAGAATATTCATTTTCTGACTTTTCTGGAACCAAAAACAACAGAAAACAGGAAGTTGGCACTGTGGCTCTTGTTAATAGGTTAGTCCAACAAATCATAATAAAAGTACTCCAAAGTTGGAACAAAACACAAGAAAGTGGATAAAACCAAGCATGGAACATCAAAAATTATGGATACATTTGCAATGTATCATACCATAGTGCTAGCTGCCTATTTTCTGCTTTTTTGGTTCCAGGAAAGTCAGAAAATGAATATTCTCGAAATTGGACGGGACAAAAGGCAAAATCAATATTTCACCAAGGGGGACACGGAGCCAGAAGACGAGACGGAGAGGGGCCAGAGGCCGGCCACACCACCTGGCCATGCAGCCAGGCCTGGCCCGCGCCAGGGGGTGGTGTGGCCGCCTAGGGCACCCCCTCAGCCTCCCCTTTTGCATATATATTGCCTCCGATACAGAAACCCTAAGTACCCGATCAAAATTCCACGAAAGAGTCTGTAGCCCCTGTCATCTCTATCCCTAGATCGGGAGGGATCTAAAGCTCTTCCCGGTACCCAACCGGAGGGGAGAATTCACCTTGGAGGCTTTCTTCATCACCATGCAAGCCTCGGGTGTGATGTGTGAGTAGTTCATCCTTGGACTACAGGTCCATGCAGTAGCTAGATGGTTGGTTCTTCTCCTTTGTGCTACCATGTCTAGATCTTGTGAGCTCCATTCATGATCAAGATCATCTATTTGTAATCCTACATGTTGTGTTTGCGGGGATCCGATGGATATTGAGATGCTATTTCAGATTGATTATTGATTCTATCATGTCTTTGTAATTTGTGATCTTGCAGGCTCTTCGTTGTTAGTAGCTATCTTGGTCGAGTAGATGCTAGCAACTCCAAGAGGGAGTATTTATGCTCGATAGTGGGTTCATGCCTCTAGTAATCTGGGGAAGTGACAGAAATCTCTAAGGTACTAGATGTGTTGTTGCTACTAGGGAGAAAACAACAATCCTTTGTTCATAGAACAATCATATTGTTTAGTTTACATGCAATGCTTAATGAAATTATAAGTTGCTTGCAACTTAATACTGGAGGGGGTTCGGATGATAACCTGAAGGTGGATTATTAGTCATTGATGCAGTTGGATTACGGTCTATGTATAATGTTGTAATGCCCAATCAAGTCTCAAAGGAGTCAAGATGATTAGTATATGCATGCATGCTTTCTCGATGTTTGTCAATTGCCCCGTTGTAATTTGTTCACCCAACGTGGCATCTATCTTAAGGAGAATCACCACTAGTGAACTATGGACCTCGGTCCTTTCTTTTACCATCAATCTACAACAGTTTACTGTTTTCTATTGACTTTTTGCAAGCTATTACTATCTTCCACACAATACGTTTAATCCTTTGTTTTCAGCAAAACCGGTGAGATTGACAACCTCACTTTAAGTTTGGGACAAAGTTCTGTGATTGTGTTGTGCATGATTCCAAGTTGGAAACAACACCTTGGAGGTGTTTCCTTGCTCCTACTGGTTCGATAACCTTGGTTTCATAACTGAGAGAGAACTTGCTGTTGTGCTCATCATACCTTCCTCTCGGGGTTCCCCAACGAGCTCGATATATTTTGGGCCATCAAGCTATCTTTCTAGCACCGTTGCCGGGATTGAAGAAGAAGAAGCTCCCATGTCAACCACGCGCCAGCAAGGCTCAGTTGGGTAAAGTAGCTGAGAGCCAAGCTCCCATACTAGCAAAGTTTGTTGGAAAATCCAAGCCAAATCGGGTAGAAGACCTCAAGATAATGAGGTGGTAACCAATGAACATAAACCTGAAGAGCTGGATTATAGCAACATGCCAAGACCGAAATATACCGTGGAATATCTACTAAAGATGATCACCGTGAAGAATCCCGGTATAGAACAAGGTAATGATGTTATGTACCAACAATTTATACAACAAGTAGCATCTAAAGTTCGTGAGTTAGAAATGGAGTATAAAAGACTAGCTGATAAGCTTCTTGCTAAGCTAGATGATATATTTGACCCTACTATTAAAGTTAAGTTGGGATTCAATGAGATATCCGCACTTTGTGATCTTGGTGTGAGCGTCTCAACAATTTCCAAAAGCTTATTCCACAATATAAACTTGGGGACATTTGTCACTATAGAACTAAGACTCCATGCTGATTCAACTTATAAATAAGTTGTTGGGATAAAAAATAGTTGTTCAAATTATAGGTAGTGTCGCTCTTATTGACCTTGTTATTGTGGACATGCCTGGAGATCCCATAGCACCTATAATTCTAGGTAGGACATTCCTAAGAACCATTAAGGCTTTAATTAATTTACATGAGGGGAATGTGAGTATAGGGCTACCATCTAGAGATTCTTTTATAGTCCACTTCCCTAGGAAAAAAGAAGGCCAAGCCTAATGATGATGATGGTGTAATTACTTTAAAAGCCAACCATTTTGGAGTGGGTATGCCACTTCTTAAACCTAAATGATTGCCATTAGGATCAAGCTAATTAACCTTAACTAGAAGCGCTTCATGGGAGGCAACCCATTTGAAATAGAGTTTTTTACTTTTGTGTTAGTCTTGTTAGTTTTTGTTTTTGTTTTGTTTTTTTTTAATAAAGAGTGTTCAAGAAGACCTTTGGAGAGAGGATAAGAAATAAGGTAATCCTCGATCTTTTATTTTACTAACACATGGCCTTAGTAGTATTGTTGATTCTTTAGGTAGTATATTTGCTATTATTTTGTCCTTTGATAAAATGTGCAAAGGCGCATGAAGCTTATAATCAAAATCTTTGAGTTTTGTAGCTCACATGATGTTTAATGACCTGTGGTACGGCCAGAAGGGACCGTACCGTGCGCCCATACCACATCGAACCACATGAAGTTAGAAATTCGGATTTTTGCGGCAGGGAACAGTGCTCTTAACGACCACTGGTACAGTCGGACGTGACCGTGCTGTACCCTCGAGTAAACATCAGGTTTTAAGCAAAGATACCAAATTGATAATGACCAGCAGTACGGATGCGTGCGACCGTACAGCACGACCGTACTGCGTGCAACCCTAGAAGGGAGCCATCGCCCCCAAGGTATGTCACCTGGTACGGGTGGTCTCTGGTCGTACCGCCCGCTCGTACCACGTACGTGGCCGCCATAACCAGCCTGAGGAGGTAACCTAAAAATCCCCAAAACAAATATTTCTCTTTCTTCTTCCTCCAAACTCCAAATAACCTCCATTGGATCGTCAAATTTACTTAATATTTCTTTGATTCTTTGCACTCAATCGATCTAAGGTATGATTCTCCTCTGATCCTCAATTTATTTGTGCAAAAGCTTCACTCAACCTTTCACCATTGTCAATCTAGACTTACGTCTTGTTCTTGATTCAATCTTGATATTAAGCATGCTTAGAATTGTTTTAGAGGAGTTTCTTTTTTAATTAGTGTAGAGAATCACTTATGCTATGTTTCTATTGGACTAAAAAAATATTAGCAATTTTATTTACTTTATTTTATTATTTTTAGATGAACATGAGGAGCCGTACACATGATACGTTGACCCCCGATTCACTTGGTATCGAGTTCACCGAGGAGTTTCAATCATCTCAAGCTCTGAGAAATCAAGTCCACCAAGTGGGTGTGTCCTATATTCTCAACCAACTTGGCATCCATGCTGATTTTGATTTACATTGCAACAACGTTGGTTTGTATGACTTTGTCTTTCACGATGTTGCCATGCATCGCCGCTTGACGCTTGATTTCTCCAGCACTTTGACACATAAAGTGGACTCTTACGGTTGTACCAAGGAACAAAGGCCTAGATCGCATCAAATTCCACCTTATGAACTGTGAGTACATCCTAACACTCAACCAATGGGCTCAATGCCTTGGGTTTGCCAACAACACCATCGATGTGAGCACAACTCCTTTTGTTTTAAATCCTTCACCCTGGGAGTACTTTAATATAATGAGAATTCGTGGAAACACACCCAAGGGAAACCAAATTAATCATCTTGCTAGTCGCTATTTATTTTATATGATTGCTAACACCATGCAGGAACGTGGTGAGTTTACTAGAGTTAATGAGTAGGACATGTTGATCCTTGCAAAGGCTGCTATTATTAATTGTAACTTAACGCAAAATCTGGGTGCTCTTCTTGTGTTTTACCTTATGCATCAACCTCTTCAATCTCGAGGACCAATATGCGGAGGGGGAGTTGTGACCATTCTTTCACGCGCACTTCACATCAACCTAGGTAACATCCAGCCATTGATAGGAAGTCACTGTCTCAGTCTCCCTACTCTAAGAGCATGTGGTATGGTTTCTAAAACGCATGGTAGATACTTCATCGATATACCTCGAGCGGATCACTTGATTCTGGCTCCTTTGCCTAATGGTTTATTCTCTATCAAGGATGGACGTTTGCGTTTTAACACACGGGTTGAGTCTAATCAAATACCCCAACAAGAAATACCCATGGGAGGAGGAGAAGATGAAGAAGTAGAACAAGGATGACCCGAACAAGACGAGCATCCCCCAAACTACTACACCACCTATGAATACATCTATGCACTCAAAGGAAATATTCAAAACATGAACAACCTCTCCATCAATCGTCGATATGCTACTACAAGCCTTGCCACCCAGTTCCATTATTGGAGCAGCCAATGGAACATGGGAAACTATCCACCGCCACCACAATAAGTAACAAAAGGGCATGCAAAAGCCTGAGCTTGGGGATGTGTTCCCCTAGCAAATTTATTTGTGTAATAACGAGGTTGTACTCCAGCTCCTTGAGAGATTTGAATCACTCGTGTTGGCTTGGTCCAACACTTTCCTTTTTCTTTCCATTGCTTTTTAAGTTTGCTTTCGTTTTTAGTTTGCTTTTTTTCTTAAAACCCTTGCTTGGTCGCAAGTTCTTTTCTATTCTTTAATCCCTATCCTCGAAAATACCAAAAAAAATCCGTTCTTCCTTTTTCATAAATGTGGATTCACATGTTGCCTCTTTTATTTAATATTATTATGAGAATAATCGTGTTTGAGTTTTGAAGGAACACATCCCTATAAGGAAGAGGATCTTGGGGTCATTTATGAGAGGTATATCCTATGTCTCCCACTTTTGAAGTTTGAGTTATTTATCTTAGTTGGTTGATTTGCTAAGATGTCATGCTTGTGGGAGTAATTTAATATGGTCAGTGTAAAGCTTTTTATTAGTACGATGATTAGTTGTTGAAGATCTTTCTCTAGTTCTTTTAGTTAACCGAGTCTTGCCTTTGAAATAATATTTCCAAACAAGTACAATAAGAAAAAGTCTGAAATTTATGACTTGTTTGATGAATGATTGTCTTGAGAGTATACCCTTGAAGATACTTAAGCCCATAGATATTTTGATAGTATTGACGGCACTCATGAAAGGAGTTGTTTGATTGAAATAAAGTATAGTGGTAATTGTGATGCTTGCCAAAGCTAACCTTGTGGATCAACCCGCGGTACTAGCTCAAAAAAAAGAGAAGAGAGACAATTTTGTTTTATGCCTCTAATGCACACTTTTGGGATGCCAACAACTCCATTAGCTTTTGAACAATCTATGGTATAACCCCGGATTTCGGCTATGAGTTGATGACATGAGTGGCATATGTGTCAATATATGGGCAAAAGTATTAGTACTCTCAAAGGTCGTACAAACACATGCAAAAGAAACAACCAACAATCCTTGAAAGAATAAAAAGAAAAAGATATCTATGAGGATCCACATAACATGTCCTTGACATGGTCTCATTACTACTCTACGAATTTTATTGAAAAACAATGATTGGATTAGAAGTGTTTTTGATAGACTTGATGTATTCATGTGGGTGTAAATAATACACTTCATTGTTATGCTACTTAGGACATGAAACTCTCTTACTCAATTACGCTATTTAAAACATCCTAGTGTTCCTTGGCAAGCTAAGAGTTAACTAGAAGAATTGGATTGATTGCTACACTTCTAGTTATTTATACTTATATTAAACTTTACTTTGATTGTCTTGACTTACCGAAGCTTGTATAGTACTTGTGTCATCTCTCTAACTTCGATAAGCCTCGCAAATGAATGAAGTGTTGAGCGCATATAACTACCAACCGTAAGTGAATTCTTATTCTCATTCTTTCAAGTTCAAACACTGAATTCCTTATAGTTCTTTTGTTTCTTCTTGCTCGAGGGCGATCAAGGTTTGAGCTTTGGGTAAGTTGATGGCTCCAAAATTATCCATCTTCCACCATGTTTAAACATTGTTTTTAGTTAAGCAATTGACTAGAAACTCCCAATCCTTGCCACTAATGACTAATTATTGCAAAGATATGAAAAACCTTTGTTTGAATTGTGTTGTGCAGAAAATCACGGTTTTTAATACGAAATCAGGAGTCATAATGAAGGTTTTTGAGCAAGTCCACACGACCAAGTAATTGGGAAGCCATTCCCAAGTGTCAGCGAGCTTAACGACCACTGGTACGGGCAGGGCCCACCCATACCAGGTGGCGTTGGCCTCGTATCGTCAAACCCTATGACTTTCATGACGACGCCTATATATTTTGAGGCTCCAGCCGCCGGCCAAAGAGTCGCCATTCTCAGATTACATCACAACACCACCAAAGGAGATCTACGCCATTGTTCATCCAATGTTCATCACTTTCATCATCCATCCCCTCCACTAGCCATGGCCATTGCTTTGTACTTTGGATCTCCTTGTGATTTGGCGACCATTGTATTAATATTTGATTTCAATCTAAGTATGTGTATGATGTTTTCCATCTCCGGTCTATTTTTTATGAGTGAGTAGTCCTCACGGGCTACGGGTTGGGGAGAAACCACGCAGCGATAATGTGCATCTAATTCATGGGAGTATTGTATTTTGTTTGCAATTGAGATTTGTATATTTTGTTTCTTTGTCGCTTGTCTCGATCTGTGGACTTGTAGGTACGCAAGATCCCATAGAATGATAAAGGCTTGAGGTGAGATACTTGGCTAGAGGTGATCTCATAGGAACCCCAGTGACAGAAAGGGTAGTACGGTCTTCGCTTAGCGAACCATTCGGGATCACAATAACATCACCACTTAAGGCTTTGATCTATGTTTTACACTTAATAATCGTTTGTAGCCCGTTGCTTCTGTGTGCACTCGGTTGGATTAAAAGACTATTGTTATCCCCGCTGCATCACGGGGGCTCTAGTATATTAGGATGTGTTGCCCATAAGAGATTATCTCCGTTCAAACATTACACATGACTATGCTTATTATTATCTTTTATCCCATATGATGTGCAGTTGCAGGTGGATCTTCAACCCTGGCCTATCTCCATCCATTGATTCAACCCATTATAAAAGTAAACTAGATTGGTATGGTAAACTAAGGTAAAACGAACAAACAAAGTCTTGTAGACATGTCCTTTTTATTTCCTTTTAGCATTGCTTTCCAAGGTTCGATTAAACCTAGGTCTTCTAGGGAAAAAGCTATTATACATCCGTGAATCCGGATCGAGGTACCAATCATCCTTGTGGTATGCCAGTGGTCCTGAGTTAACATCTGAACCATCGCTGGTTTTAGACCTCTTAGGAGAATTCTCCTTCCCCATATCCTTCTCCACATTATCCGTCACTTTCTGATCCATAGCCAAAGTTATAGCGGTATTATCTATATGTGGAATCACCCCTGCACCATCCTCTTCAAGATTTTCGGTAGTAAAATCAATTCTCCTCTTTACATTCTTTTCAGCCTCAGTCATTGATGCATGTAAAATGCATACATGAACTTTGTATTTATTGATACATATTCCCAAATATTTGCAAGTTATATGCTGTTATATCCATGTTTTACATTTATTTATGGGGATTTACCAATGATCCTCTTCATTTCATTGATAACTCAGTAAGAGAGGAAAACCATGTGTTTTGTACTTTTATCTTATAGGGACCTAAACAAAGTCAAATGGCCCAGGGATTCATTTGCTTTGTAACTCAGTAAGTATTTTTTTCACAAAGAGAAGCATAGGGAGCACAAGAATCACCAAAGGGGAGGCCCATGTCCCAAGCGAGCCCAGGTGGCGTGGTCCCCACACTATGCTGCATCACCCTAGTTTGTTCCCTCCTCGTGCCTATGCCGCCATCCATCTTCATCTTAGCCTCAAAATATTGACCTAAAAATTCCTATAAGAATACCCCCCCCCCCCCCCATGATGATCTCAGAGGAGGAGGCACATAAACATAGAAGCACTGAAATAGAGACAGAACAAATGAAGATTGGAGGGGGAAACACCACCGAAGCCACCACCGGTGGGATTTCTACCTTCTCTAACATCTTCGGCTTCATTACCCTGATGAAGTGAGAGTAGTCTATCTCTGGACTATGGGTTTGTGGCAGTAGTTGATATCTATATCTTGATATATCATTGTTCTACTACCATATGAGCTTCCTGAAAAGTCCGTTACCTTATTGTTTTTTACTTTCTTGTCTAGTTATAAATTGCTTTTACATTATTTTTTATTGTAGTTTTACTAATACCAAACCTTGTACTTTACAACCACACAATGGAGTTGGTGACACAAGGAAAATACTTTGTTTTATAGGATGCTTGAAGAAGAAAAGGGGAGAAGCCTCTAACCAATTCCCCGATAGTTTGATATAAACCCTTGAGTCAAACCTTTGTGGGGAAAATATGCTTCCTACAACACTCTGCACATGGAGTACCAATGAGTTGGCAGAGTTGTTGCCATCAAGAAGATTTTCTAGTGTTGTTGCGAGGGAATTGCAAAAGGCATGTCACAATGCTTGTAGTGTGGGGAAACTCCCAATCTACCTGCTAGAACATTTTCTAGCACCATCTTCATCAAGTTGTGCAAACACCAAAGCTTGGGGACATCGCACCATTGTGAGATATTATTTTAGATTTACAAAGCACTTTATTTGTCTTTTATTTTGTTTGTTTACTTTTAATTTTGTTTTTACCTTTCTATTTGTACAAAAAAAACCATAAAAATTTGTGTAACTTTACTTTCATTTTAAAGATGGGAGAAGAACTACTAAGTTTGTGACTACACCAACACTCATAATGATCAATTTATTGCTAGACATACCACAACTCCTGAAATTAAAGCTGATAGTTTTGAAGTGGGTCCTGGGCTACTTAATATTATTGCTAAATAACAATTTGGGGGAAGTCCCAGTGAATATGCATCTATGCATTTGCATGACTTTTGTGAAATTTGTGATATGCAATTTTTTAAGAATGTGGAAAATGACATTGTCAAACTGATATGGGGTGGCTCGATCTTCTCAGCAAGAGGATGGCGATGATGATGATGGTTGGTAGATAACTAGCATGTAGCTATGAACTCTCTCGCTCGAACCCAGATGCCAATGCAACAGCTCTCGAACCATGTGGGATATTCACAACACCACGCTCATACGCACATAGCCGTCGACCACGAACAGTAGTTTGCAATCTATAATTCCCAATGGAATAACAGATCATACTCAATTGTAGCAGCTAATTCGATCACAGGATAATTTCAGAGGTTCTCTTAAGAAACAACTCCAAAATAGTTTTAACGTGGTCTTACCTAATCTAGAGGGCGTTCCAGGGCTTATATGGCAGTCGGAACATCGGAAAAACACGAAACAAAAACGTGTCTGATACAGTCAGGTCTGTCCGGATCTGATGGGAACACTTAGGGCTAGATTATCCACCCCAAGTAGGGTCGGATTATCTGCCTCCCCTACAGTGCGACGTGCCCGAAGTCCTTAGCAGAATTCTGAAACTGGGTCAGATTATCCGGGGTGTGGGGGCTAGAGTATCCGGGGTCTGGAGACGTGCGAGTACTCGTTCAAAAGTTTTTAGAATTATCTTTCCAACAAGTACTTCTTTTCTTGATTCGGAGTTGATATGAGGAATCCACACCCGTTTCAATTTCAGAGTTTTTGTCTGTCCGAACTGAACCTTCCCTTTTGGTCGCCTTCCATCTCTTGATGATCTTCCTCGCGTGTAGTGCGCCTGCATCCCTCTCCTCCCTCGCGCCTTCATGGATGATCATCATGCCTGGCTCCTTTTGACACACCCCTTCTCCTCCTCATGCCATGCTTGCCTCCTTAGTGAACCTGAGCATACATATATGCATAGACTTAGGTAGTATAAAATTCTTATTATTATAAACATCAGATTCATTTAGGAGTGAATTCACCTATTGTTCATGTAGCTTTGCACGAGCTCTAGTAATTGGTCCAATCCTGATTTCATTGGACTTATTCTTAACATCAACATCAACATCTTTATTAGGAGTTGGAGATAGCAAGTCAGTAGGGATTTCCTCATCATCTCCCACCTTCGAAAGGCGTCGACCTCGATGCTCCAAGGTCTTCTCCATCATATGGTGTCAAATCAGCAACATTGAAACTAGCACTGACACCTCCAAATACATCTTGAGGAATATCTATTTTGTAGGAATTATCATTGATCTTGGCAAGCACTTTATAAGGACCAGCACCACGTGGAAGCAACTTGGATTTACGTAACTCCGGAAATATGTCCTTGCAAAAGTGTACCCAAACCAATCCCTAGGCTGAAACAACACCTCCTTGCGCTTCTTGTTATCTCTGATAGCATTGTTCTTGCCCCTCTTTTCAATAGCCTCTTTTGTCCTCACATGTATCTTCCTCACAAAATATGCTCTCTTTGATGCTTCCATGGTGACTCTCTCTTGGATAGGAAGAGGCAGCAAATCAACTGGCGTAATGGGTTTGAAACCATAGACCACCACAAAAGGACAAAGTTGTGTTGTAGAGTGAACTGTTCGGCTATATAAACTCCACATGTGGAAAACACTCCTCCCATTCAGTAAGATTCTTCTTGATCATAGCTCGCAGCAATGTCAACAGTGTACGGTTCACCACCTCTGTTTGACCATCAGTTTGGGGATGACAAGTAGTGTTGAATAGTAACTTTGTTCCCAGCTTTCCCCATAGTGTCTTCTAGAAGTAGCTCATGAACTTCACATCACGATCAGAAACAATCGTCATTGGTACTCCATGTAAACGCCGATGTCCCTGAAAACAGGTTAGAAATATGCGACGCATCATCGCTTTTGTGGCAGGCAATAAAGTGTGACATCTTAGATAATCTATCCACTACCACAAAAATTGAATCATGGCCTCTTTTAGTTCTAGGAAAACCTAATACAAAGTCCATGCTTATATCTTCCCATGGTGTAGTAGGTGCAGATAATGGCGTATACAAACCATGAGGCTTCAACTTGGACTTCGACTTTTACAAGTAATACATCGCTTGACTTCCCACTGTGAATATAATGAACTTGTTGGGTAACGTTGTTACTCACCCTTTCCTTTGAACCCCTTGCAAGACTTTGAGGAGAAGAAGGATAACCAGGTGTATGCTACAGAAGTCTAGAACAACATCTACTACGAAGAGCCAGACTTGTCCGGTGGAGTCGAAGGGGTGGACTACAGGATACACTATGGAGCTGAAGACAACAAGACAGAGTAGTTGTCAGGCCAGAACTTAGTTATCTAGGTTAAGCCGAGTAGCACGAACCCTACAGAATAAGTTGTTGAGATCACGTCTTTCTTATCGTTGTGTCTTTCGTTCTTCCGCTGAACTTATTAAGTAAGTTATTTGGTTTGTAAGTTTGAACCGTTCAAAGATCTTGATCTTTTGGTATTGTAATAATATGTGAATGTTTGTAATTTGGACCCGCAATGTTTCTGTTGTACCACTCTGAGGGATGTAATATTTGCGGATGGTGTTCTGTGAGTGTTATGTCAACGACTATAGTATACTACAACATGCAATGGTATGATGGGTCACCGCGATGGCCGAGGTTGTCCTTGTCGTCTGAGTGAACACGATGCTTGTTCACTGAGTCTTCTCCATCTGTCCATCGATTCGCGATATCCATCAAGTGGTCGATGGTTTCGGGCTTCGTGCGGCCCTAGATCCTCCCTGAGCTCTTTGTGGCGGACACCATTGTTGAACACATTGATTAAGCAATCCTCGGAGATGTATTCTGCCGATTTTTTAATGATGGACCATCTTTGGATGTAGGAGTGAAGGGATTCGCAGCTTCTAGCAGTAGGATTTGAGCACTTCGATTGATGTGGGCCGCTTGTAGGTGCCCTTGAAGTTTCGCATGAAGCTGTAGACCAGCTGCGGATCAACCCGTGGGGAAGATTGTTGAGCCATGCGCGAGCAGCACCTTGCAGCTGCAGCTGGAGGCACTACATGGATGTGCACTTGTTTCCGCCATGCAGCTTGATGGAAGAGATGTGGTCCTCCAACCAGATCTTCGGGTCCTAGAGGCCGTCGAACTTCTGGTTCTTCGAAGGAAGTTTAAACACTTTCAGCATTCACGTCTACCGTATGGCTCTGCTAAAGTAGCTGGCGCCGCAGAGCTCTGTTCCTTCATCCTCCGACTCTATTGAGTAGGCGCGTTTGGCGCTCATCTTGTCGACTTTGCACTACGTGATATCATCGTGCGCGTTGTAATCGTGACCGTGTCGACGTGAGCGACATTGTCGCGACAGGTCATGCTCATCCTCGCAAGAGGAGAGTGAGTGGTACTTGGGTGGAGCCTTGCTTTTCTTTGGCCCCTTTGGCTCCGGTGTTGGATCTTTAGCGAGCGCGGCTTCGACTAGTCCAAGGCCGGCGATCATAGATCAGTGCATGGCAGATCGTAGATCTCCCGCTGGTGGTTGGTTGTTGAGTAGGTACATGGTGGCTGCTCTCACCACTATTTGTGGTGTCTTCGGGGTCATGTTACCCCGTGAGTCCATCGACAGGAGGGAGTAGTCCAGGACTCGAGTGGCCTATTATCATTCCTTGTCAGTGAGGTGGTCCATGCGAGAGCGCCTTTTGGTGACCGTGGGTCTGTTGCCCTTGGAGGAGGATCCACCGATTGAAGAGAGTGTTGCCCGTCGGGCACTCGACTCGTCTGCGCCTTTCCTATGGGCCTCGAGTTGTGTGTTTACCGCCTGCTGGTGGTTGCACTCCTGAATAAGTAGCCAATGATACCCCATTAGCATCTATTGTGACGTGTTTGGTGGCAGGGGATTGCCTTGCAAGGCCTCCTTACACCTCGCCCATTCTGCCTGGTTGAGGTGAATTTGCTAGCACTCTGTCCCATTGTTGGCGTGCTCACCGTATTGTCGGTGTTGGGAGGGGTGGGGGAGCCATTAGTAGGAGCACCATTTGCGACTGGGGCGCCATTGTTGACAACAGTGTCCGTGTTCCCTTGGGTGTCACTGCCGGTGTTGATGACGGCACACACGTAATGGCCAGGGAAACTACTGCTCCCATGGCTTTTAGATCTGGAGCCGTAGGCTCCATCTTCCGATGTCAGATCGCACAGATTAGACTCACAACTGTTGTTGTATCCGTATAGTCAGCTGGTGCTGAGGCATTGAGCTTGCCCAGGGTGCCAATCGGTGGTGTAAACCACGAGGCAGGAGCAATCGAAGGAGCTTGTGGGTGATCGGGGAAGCGGAGCGTCCCGATCTGACCGACCTGGAAGCGTAGGCTTCCGATCATCAAACCGACTCTATCACCCACGGATTCGTAGTTTGAGAGAGCCGCTGGTGAGTGGACGGTGAAGTCGAAGGCACCAAAGAGGAGGCGAGTCTCCGCTATAGCGGAGTTGTACATCACAGTCGATGGGCCCGAGGAAGCCGCAACATCAACACTCCCGATTCCCACAGATGGCGCCAATTTACGAGGGGTTAACTCATCAATGCCCATCGTTGATGGAATTAGGTTTGATTAATTGGGGAGTGTTGGAGGCATCGATCGGCTAGCAAACAAGCACATAAGGGGACATGAGGTTTTACCTAGGTTCAGTCCTCGAAGAGGACCCTACTCCTACTTGTCTGCTATTTGATTATCGAGGAGTCGAAAGTTACAAGGGGTGCACAGATGCAATCTGGCGAGGTGTATGCTAGGGTTGTGGATTGTCTTCCTCGCTTCCCCCTCCTAGCATTTATATAGAGGGTCTAGGTCTTGGGATAACAGGCTGAGTCGGTTATAGATTAGGGTTTTTCCTTCAAGTTTCTATCTATTCTTTGTCGTGTTCTTTAAGAAGTCGTGTTCCTTTGGGCCACCCAAATCCTTAATGGGCTTCATTTGCACCGTGGACCCCTCTTGGGCTGGACCGTAGAGGCTAACTACGAGTACATGTAGGGTATACCCATGTCACATAGCAATCATATTAATGCAATCGCTCTCACTAGTATGTGTATCCTATCCTTGTTATTTGTACCATGCAACCAGTTACCAAAAATATATGGTACTAAGCTTGGTGGAGACAAATTTGAGGCTATTTAGATGGTTGGTCATATAGAACACGCAAACTGGCACTCAAATAACAAATATTTGATAGTTTCATCATGGTGGCAAAAACTACATTTTGTACTTCATTGCTAGTTACGCCTAAACCAAATTATATTTTGTTAGAATCACACCATGATAAATATACCATGCGAAACTTTTAGTTTCCAAAGATATCTTAATTTTCCAGATGTGCTTGTTTTTATTAGCTGGTGCGTCGGAGTGTAGTAACTTACCATTAATTAAATTCCAACGAAACTAGTGCATATGGTTCACAATCAACTAAAATTAGTACATATGGTTTTATAGAGACAAAATATCACACAGTATAGTCGTCCTAGTTTATATTTGCCTGGAGGCTAGCCACATCCATGCCAACCTTGGCATCATATGCTTCAAATATCCCAAACAAACTAACCCCCTTCTCATGCACTCCATAGGATTAGATATGGCAATGGGTGCACGGGTAAATCCTATTAGGGTATAGGTTTGGGACAAAAAATACTCATGGGTATAGGGTATGGTTTTGGGTTACTCATGGGTATATAAATAGGTAAATCCTAAACATATCGGGTATGTTAGGTACCGATATGGGATCATATAACTCGTACCGGTGTACCCGCGTACCCGTCATATCTTGACAAGTGGAACTCAGATATATAAAATAAATGTAGATAATCATTTTCCCCCTAATTAATCTAAAGTGGACCTTTGGCTTTATACATAGTAGAAAATTAAGGACACGATCGCATGTACTCCCTCTGTTCAGAAATATAAGACGTTGTAGCTTTGTGAATAGAATGTATCTGGACGTCTTTTAATATATAAGTTTGTAGAGGTTCGGAGTGAACCTATACACTAAAAAGCTTTTAGATACATTCATTTTATAAATCTAAAATTATTCTATAGCTTAATTTTGGAGAGATGCGAGCCTTCTCAACCCGTCAGAGCACCCTCAATGGATCAACGCTTATCTAGACGCTTATGGAGCAAAGATATATTAAAAAATAAAATAGGAAGCAGAAGCGGTTAGCTATGCAAAGCTAGGCGCTTAGTTCGGACGCTACTTTTAGCTCCTAGCGGCCTCCGCTCTTCACGACACATGGGAAAAAATGAGTAGCGTTGGATGAAAATATTTTCCTCGGGCGCCCGGGATTCAAGGCTTCAACAACCGAGACAACTAGATTTTAATTCTAGCATTGTCGTTTATGCACCGCGTTGTGGATGCTCTCAGATGTCACTTTGACGCTGTCATGTGGGCCTTGTCAAGCTCGAGCGTATCTTCCAAAGGTGTGTAACTGAAGGCATCAAAGCACAAGAATAGTTTCTTCTCGCAACAACTCTCTCGAGCTCAGCTCCTCCCGTCGCGCTCCTGTCCTAGGGTTTCTGTCGGCGCCCATCCGATCTAGATCCCACTCGCTCGCCCTCAAGGACCAGATGCTGGCCAAATATTCATGGACGTCTGAATCTCAGCCCCGACGACAACCTCTATCTCCACCTCTCTGCCCAAGAAAGTTCTCGTCATCGTCCACCTTGACCTCAGCATCAGCCTCACCGTCGACTTTCCATTCCATGTAGTTTACCTATTCACTGAGGTTGTCGTCCATTGTTGCTTCGTCCTCGGCCTTGAGGTTGTATCTCTCCTCCGTCCAGCTCCACCTCGGTCACTGTTTGATGGATGGAGGATGAGCCACCTGTAACATCCCAAAACTTCAATCCAAGCTTATCAAGGTCAAATCAACCAAAAATGGGGTTAACAAAAACTTTTCCAAATTTAAAATGAAAGCATTCATATATGTGTGCATTTAAAATAGGAGTTGTTTGAATTGCCATGATTGTGTGATACTTTACTTGTAAAATGTTTCTTAGGTGATTTAAACATCATCTACATCATTCCCAAACTTTTCTTAAAGAAAATCAAATCAAAAAGAATTAAAAAGGAGGAATGGTCATTTTGGCCAATTTCACTCTCATGCCTACTTTGGCTATTCCTAGCACTCATTCTTAACCGAAAAAATTCTTGATCTCTGTACCCCTTGCTAGTACACATAATGAGGTACCAAGGCCCACCTTTGGATCTGCTAAAAACATTGTGTTACTTATTTTAAATTGCATTTGAAAATTGAATCTAATGCATATGCATAGATCACCCCTATTTCAAAAACCATCTTTTTGAGATCCACTTTCAAAACCCTTGCAACCAGAGACTACCTAGCACTAGTGGAGATTACTCAAAAAAATTGAAACTAAAATTCAAAACTTTCTTTCATGCGGCCATTTAATCAAACACTTGGCAGGCAGGTTTAAACCTAAATCATAGCTCACTATTTTGAACAGGGTTTTGCCCCCATTTGATCATCATTTATCTTCTTTGTCCCCTCTTGGTCTAACCAGGCCCTTAGCACCCACTCCCCTAGCCCCTAGTGGCATTGCCATGCCATGCCGAGCCACCCCACGTCGGCCGACCGTGCACTCACCGCAGCAGACCATCTCCCCTTCCTCTCCATGTCTAGGAGGTAGCCAACACCTCACCGCCACCCCCTGTCCCTTGCCTGAGCCCAGTAGTGTAGTGGACCACCAAGGACAAACTGCGCCCAGTGCCACCGCACCATGCTAGTGCCGCCCGCAGAGCGCGCTCGGTCCCTGCTCGCCCAGACCGCCTCTTGGCCGCAGCCCGCGCCCGCTGCTCCGCCTCGACCTGGGGAACACCCTAGACACCCCCGCTGGTCGCCCAACGCCTCATAGCCACCGCTCGCCGTGGACACCGCCGCCTCTGCCGCTTAGAGCGCCACCTCGCCCAGATCGCATACCACCGCCCCTACGCCCGCATTCACTTCCTAGAGCACCGCCAGGGTACCACACGTCGATCGCCACCCTCAGCCATGCCTCTACCCCACCGTAGCCATGTCGCCACCGTCGCCTGCCTATCCCGCTCGGTCTCACCGTCGGGCCTATAAAAGGAGCCCTCCCCAGCCTCTCTTCTCCACACCATTCCACTCCCCTCACCTCTCTGAACCTCACCCACCTATAGCCGGAGTAAGGTGAGCTTTGCCTCGCCGGAATTGGAGCCGGAGCAGCCGCGGTAGGAGGAGAAGGGCGCCGCTGATTGCGACCACCCCAAGCTCTGCCGCAACCGCGCCTCGCCTCGCCGTCGTCTTCCACTTTGTTTGCCCGCCTCGCCGACCCCGCTGGAGCCCTGATACGTCCCCAGCAGACCCCCACCGAGCCGCTAGGGTTCGATCTCGCCGGCGACCTGTTCGTCGTTGACGACGACCCTCAGCCGTAGATCTGCCTTCTAATCCTACGGCCCACAGCGCGCGTACCGTTTCGCGTGTTAAGTGCCGCGGACAAGCGGGACCCCCCTGTCAGCTGAGCCCCGCGCCGCGGAGCGCCACTGGGCCAGCCCACGTCGTTTCCCGCGCTAGCCCACACATTCAAATCTGGATTTTTCTTTTTAGTTAAATCTAGTTTTTGTCCACTATTTTAAAATTTAATTCTGGGAGTTTTACAAATCCAAATTGCATGAAACTAATTTTGCCTGAAAGGTATTAAGATAATATATACAAGCCCGTTGGATGTAATTCAATTAGAGTTAAGATCTCTCCTAGTAAAAATAAGAAGACAGAAGCATTTGCAATTTGCAACATTTTTATAAAATCAACCAAGTTAGCTTTTGAGTTGATTCCAACTCTCAAAAATCACATTTCATTATATCTATCTAAATATGTAATAATATTAAGGTTTACATGCAGTGACTTTGGACTAGTACCAAAACAATGCTATATAGGCATTTCTAGTCACTTTAAATCATTAAATAATGAACTTAAACCAAAGTAATGTTGATCCAACCTTTAAATCTCATTCCCACATGTTAGAATATGTGGTGAGGACATGTGTCCACATGATCCCATATTTTGGTGGTGAATATTAAATTTTAGTTATGTTTTCAATGAGTAGAAATTACTTTTCTAAAATAAAAGGGATGAAACTATGGAATTAAACTTGTGATGTTTGTGATGATAATAGATCATAAAATGTGTGTCTTAGAATGCTACTTAGTTTAGTTAAGTATTGTTTGGTGATTGTGCACTCCCTATGTATTTATAGACGATAGTACCGACCAAGCTTTCGAGGAGGAGGAGTTCTACCAAGAAGAAGAAGAAGAAGAAAACTTCAACCACTGCACCAACCAAGGCAAGCTACTATTAGCAAGCTAGCACTTTTAAGTGCAAGCCACCATTAACAATGCAAGCTAACACTTGCAAGTTTAGTGCTTAGCAAATTAGAATCAAACTAGATGGTTTAGCAAAGATGCCTTAAGCATGCTTTGATCACACTCCCTTTTAACTATTATTACCCCAAGTCTTAGTTACAAGTTTTACCCCTCTTAGGTGATACAAAGTTCTTTACTTGTTTAGAAGGTAGCATAAAAAGTATAAAACTTGACCTATTTAGAAACCTTTAAATGTCATTCTATGGCATGAGATTGAACCCATTGTTACCACCTTGGTGAACACTCTTAACTTAGTATTCTAGAGTAGATCCAAAAACTTGAGTCACTGTAGATGGGAACACTTGGTGAAAATGAATTATGAAAACCTTGGAATGATGAGTCATTCTATTGAGATGTTTTGACATGTGTTGAGAAACACAAATGATGGATGATGATGAAAATGTTGGGGCATGAGCCTTAACCCATTTATAAAACTAATGGTTGGATTCGGATGCGATACCATTGCAAATTTACCGTACAACCACATTACCTGAATTGGGTAAGGCTTAGCTGGAAATTTATATGCATTAGTATTAGTTCCCTCACGGGAGAGGTCTGAGCTGAGGCTACCTCTCATGATGTCCACCTATGCAGTGCCCAAGATGACTGATGGTCATGGTTGGGAGGCCATACTCATAGGAGAGGTGCTTATACTAGGGTGTGTAAAGGGAAGGTTATGTTTGATTATCTGCATACTAAGTATGATGATTCAGGGTTATCCCTGACAGATGTATCGAATCTTGTGGTGAAAGTGTACCACCTCTGCAGAGTGTCAAACTATTCGAATAGCCGCATCCGCGGTTATGGACAGTTGGAATGGCCATACTGTTTCGTTGTCAGATGTTCTCTAAATACTTTGAAATGAATGACGAATCTTGACTTGACCACAACAGGGTTGTGTTTATGACAATAGTTTTTCCCAACTTAAGTGATTCTAGAGTTTTACTTTATCTTTCTTTGCTTCAGAACTCAGCTTAGGTTTCAAACTTCACTTTATAGTTAAACATAGAGTTAGCACTTTAATCTAGATTCATAATACTTGTTAGTGGTAGTTTGCGAGTACTTAAAGAGTACTCATGGCTTTTATCCCTGGCTATTATCATGGCCAGACTATGAAGGAGACTATCAAGATGATGGCCAACAGGACGGCTATGATAACTAGGACTATCTACCTTCGTCGGCATTGCATGTGCCCCTGAAGATGGACCCCACCGCTACGCTTATCTTTTATTTCCGCTGCTTGTTGTATTAAGAATGGATCATGAGATCCTTATTTGTGTAAGATCTTATGCATGGTTTGTAATGGATGATGTACTGTGATATCCAATCCTTTATGTCTCGCAAAAATGGTAATCCTGGGATTGCGAGGTATGGCATAACGGGCATCTGGGATTAAAAATCCGGGTGTTGACAAGTTGGTATCAGAGCCATCCTGACCATAGGAGACCCTAGTCAGAATGGACGTCAAACAAAACTTAGTTTCCAAATCAAAGTGAGTATTTATGAAAAACTATCTCCTCTCTTACCCTTGTGGATTCTTTCTCAAAAATTCATGTTCCTCAAAATTCTTCCACTACTACTTAAAATTTGACACACTTGATCACTTCACTAACTTCCTCATCGTTAATTCTTGTAGATGGAGACTCAGTTCAGCAAGTTTTACTAGTTGGGAAACGGAGGTTAGCTGATCTTCGAGAGGGATCTAGATTCACTGTCAGAGTTACTGGGACACCCGCACCCGGAGTTTCTTGGAGCTCAACTTCCAGGACCCCCAGGAGGAGACCTACAGTGGCTAGTCACCGCAGATCTTAGAGGAAGCATTGAAGCACCAACTTCTGGGAGAATTCAGTTCTCCGTGACAGAGAACAACTGGCTAGATGGATTAGCCAGGGCAATGCATGAAGCTCTCGCACGTCTATGTGCCCTCAGCGTCAACAAGACCCAAGGAACCCGTTTTACCCACTATGCAAGACGTGATTTCATGGGAATGCCAATGGAGATGTCGAGCCACCCCGAGTTGAGGCGTCAAGTGGAGAACCTTGACTTCTTGCTTCACGACAGACAGCAGGAACTGGACAATGCTACAGAGTTAGCCAACCATAACCGTGCCATTGCCGACCCGAAGGCCCAGACTTTCGCACTGCTTGTCCAAGACCATCAGTATCTTCGCCGCCAGCATGCCAAGAAGGATAGCACCATCACCCGTCTTTGCAAGAAGGTGGCTGACCTCGAGAAGACCATCAAGGAGCAGGAAGCTCAGCTTGCAGCAAAGGAAGAAGAAGGTGAGGGTAAAGACATCCAGGGAAACATGGACTCTTACCTCAGCAACGATGATGATTTTTTGGCGGAGGATGCCGTAGACTTCTACACTGATGATGAGGACTCCGACTTCATCGACGATGAGTAGATGCACTAGAGCACTATCGTAGCATGAGATGTATCGATCTCACTGTATCTTAGTTTGCAGAATGGTTCTTCAAACCATCTGTTTTCCCTTTGATTGGTGTGGTGTGTGTTGTATCATGTGCTTGCTTGCATGAATGAAAATGAAGTTAGTGAAAAACCTGAGTCTAACTCAAAGTTTTAGCTTTGAAAACCCAAAACCATGAACCTTAGAATTTCCCTCTTACCCCTATATCTCAATCTTCAGATGACTCGTGGAAACCAAGGAGGGAGTAGCTCGTCGCAAGACCCAATGCTGCAGATCTTGCAGAATCTCATAGCAGACCGTGAAGCAAGCAGGGCAGAACGCCAAGCCAACTTAGCAACACTTCAACAGATCGCCCAGATGGCTCTCAACAACCAAGGGCATGGAAATCAGGATCACCAAGGATCCAAACTCAAAAACTTTCAGAACACTAATCCCCCAATCTTCAATCAATCTGAGAACCCATTAGATGCTGATGACTGGTTACAGACCATGGAGAACAACTTAGAAGTTACCAGAGTTGATGAAAATGAGAAAGTTCTATTCACCACCCACTATCTGGCAGGAGATGCAAGAGCTTGGTGGAATAGCATCCGCAATATGAACCATGGTCAAGTGATGACATGGGAAGCATTCAAAATCAAGTTCAGCCGCACCCATGTGCCGCAGGGTCTAGTCAACAGAATGCGAGATGAGTTCCGCGAATTGAAGCAAGGAAGAATGATTGTGGTAGAGTACCGCAACAGATTCCTGTCACTTGCCAGATATGCACCTGATGAGATCAACACGGAGACCAAGAAGAAGGGAGATTCTTGAACAGACTGCATGATGAGATGCAGACTGTCCTCGTCAACATCTGCTTCCAGGATCTCGAAGAGCTAGTCGACTCTGCCATCCAGATGGAAGGGAAGATTAACCAGGCAAACGACAACCGCAAGCGTCGTATGATGCAGCAGTCTGGATCCAACAGTCACCAGAAGTACCGTCCCAACCCTTCACCGGGATATGCACCAAGGAACAACCGACCCCCAAATTCTCGCCCAAGCTACCCCAACCGTAGCGGGGGCAATGTGAAGTCCGGAGGAAACAATCGCAACTCCGGTAATGCCAACAATTTCAACCGTGCACCTCCCAAGAACCACAACAACAACAACAACAACAACAACAACAACAACACTGCACCCAGAACTGGCAGCAATGATGTACCTGCTGCAGTCAAGGACAAGTCCCAGATCACTTGTTTCGACTGTGGAGTGAAAGGTCACTACTCCAATGAGTGTCCCAAGAAGACTACAGCCAATGCCAATGTTAATGCCCCAGCTCAGCAGCAGCGTCGTGTTCAACCAGGAAGGAGATTTGCCCAGGGAACCCTCACAACCGCAACGGTCGTCTCTTCCACATGAATGCAGAAGAAGCCTAGGAAGCGCCAGATGTAGTGTTGGGTATGTTTTTTGTCAACTTAGTTTTAGCAAGAGTATTGTTTGATTCGGGAGCATCGCATTCATTTTTCACCGAAGAATTTGTATGCACTAGTAAGATTTGTCCAACCAACCTGAAGCATGTCATGATAGTTCAAATCCTCGGTTGAACAACCAAAGCTAGAAAAAATTTCAAAGCGGTACCTATCAGAATACATGGGATAGATTTTTATGCCAACCTAATTGTACTTAGCACCAAAGGTTTGGAAGTAGTACTAGGTATGGACTGGATGTCAAGGCATAAAGGATTGATAGACTGTGCTAAGAAAGCCATCACCGTGACCAGTAGTTCTGGAGTCACAGTAGAGCATATCTCTGAAACCTTACCCCGTCAATTCAAGGGCAACCAGAGTGTAGCCTTGCCCACCATAGACCAAGTCAGAGTAGTCTGTGAATACCCAGACGTATTCCCAGATGAATTGCCAGGTATGCCCCTGGATAGGGATATTGAGTTCATTATCGAACTAATCCCCGGAACCGGACCTATAGCCCAGAGACCCTATAGCATGAACCCCTCAGAATTAGTGGAAGTGAAGAAGCAGTTAGATGCTATGCTAGCAAAAGGTTTGATTCAACCAAGTGCATCACCATGGAGATCACCAGTGTTATTCGTCGACAAAAAAGATGGAGGCAACCGTCTGTGTATAGATTACAGAAAGTTGAACGATGTCACCATCAAGAACAAGTACCCCTTGCCAAAGATAGAGGATTTATTTGATCAGTTGACTGGAGCCCAGGTATTCTCAAAGATTGATCTTAGGACTGGTTATCACCAACTTAAGATTCGTGCAACGGATATTCCAAAGACCGCCTTTACTACTCGCTATGGTTTATATGAGTATACGGTTATGTCTTTTGGATTAACCAATGCCCCTGCTTATTTCATGAATCTCATGAATAAGATCTTTATGAATTTCCTAGATAAATTTGTAGTTGTGTTTATCGACGACATCCTTATCTACTCCAAGTCAAAAGAAGAACATGAGCAACATCTGAGAGTATCCTACAAACCCTGAGAGAGCATCAGTTATATGCCAAGTTCAGCAAGTGTGAGTTTTGGCTGAAGGAAGTAGGATTCCTAGGACATATTGTGTCTGCCGGAGGAGTCTCTGTTGACCCCGCCAAGATCAAAGATGTCGAAGAATGGGAAGCCCCAACCACTCAAACCCAATTCCGTGCATTTCTCGGATTAGCGGGATATTACCGCAAGTTCGTAGAAGGATTCTCGAGCATAGCCCGACCAATGACCCAATTGTTGAAGAAGGACAAGAAGTTTGAATGGACAGACAAATGTGAAGCCAGTTTTCGGGAGCTGAAGAAGAGATTGATATCAGCCCCAATATTGGTCATGACAGACATCAAGAAGCCGTTTGATGTATATTGTGACGCATCCAAGATTGGTCTAGGGTGTGTATTGATGCAAGAAGGAAAATCATCACGTATCTGTCTCGACAACTGAAGCAGCATGAGCAGAACTATCTGACCCATGATCTTGAGCTAGCAGCTGTAGTTCTAGCATTGAAGACATGGCGTCATTATCTGATGGGTAATCGCTGTGAGATTTTCTCAGATCATAAAAGCTTGAGGTATATCTTCACTCAGAAGGAGCTGAATATGAGGCAAAGAAGATGGATAGAGTTAATCAAGGATTATGACCTTGACATTCACTATCACCCCGGCAAAGCCAATGTGGTAGAGGATGCTCTTAGCAGATTGCCGTGTAGGCTTAACACCATGATCAAGGAGAACCAACCAGGTTTGTATGAAGAATTGGAACAGTTCAGGACTGAATTAGTTAGCAAAGGATTCCTAGCTAGCATTGAACTTCAACCCACTTTGATTAGCCAAATCAGGGAAGCCCAGAAGGGAAATGAAAGTATCAACGGAATCAAACGTCGTATTGGTACAGGAAAGGTACCTGGATTCACCGAAGACGAAGAAGGAGTACTGTGGTACAAAGGATGTATATGTGTGCCAGCAGATTCAGAGTTGAAGCAAGTTATCATGAAGGAAGCTCATGATACTCTTTATTTTATCCGCCCCGGAGGAACGAAGATGTATCAGGATTTGAAAGAGCAATTTTGGTGGCACAAGATGAAGAGAGAGATCGGAAGCTACATCGCCAAATGTGACATCTGTCAAAGAGTCAAGGCAGAACATCAGAGACCTGCAGGACTGTTGCAACCATTGCAGATTCCGGAATGGAAATAGGATTCCGTCGGAATGGACTTTATCACCGGTTTACCTACGTCTAGTAGGGGAAATGACTCAATCTGGGTCATAGTTGATAGACTGTCCAAGGTAGCCCCGTTTATACCTGTCAAGACAACTTACCAGAGTGCAAAGCTAGCAGAACTATACATTGCTAGGATTGTTAGTCTACATGGAACCCCCAAGACCATAGTATTAGATCGAGGAACCCAGTTTACCTCAAGATTTTGGCAGAAAGCTCAAGAAGGATTAGGAACCAAGTTGAACTTCAGCACAACATATCACCCACAAACAGATGGACAGACTGAGAGAGTCAACCAGATCCTAGAGGATATGCTTAGAGCTTGTGTGTTAGAATACGGATCGAAATGGGAAGACTACCTGCCTTTCGCAGAATTCTCATATAAAAACAGTTATCAAGCTAGTTTGCAGATGGCACCATTTGAATTCCTATACGGAAGAAAATGTCGTACCCCTTTGAATTGGTCGCAAGTAGGAGAGAGTCAGATTTTTGGACCCGAAATTCTCCGCGAAGTAGAAGAGAAAGTTCACAAAGTCTGTGAGCACCTCAAGACCGCCCAGTCCAGACAAAAGAGTTATGCTGACAAGAGAAGGAGAGACCTGACTTTCAATGTCGGAGATTTTGTATATCTCAAGGTTTCACCCTTGAAAGGAACTCAATGCTTTAGTTTAAAGGGAAAGTTAGCCCCCAGATATATCAGACCTTTCAAGATTCTGAACCGTCGAGGAGAAGTATCATATCAGCTGGAACTGCCTGAACAGATGTCAGCCATCCACAATGTGTTCCATATCTCGTTACTTCGCAAATGTCTGGAAGTGCCCGAGAAGACTGAAGTTTTCAAGAACTTTGATCACCGAGCTGTGGAAATCAACAATGATCTAACTTATCGGGAAGTACCCATCTGTATCTTAGAAGAAGCTTACAGAACCACCAGGACCAGGAGTATCAAGTTTCTCAAGATTCAGTGGAGCAACCATACCGAGGAGGAAGCTACTTAGGAGCGAGAAGATTACATTAGGACAGAGTTCCCAGATCTCTTTAGTTCCTAGTTTTCTTTGTAAATCTCGGGACGAAATTTTGTTTAAGGGTGGAAGGTTTGTAACATCCCAAAACTACAATCCAAGCTTATCAAGGTCAAATCAACCAAAAATGGGGTTAACAAAAACTTTTCCAAATTTAAAATGAAAGCATTCATATATGTGTGCATTTAAAATAGGAGTTGTTTGAATTGCCATGATTGTGTGATCCTTTACTTGTAAAATGTTTCTTAGGTGATTTAAACATCATCTACATCATTCCCAAACTTTTCCTAAAGAACATCAAATCAAAAAGAATTAAAAAGGAGGAATGGTCATTTTGGCCAATTTCACTCTAATGCCTACTTTGGCTATTCCTAGCACTCATTCTTAACAGAAAAAGTTCTTAATCTTTGTACCCCTTGCTAGTACACATAATGAGGTACCAAGGCCCACCTTTGGATCTGCTAAAAACATTCTGTTACATATTTTTAAATTGCATTTGAAAATTGAATCTAATGCATATGCATAGATCACCCCTATTTAAAAACCCGTCGTTTTTAGCTCCACTTTCAAAACCCTTGCAACCAGAGACTACCTAGCACTAGTGGAGATTACTCAAAAATTTTGAAACCAAAATTCAAAACTTTCTTTCATGCGGCCATTTAATCAAACACTTGGCAGGCAGGTTTAAACCTAAATCATAGCTCACTATTTTGAACAGGGTTTTGCCCCCATTTGATCACCATTTATGTTCTTTGTCCCCTCTTGGTCTAACCAGGCCCTTAGCACCCACTCCCCTAGCCCCTAGTGGCATTGCCATGCCATGTCGAGCCACCCCTCGCCGGCCGACCGTGCACTCACTGCAGCAGACCATCTCCCCCTTCCTCTCCTTGTCTAGGAGGTAGCCAACACCTCACCGCCACCCCCTGTCCCTTGCTCGAGCCCAGTAGTGCAGTGGACCACCGAGGACAAACCGCGCCCAGTGCCACCGCACCATGCCAGTGCCGCCCGTAGAGCGCGCTCGGTCCCCGCTCGCCTAGACCGCCTCTTAGCCGCAGCCCGCGCCCGCCGCTCCGCCTCGACCTGGGGAACACCCTAGACACCCCCGCTGGCCGCCCAACGCCTCACAGCCACCGCTCGCCGTGGACACCGTCGCCTCTGCCGCTCAGAGCGCCAGCTCGCCCAGATCGCATACCACCGCCCCTACGCCCGCATTCACTTCCTAGAGCACCGCCAGGGAACCACACGTCGATCGCCACCCTCAGCCATGCCTCTACCCCGCCGTAGCCATGTTGCCACCGTCGCCTGCCCATCCCGCTCGGTCTCATTGTCGGTCCTATAAAAGGAGCCCTTCCCAGCCTCTCTTCTCCACACCATTCAATTCCCCTCACCTCTCTGAACCTCACCCACCAGTAGCCGGAGCAAGGCGAGCTCTGCCTCGCCGGAATTGGAGCCGGAGCAGCCGTGGCAGGAGGAGAAGGTCTGAGCTGAGGCTGCCTCTCATGATGTCCACCTATGGAGTGCCCAAGATGACTGATGGTCATGGTTGGGAGGTCATACTCATAGGAGAGGTGCTTATACTAGGGTGTGTAAAGGGAAGGTTATGTTTGATTATCTACATACTAAGTATGATGATTCAGGGTTATCCCTGACAGATGTATCGAATCTTGTGGTGAAAGTGTACCACCTCTGCAGAGTGTCAAACTATTCGAATAGCCGCATCCGCGGTTATGGACAGTTGGAATGGCCATACTGTTTCGTTGTCAGATGTTCTCTAAATACTTTGAAATGAATGACGAATCTTGACTTGACCACAACAGGGTTGTGTTTATGACAATAGTTTTTTCCCAACTTAAGTGATTCTAGAGTTTTACTTTATCTTTCTTTGCTTCAGAACTCAGCTTAGGTTTAAAACTTCACTTTATAGTTAAACATAGAGTTAGCACTTTAATCAAGATTCATAATACTTGTTAGTGGTAGTTTGCGAGTACTTAAAGAGTACTCATGGATTTTGTCCCTGGCTATTATCATGGCCAGACTATGAAGGAGACTATCAAGATGATGGCCAACAGGACGGCTATGATAACTAGGACTATCTGCCTTCGTCTACATTGCATGTGTCCCTGAAGATGGACCCCACCACTATGCTTATCTTTTATTTCCGCTGCTTGTTGTATTAAGACTGGATCATGAGATCCTTATTTGTGTAAGACCTTATGCATGGTTTGTAATGGATGATGTACTGTGATATCCAATCCGTTATGTCTCACAAAAATGGTAATCCTGGGATTGCGAGGTATGGCATAACGGGCATCTGGGATTAAAAATCCGGGTGTTGACACCACCCTTTGGTTGTGGTTCGCCAACCTGGAGCATAAAACTCTTGATTTCTGGGCGCCAGCTAGACCTCCGGGGAAACCGTAATTGTCTTTACTGATAGCGTGGTTCTTGGTAGATGACCGTCATGGATCGCCCATTTAAGGTTGCCAATATCGCCTTTCTCGCTGCCGCTTTGACACGATGGGGTTTGCCACCACTATAATCGTGGTGGGTGCCTGCTTCAGCTTAGCTACGCCATCTCTAGCCCTCTACATCCTGGTTTCTCCTCCACACTGGCCCTCACTTTTATCGCTTGTCGTGACTCCCATGTCTTCCAGTACGTGCTTGCAAGATAGGATGTAGGAGGCTGATCCCGTGCTCACTCCTACTTTCCTGTTGCCCGGCTGGTGTAACATCCCAGCATTTAGGACTAAACAAAGGGTAGATTCAGGATTTTTTGTATCTGCGTGCATGCATTTGAAAATCTAGATAAATTTTTCGCAAACTAAAACCCTAGAGCGATCAGAGTCTCTCTTGCTTCGATGGATTAGAGATTAGCCATCTCAGTGAGTGTGATAGATTTTGACATGACCTTTAGGTATTATCTGTGTTCTTGGAGGGGTAGAATTTGAAATTGACTTTGAATTTCCAAATTCAAATCAAATTTGAATTTAGAAATTCAGGAATAATAATACTATAATTAAGTAAAAAAGAAATGATTCTAATAATGATATAAAAGAATTATTTATTAATAAGAACACGTGAAGTATTACATTATTCTTTTACGATAAAAGAATAAAAGTAAATTACAATTAAGCAAATGAAATAAGGAAAATTGAATAGATTAAAGTAATTCAAACAAAATCAAATAAGTAGAAGTGCTTTAATAAATCATATAAGTATTACATGGTTTTTACAAAAGAATAAGAAAATTATAGTAACTAAAATCTAAACTAAGATTCCTATATCTAGTCTTGATATTCTTGTATTCCTTCTTGGTACCTGCAAGATAAGTCAAAAATAAACAAAGGAAGGGCTTATTGGGGTTAGAATACTCTCAGGTTTAGTAATGAAATGCATTGCTTTGCCTCATCATTGAGTGGTATTAAAAAAAGGGCCAATGTAGTATCTATTCATATCAGTAGTTGGCTTTAGTTCAACATCATGGGCTTAAGAGCGGAAATTTCACCAATTTAGTAAAAAGTAAAAGTCAAAGCAGTAATCCCAGCAAAAGATCTAGTTTCACTTGGTCTCATCCAAAAAGAATGGATCCAAAAGGGTGGGAAATTGCACTAGTGGGTCCCAACAACAAGCATCTTACACAACACATGCAGCCTCTATGCTGTCAACAGCACAAGGCAAGCATTGGGAGCAGCAGAGAAGGAAGCCATCAGCCATAGCCAACAAAACAAGTCCATCTCTTCCATCTCATTTCCACAATATTTCCTCCACTCTCACAGCACATCATCTCCTATTTCCCTTGTGTTTATCACACCTCAAGAACAAACTATTCTCCCCACACCACAAGATTACTCACCCAGATCACCATCACATCTCTAACTCTGGTTGCTCAATGGAGCCATCCATGAGCTAGAACAAGGAGGTGATCTAGATCAGGCAGGAGCTAAACCAGGAGTAGAAGGTGGATAAAGCCACAAGATCAAGCAACAGTTGATCTAGAGGAGTTACCATATCAACCACAACCTTCTCATTAAGCACATTTGTCTACTCGGCAAGTACAGGTTGATCACCATTTTTTTCCTTAGCATATGTTCTTACCAGATCCTTTGGGAAAATAATTATGGTGAAGGATATTCCCAGATCTGCATACAGTGGTATGAAAACATCATCACAGAGATATTTAGGCAACATAAAGTACTTGTTCTTAGCCAACAACATTCTCAGCCTTGTGTATCATTGACCAAGATCACATATTAGGGTTGTGCATCTAGATCATCCAAACCGGATGATATCATTTTTCCACACCCTACTTGGCAAGTCTAGCAGATCCAGTAGTGTAGACCACTATGTTCCATCCTAAAGGAGGCATCATAGTGGCATCTCATTAGTGAATCTACACAGCCCAAGGGAACAACACCACATAATCATTTTACTCGCTAAAATTATCTAGGAATCATATGACCACTGTCTTACTGACACTAGTTGGACATTAGCCAAATTAGTTTCAAGGCAAACTAAAAGGCAACAATATTATATGATCATGGGTGAAAGGGTAATTGCCCCTATGTGTGGTTTTGGTGATTAATGGCAATCCCTATGGACTAATGTTTTCATTGAGTTTTATATAAAGGAATATTCTATAGGTCATGCTTGTACTCCATATGTTGGATTCAAGTATGGATGCCATGAAGATAAATATATACCTTGAGTTTTGGAATCAAGATCATCGAATTGAAGATAAGAATATGATATTTTAAAGATCTTGAGAGTGTGATCTCAATAGAATAATTCAAGATATGGCTCTAAGTCGGTGTCATGATAGCCTCATTAGTTGAGCTATGGTTAACTAAGATTTAGAGCATGTAATCAAATGAAGAATTCTTTATGTACCTCAAGATATTGAGATGGAGCATGAGATGATACTTGGTTGAACAATACAAAGAGTGAAGAGTGATTTCAAGTTGGTCAACACATGAAGCATAAAGAATGTACCACATGGATCTTGTGGTATGGTAAGCCTTGTCATTTATGCATCATGAACTAACCAATTATATATGTGCCTTTGCATTTTCTATATGGGATAGGTATCTTTCCATGGGCATGCTTCAAAAGTGAAGATCTCATATAGCCCATGAGAGGATGACATCATGGCGATCGTCATCAAGGTTGAGAAGGGCAAGTTCAAGATAAGCATCTCGAGAAGATCATTTGCTTGAAGCTTGCCGTCCATATTGGTGATAATGTACATGTGAAGACGTGTCTTAATGAAGCAATCCCATAGTGGTGTATGGGGGAGCAAATTATGAGTCTTCACGAAGCAACAATGATCAAGTGATGCATTCTGGCTTGGACGGAGCTTGAAGCATTGTCATAAAGATCAAGCGGGATGCCCAAGGCAAAGGTATGGACTTGCTAGGTTTTCCTTTTACCGATCTCAAGGTAGTTGTTGGGAGACCAGGTTATAGGATAGATAGTCGCACTATCAGGAGGGGCTTTCGGTTGGGTAACTTGATCACATTGTCGGAGGGAGCTCGGTCCTTTGCATACTTTGTATCTTCCTATTTTATTTCTTCTTGGTTTTTTGCCATGTGAGATTCTTGAGCTTGTTGCTAGCTCTTCAACAAGCCCAAGTTCATCGAAAACGGAATTCGTATGCATCTTCTATGGCATTTTCAAGTTTGAAGGTTTTACCGGTTCTTCTCATAGGGAGGCTTCATACCTTTCTTCATTTTGTTATACCCTCCTTTGTTTGACTATGATGTTTTCATGCACCATATTGTATATCTTGTTGTCCTCATCAAAACCAGCCCAAGATCATCAAAATCGGAGTCCAGATGCAAAAGTTATTGCGTTTTTTGTGAAGTCTATTTCATCCCGGTTGTGGGTCCGGTTCAACCGACTCCCGCACCGGACGGTCCGGTGCCACAGCCGTTTAGACTGGATCTGAAATGGGATTTTCTAGTTTTTGCGACTAGGTCTATTCAGAGTTGGCAAACAGAGGTTTTCCGGTTTGTAGGTCGGTCCTCCGGCCTGGGGACTGAGTTTTCCGGTTCTAGGGCCGGTCCAACCGACTTTGAAACTGAGTTTTCGTTGTTTTCTCTCCAACTGCCATATTTGCTTATCCCTATAAAAGGGGGTTCTTCCCCCAATGTTTTTGGGCATTCTTGACCACAAAATTGACCTCCATTGTTAAACCTCTTGAGCTTGCTTCCTCTCCCTCCCTCCTATGATTCTTGCATCTTTTTGAGGGCTTTGGAAGAGGAGATCTAGATCTACAATCCTCACCAATCAATTCCTCCTCTAAGTGAGGGGAACCCTTTGGATCTACATCTTAGAGTCATTGGTTGACTTCCAGCATTGTTATTCCTCTCTAATTCCTCCCTAGCACTTGTTGCTTTGGTGGGATTTGAGAGTGAAGGATTTGAGAACCCTTGGTGGTCTTGCTTTGCATTCTTGTATAAGTGTTGAGCTCTCCATTACGATTTGTTCGAGTGAGAGATCGTGAGCTTGTTACTGTTGGAGGGTGACCTCCTAGTTGGCTTGGAGGTTGGTGCCACGGTGTCCTCTTTGTGGAAGATTGTGAAGAGACCCGGGCTTCTCCTTCGTGGAGCTTGTTGAAGTGGTTGTGGAGCTTGCCATCTTCAGAGTGGAGGAAAATCTAGCCATAAGGAAAGGGCCTATTCCTTCGTGGGATAGACTCGGAGAAGAAGGTGAGCCTTCGTGGTGTTGGGAAATCCTTCGTGGAATCCCACACCTCTCCAACGTGACGTACCTTCTTGTAAGGGAACACGGGAATACATCTTCATATCCGTGTGCCTCGGTTATCTCTATACCCGAGCTTACTTTCCTTGTGATATCCATCGAGCTTGAAGTACTTATTTATTGCTTATATCTTGTGGTATATATTTATCTTGTGCTATCTTTCTTAGCTTAACTTGTTGTTGGTGCACTTAGTTGAGCCTAGTGTATTTAGGTTTTGTGCTTGTAAACTAGACGTTAGTTTAATTCCGCATTCTATCAAGCCAAAACCATATTAGTTTTAAAATTGCCTATTCACCCCCCTCTAGGCGACATCTCTATCCTTTCAATTGGTATCAGAGCAAGGCTTCTCCTTGTTTAGGCTTCACCGCCTAGAGTGTAAAGATGTCGTCTAGTAGTATAGTGCACAATGACACAATTATATTTGGTGGGACAAATTATATTTTATGGATAAATTGCTTGCTTTGTAATCTTCGGACCTTGTGTCCAAATATTGAGCGATTTGTAGATGTAGGTTTTCTCCTCCGATGGATCCTCAAAATCTATCTTTAGAGGATGAGAAAAATGTACATCTCTAAGCTCAAGTATCTAATAAGCTCTTTTTCTCCTTGAGCCCCACAGTTAATTTGTTCTTCACAATTGTGAAGCGCAAGTCATCTCATGAGATGTGGACCAAGCTTAAAGAAATATTTGGTGGGTCCATTTCTCATAGGGTCAGTGGTATCTCTAAGGAGCTCTCTTCTCCTTCACATCATGAAGAGCTCCAAGTGGCTTCCACCTCCGGCCGCGATGAGATTTCAATTCCCTCCACTTCACCTACATGTGACAAGTCATAAGGTAATGGCATGGTGAGTGGAGAAATCGTATGTAATGATGGTAGTGGTTCTCTTTACACCAATGATTCATGTTCTATAAATCCTAATGGTGTAGAGATTTTGGACTTAAGCACTTCTTGCAACAATAATTATACATCCCCTTGTGTTGCTAGTCCTTCCATATTGTCTAGAAATTATTTGAGTACTAGTGTAGATGATATGCTTGATTTGTCTTGTTCCAATAAACAAAATGCTTCTATTTCCTCTAGTTGTGTATCTAACAATGTAGAGGAAATCAAAGACCCTATGGAGCAAGACACGATCAAGAATGAAGATTTAAGAATATCCTCATATTCATCCTCCCGTGCTCACATGTGCATTATGGCAAGAGGATAAAAGGTATCTCCTACTTTGGATCCCAACATATCTTCTCTAGATAATAGCAATGATAATGATGATAGTGATGATTACCTTGATGAGGATACTAGTGCTCTTGTGCTTGAGTTGACCTTTTTGTGTACCTCTCTTCGTGGTAATAATAAGGTTGTTGCTTGTCTCAAACACGTTATGGACACCATAACTAAACAAATAGAAACCATAGAGGAGTTGGATTTCAAACTTGATGATGGGAGTCGGAGATTCAATCTCCTTAAGAAAGAGATTACCGAGGAGAAGCACACTAATTGTCTCCTCATACAAAAATTGAATCTTATGATCTTGAAAAGGAAAAATCTATTACTGATGCTAGTGCTACTAACTCTACATCTTGTGAAGCATCTACCCTAAAGGAGAATGTTGAGCTAAGGGCTCAACTTTTGTTGCTAACTAGCAATTATGGGAAATTGGAAGAAAGTCATGAAAAGCTCTTGGCCTCTCATAATGATATTCTAATCTCCTATGATGGGAAAAAATTAGCTCGTGAGGGAAGTATCACTAAGGTCACATCTTGTGAGCCTCTTTTGGACATTAGCACAACTTCTACTCAAAATGCTATTTTGCCATGTGCTAGTCCTAGTGATCCTTCTAGTCATACTAGTGATAAACGTTGTGTTGGATTACTTGTGTTTCCTTGTTGCTCTAATAATGAAGCTTCTACTTCCTCTAATACCTATATTTCTACTAACCATGTAGAGGAAATCAAAGAGCTCAAGGCTCAAGTCACTTCTTTGAAGAAAGACTTGCAAAAGAGTCATGAAGGCAAATCCACACTCGATAATATTTTGAGTGTGCAAAAATACCCCAATGATAAAAGTAGACTTGGATTCAACTCCAATAACAAGAACAAGTCCAAGAGCAACAATAGGAAGGGCCAAGACCAAGTCAAGGATTTGGCCAAGATTATTTGCTTCAAGTGCAAGCTTGTAGGACATCATGTAAGATCTTGTCCATTGAAGAAAAAGCACTTGAATGAGAAGCAACAAGGGAAGCGGCCACAAGTTCAAGGTCAATCCCAATCTCAACCTCAAGTTGAAGCTAGACCACTTCCCAAGAAGAATCAATATAAGTCTCCCCAAGACAAGAAATCAATAAAGAAGAGAAAGGGGAGCACTTGTTGCTACATATGTCGTGAGAATGGACACTTGGCCTCTTCATGTTCAAACGGTACCTTATCTAACCCTATCATTATTGATGATGATTATTTTCTTGGGAAGGATAAGGGTGGCAATGTTTTTGCCAAGTTTGTTGGAACTCAAAGTGGTGTTAAGAAAAGAACCATCTGGGTTGCCAAGCCTATTGTGACTAACCTCTTAGGACCCAACTTGGTTGGGGACCAACAAGCTCAAACTTGATCAATAGGTGTTTGTGGAGGGCATTGGAGACTTGGCTAACTCATGAAGAATTAAGGGATCTTCATACATTATATTTTATCAAGCCAAGTTATAAGGATTATCATCTCCCTACTATATACCCAATGCTCCTCTTTGCTGTAACTCGAACTCAACTCTTTTATATTGTAAGTTACTTGCCCCTTTACATGTTTTTGGTTTTGTACCAAGTATGTGTTTGTATTTGTTGTGCCTCATGCTTTCTTATTGTGTATATTCAAGTATTTCTAGGTGTTTGGCACGTCATTTACTCGTGTGTTTTGTTTTGAGCCTCTAATGCATGTTGATGATATCTTATTTGGCTCTTTTCGAGTGGTTAATGGAACATCCCATTTTGGTGAGTGATATGCCTCACGCATCTCTGAAACCTTAAAATGTATGTACATGAGTACTACCAATTAGTATTGATATTGCAAGCATATCTAGTCACTATGTGGTGTGTCATACTCATGATAAATTCAAATTCTAAATGTCCATTAATTATCTCTAGTTGAGGTTATTTTTCCTCTTATTAAGAAAAATTGAATATCACATTATGGGGGAGTAACATGCTTCTTTTGCATATCATAATCCTAGGAAATGTGAACATATGAGGTGGTGCCACTTAGAGTTGATATTGTTGATTATCTTGTATCTAGGTGGCATGTTAGCTCAAACAAGGTCCTATTTCTGTTAGAAGCTTTTATTGCTTATCTTTTCGGTCTTTGTTTGAGTAAGAAATTCTTGGTGTAGCCTTCCTCAAATGCATATATCTATATCTTATTTGGGAGACCATTTGCTTCAAGTTATTCTAATTATTGATTTGCATGATTGTGTGACTAGTTAAAGCTATCAAGAATCTATATCTTTGCATATTGCTTAATCTTTTTATTCCTATCCTATGCTTTTTATTGTGAAGAATTATCTTTAATACCGTGCAATATACCACCGGTAATCAATTCCAATACACTCATTGTCTTTGACAATTGATACACTTGTGTGTCGTAGCATTTGTGGATCATCTTCAACTTGGATTTCACCTCTTATTGCCTTATTTTCTTTCCAAAAATTGTTGTGGCTCCCTTTGTCTTCCTTGGCTTTTGAACATATCTTTGATGATGTTTTTGATTATTATTAAATGTGTTTTAGTGGAAGTCAAACCTTTTATTCTCAGAACCTTGTGTCATTGTGAAAAGTGTTAAGGGTTTGGTTTATTTGTTGAAACTTTGCTCTTTTCGGAGTTTGTTATCTCATTCTTTCTTCTCTATTTTATTTGCTTGAATGGTATAAATCTTTGAGCATTTTTGTTTTTATTTCATCTTTTATGCTCAATAGTTTTTGCTTGGTTCATTTGTTGAACTTTGTTGAACAAATCTTGTGTTGATTTGATTCTTTGATATAGTTTGGACAACAAATGTGTTTTGTCACACCTTGTATGCCTTATTGAATATTTGGTGTTTTGTCCAAAATATATCTTCATTGGATCTTGAAAGTCTCGTGCATGCATGTTTACTAAATATATATCTTATATCATGTTTTGCTTTCTTTGATCCAATATATAGGGTATACTCCATCAAATCCTTAAATGGCTACGATGTGCATAAAATTCAAATTTCATCTCTAAATACGCACATATTTTTATGGAGTGTGTCCTATGTGTCGTGGTTAGTCTAAAGACTTTGGACCCAATAAGTTTGGGGACAAAGATGTACTTGAATGTTGTTTTAGGTACATTGGAGATGCAATGGATGTTTTTCTCATCTATAAGAAAGGTGTTGTCACCACATGATAGTTGGAGCCAAGCTAGGATGATTGAAGAATTCTTATCTACTAAATCATACCATTGCTATCTCGGTAACAAGTATCTTATGCATGTATACTATTCTTCCATCCAATCGCTTGTAAGTTGCATCTTGGCATGAATTTATTTGTTTGTAAATGTTGCGGTTCTTGCAAGGATCTTTGAAAGACTTTTGTATCCTTATTGCTTATGTGAGTACTTTGAGATGATGCATATAATGGGGAGTATATAAAATCATGTTCATGATTCACCAATCCCAAATATGCCTTCTAGCAATTTATTGCATATCAATTCCTCAAGGTACTCTCATGTGCAATATTGTTGAAATTGCATTGAATCCTTCCTTTTGATACTTGTTGCCTTTCTCAAAATATCCCAACTAGCATTAGTTCCCTTAGTGTTAGTTGTGATGTTTTTGATGTTTTTGTTTTTCTTTGGTGAAGTTCTTTGATATACCATAAGAGAAAATAGAGCCATGGGATATATATGAACTTAAGAAAAATATCCTTTTTGGTGTATCTTATGACTTCCTCTTGGATATCATGTATCCTTTTTAACCTCTTATGTGTGGATGTTTCTTTGTGGATTATTCTCATGTTTTGTCCACTTAGAAACTTATATACACAAGAGTGTTAATCTCCCGCCTTGATATCCTCGCTCTTATCCTCTTGTTTTTTATGGTATTAGTAAGGTCTTTATTTATGAGTGCTCGATTTACTTTCATTGCATATCCATGCACTCATATCTCATATTTGGTTTCTTTTGGACTTAAGCTTGTCTTGACAAGTGTACTGTTTTATATCTATACTCCTTGTATCTTGGTTGTGTTCTAAATGATATAGAGGGAGTTAGGATTCCATGTTTATGCATATTGTATTCAAATGAAACAACTATTTTATGCATGAACCTTCGGGAGCTTCCTTATTTCATTTAGAGCACTATTTGTCCATTAGATTATTTGGATCTTTTGATTGCTTGCTTCATCCGTTGAAGTTTCTTCACCTTGTTATATTTTTAGCAATATTTGATCCTCAACATAGTTTGATTTCCTCCAAGTATTCGTCATTGGATATGTGCATATGATTTCACTCATATTACGAGTAATTCACACCTTGGGTAGGAACTCACACTATATTGTCCTTCTAACCTTTTCATCCATTTTGGCACTTGTTATCAATGGGGGGAGAAGTTTTGAGGGTTTTAAGGGAAATGGTTTTGTACTTAAGATTGGTGTGTTCTTAAGTGTTTGCCTTTCATGCATTTCATCTTTATTATGTATTGCATGGTTGAATATATAGTGGAAACTCTCCCAAAGGTTATGCTTGACAATGTATGCAATGAAATTCAAGTTCATCGCACATGCATATATTGTGGGGGAGTTTGCTCTATATATGTTGGTTCCACTCACATCTCTTGCATTAATTGTAGTTTGTGTGAGTAGAATCGGTTTTGATATGGGCTAGTATATTTGTGTTACTTAACCATATCAAATACAACCTCTTGTATATAACTTATTCTCGGATAAGTTGCGTACTCGTTTCTAATATTAATTATATAAACCCTCTTGTTGTTATTGTCATCAATTACCAAAATGGGGAGATTGAAAGGGTAATTACCCCTGTGTGTGGTTTAGGTGATTAATGTCAATCCCTATGGACTAATGTTTTCATTGAGTTTTATATGAAGGAATATTCCATAGGTCATGCTTATAGTCCATATGTTGGATTCAAGTATGGATGCCATGAAGATAAAGATATACCTTGAGTTTTGGCATCAATATCATCGAATTGAAGAGAAGACTATGATATTTTCAAGATCATGAGAGTGTGATCTCAATAGAAGAATTCAAGATATGGATCTAAGTCGATGTCATGATAGCCTCATTAGTTGAGATATGGTTGACTAAGATTTAGAGCATGTAATCAAATGAAGAATTATTTATGTACCTCAAGATATTGAGATGGATCATGAGATGATACTTGGTTGAACAATACAAAGAGTGAAGAGTGATTTCAAGTTGGTCAGCACATGAAGCATAAAGAATGTACCACATGGATCCTGTGGTATGGTAAGCCTTGTCATTTATGCATCATGAACTAACCCATTATATATGTGCCTTTGTGTTTTCTATATGCGATAGGTATCTTTCCATGGGCATGCTTCAAAAGTGGAGATCACATATAGCCCATGAGAGGATGACATCAAGTGGTGATCGTCATGAGGGTTGAGAAGGGCAAGTTCAAGATAAGCATCTTGACAAGATCATTTATTTGAAGTTTGTCGTCCATATTGGTGATAATGTACATATGAAGACGTTTTTGGGCGCTCTTGACCACGAAATTGACCTCCATTATTGAACCTCTTGAGCTTGCTTCCTCTCCCTCCCTCCTATGATTCTTGCATTTTTTGAGGGCTTTGGAAGAGGTCTCTAGATCTACAATCCTCACCAATCAATACCTCCTCTAAGTGATGGGAACCCTTTAGATCTAGATCTTAGAGTCATTGGTTGACTTCCACCATTGTTCTTCCTCTCTAATTCCTCCCTAGCACTTGTTACTTTGGTGGGATTTGAGAGTGAATGATTTGAGCACCCTTGGTGGTCTTGCTTTGCATTCTTGCATAAGTGTTGAGCTCTCCATTACGATTTGTTCGAGTGAGAGACCGTGAGCTTGTTACTCTTGGAGGGTGACCTCCTAGTTGGCTTGGCAGTTGGTGCCGCGGTGTCCTCTTTGTGGAGCTTGTTGAAGTGGTTGTGGAGCTTGCCATCTCCGGAGTGGAGGAAAAGCTAGCCATAAGGAAAGGGCATATTCCTTCGTGGGATAGACTCAGAGAAGAAGGTGAGCCTTCGTGGCGTTGGGAAATCCTTCGTGGAATCCCACACCTCTCCAACGTGACATACCTTCTTGTAAGGGAACACGGGAATACGTCTTCGTCTCCGCGTGCGTCAGTTATCTCTATACCCGAGCTTGCTTTCCTTGTGATAGTCATCGTGCTTGAAGTACTTATTTCTTGCTTATCTCTTGTGTTATATTAATCTTGTTCCATCTTGCTTAGCTTAACTTCTTGTTGGTGCACTTAGTTGAGCCTAGTGTATTTAGATTTTGTGCTTGCAAAATAAACGTTAGTTTAATTCCACATTCTATCAAGCCAAAACCGTATTAGTTTTGAAATTGTCTATTCACCCCCCTCTAGGCGAGATCTCTATCCTTTCAATGGGCAACAAAATTAAAGCCTCAGACTAAGCATCATAGGTCAGGGACTAATATACATAGATCTTTGCTAGGGAATCATTTAAATAGATGAAGTTTTATGCAAACCTTCTCACAATAGCAAATCATACTGCTGTAGATCACTATTGTGCTCACTCCCAGTGGGACGCACCACGGTAATAAGTGAAGAGGCAGTGGAAGCCATTGTACCATTGACAACAATGAGAAGTTTGCTAAGAAAAATCATAGTAGGCTACAGGAGCATCATAAGTAATCATCATAGTTTTCTTAATCATCTGCTACTAAGCAGAAAATATGATCATATTATTTTCCTAGCATCAAACCTAGGAATAGAGTTTATGTTGTCAATATTGACAAGTAACAGCTCATTTTCAGAGATGATGTTCTAGGAATCATTTCAGTAGAGTTCTTTGTTAAATAAGAATAAAGTCAGGCTGGGGCATAATACCAGACGAAATCGCCAAGCATTCCAGGAAGATGTTGAGATAGCATATAGGGGCATGTCCTAGTCAGAGTAAGGGGACAATTGAGTGAGCTCCTTAATACCATAAGCACAAAACCACAACAACTAGGAGATGTTTCAATCATGTTGTATACACATGAGCTGAATTCAAGCAAATAACCTAAACATAACTTTATATAAATCTCACAGGAAAGTATGAAAACCATCTAAAACAGTTTGAATCACAAGAGAATCTACATATAATCATTCTTGAGCAAATCATGATCAACATACCGGCTAGAGGAAATTATAGTGAGCCAGAGATTGTTTATTGGAAGGAAGAGAGGAAGGCCAGAGAGAAGAAGTGAAGCCATAGTCACCAAAACCCTAGAACCATCAGAGGATGGGGCAACCAGAAATTAGCAAGATTAACAAATCAGCTTGGACAGATAGATAGATCTTGATGGTTTGCTTTTGTTTTCTTAGTTTGCTGAATAAATTGGTTGGACCCCCTCTTTCATACATTGGTTTTCAAATAGTTTGGTTTGGTTTGTAAAAGAGTAGGAAAGCTCATGCTTAAGTGGTAAAAAGAGCTTGTTTTTGACTGTGGCCTATGCTTTGTCATGACATGCTTGATATTGTTTTGGCTTTATGCTTAGTATTCTTTGTTGTAGGATGACTTGTTATAAACAATTGAGATTGCTTAATGTGACTTGGATGAATCATGCGTTGTTTTAACATATTAAAGCATAGTATAGTGGTATTCTCCTTTGATGCTTTATTCGGGTTGACTTGGCGCATGCTCACACCATGTTATGACTATCTCAAGTCACCATAGCCTTTATGATCCTTTAGTTTTCAACTTGTAGTATCACTTTATGCTTTGATCAATGATGTTTTGTTGCTCTGCATGATTATGGCCATTATTGCTCTCTTAGTTTGTCGCTCCCAGTCTTTTGCTAGCCTCCACAACCAAGTATGAGTTCCACTCATGCATCCAACTCCCTAAACCAAGTTATTCCAAAGAGTCCACCATACCTACCTACTAGCTTAAGCTATTCCAAGTATATTCATGTTTTTCTTTACCTTCCAAATTAAACTTGTTATGAGAAAACTAGTGATTAAATCTCTCAGAACTTGATGGCACACTTTACTTTTCTTGCCCTTAATAAACTTGAACCATTGTGTCGTCTATGTTGTATATGCTTGCACTTATTTGTTGGAGATTAGCAGAACCATGTTGTCATGGGGAACTCTTTCAACATTGCACTTGGTACTTGTACCTAGTTGATATCATGCTCTTTTGTCTATGGATGTCGTCAGTGTGAAATGAAAGGGGACCTTGTAAGTCCATGGAGTTATGTATTGTTGGGCCACGTAGAGATAAACAAAAACTTTTTCCCTACGCGGTGATCCCAAGATCCAGCTCAGGTAGAAGGCCACGAGGATTACCACTAGACGCGTAGTTGCGGAATTGATGAAGCACGTCGCTTGATGCAGTGCAGTCCTCACGATCTGTTCCGGTTCCACGATCCACGATCCGTACTTTCTTCACGATCGACAAAGTGTTGAACGTACAGCACCTCCGCTGGTATCCACACGTACGAGGAGGAGCGCCGGCGATGGACTGCTAGATCCGGTACGGCGGCGACAGGACGGACTGGGGCTAGGGTTTCCAACACATGGAGTGACCTAACCTTGTGCTCTAAGCACCTGCGCCCCAGCTTATATAGGGAGTGAAAGTGGGCTCCACTCACTTGTGGCCCATTCACTAAAAAGGCCTATATTAGCCACTACAAGTCTCACTTGCTGACTAAGTCCATGTCTCTATTTGGGTCCAACCCAAATAGGTTTCCTGTTTGGGTCTAACCCAAACTTGCTCCCGCTCTTAAGTGTGTGACCCGACAGGCTCATGGTAACCCGGACACGATTCCGAGTCTCACTCATGATCGATCAGTTGGTAGCGGCTCCTAGCAGAACATGCCAACTCCCAAGTACCAATAAGTCATGACGACATACCTTCCAATGCGACTTTCATCTGAGTCCCTTTTGCCTCACGATATACCTTGTCGGACTATAGGCGAATGATCGTCATCCCTTAAATAGTCCGACTCTCTTTCTCGATTCGAGATAAGTGATTCATCAGATTAACTCTTAGTCGGTTGCCTCGGTTCACACTTAATCCGAGACGCGCATGGCCATGCTTTCCGAATCATATCTTCCGAGAGGGCCTAGAGAATATCTCTCCAGATGGAGGGGCAAAATCCCGTCTTGGTTATTCACATCACGCAGCTTGATTCTCAGACGACCTGAACTCCGCCTTTATAACTTCCCAATGACGGAACAGCGTTTGACAGAACCTAAGTCGGAGATCCACAACTCGGATTGTGCAATAACCTCAGGTCTAAGGATTACATTGATTGAGACATGCAAATGACGACTTGTTCGTTACATCTCAATATGGGTCAGTCCGACTCGCTAAACTCTTTAGCCGAATCCGTGTAAGTCGGAATAGCATCTCCATGCCCATGACAAGTGGAACCTAGTCATCTGCCGACTTTCACATTGGTCTAAGTTGTGTGTCCGGCACAACCTCAATGACCAAGGACAATTAGTATGAACAACATGAATATGTAGTTCCACAATCAAATCACATATTCGATGATACATATCAGTAGTTCATACATGGACCATAACCTTATGAATACACAGGAATATCATCATTCATGATAGCCTCTAGGGCATATTCCCAACAGTCTCCCACTTGCACTAGAGTCAATCTTCCGACATCACATGTCCAGGCATCTGATGCCCATTGCTCTCAGGTGCACCTCATGCTTCGGCTGTGGAAGTGGCTTTGTCAAAGGATCCGCAATGTTTGCGTCCGTGTGTACCTTGCATAACTTGATATCACCTTGATCCACGAACTGGCAAATAAGGTGGTATCGCATGACTATATGTTTGTTCTTCTGGTGTTGTCTAGGTTCCTTGGCTTGTGCAATAGCACCATTGTTGTCACAATACACGTCTAACGGATTGGACGAGCCCTGAACCACACCAAGATCCATGAGGAAATTCCTCATCCAAACGGCTTCTTTTGCCGCCTCCGAGGCAGAAATATACTCAGCCTCTATCGTAGACGCAGACACCGTTTCTTGCTTGGAACTTTTCCAGCTCACAGCCCCTCCGTTTATCACAAACACATATCCGGATTGCGCACGAGAATCATCCGAGTTAGTGAGATAACTCGCATCCGTGTAACCCTTTACACTTAGTTCATCCTCACCTCCATAAACCAGGAACATATCCTTAGTCCTTCTCAAGTACTTGAGGATATTTTTAGCCGCTGCCATGTGGATCTCTCCAGGGTCAGCCTGGTATCTGCTCCCAACACTTAGAGCATAGGAAACATCCGGCCTAGTACAAATCATAGCGTACATGATGGATCCGATTGCAGAAGCATACGAAATCGCACTCATCCGACTTCGCTCATCAGTTGTCGAAGGACACTGAGTCTTGCTAAGTTTTACGCCATGGGACATCTATAAGAACCCCTTCTTAGACGATTCCATGTTGAACTTCTTCAACATTTTGTCCAAATATGTACTTTGACTCAATCCAATGAGCCGCTTTGATCTATCTCTATAGATCCGGATTCCTAGTATGTAAGTCGCCTCACCCAAGTCTTTCATCGAAAAACTCTTTTCCAATGATTCCTTGGTCTCTTGCAACATCTGGACATCATTTCCAATCAATAATATGTCATCCACATATAAGATCAGAAAGTTCACTTTGCTCCCACTAAACTTCTTATATAAACAAGAATCATGATCGCTCTTGATGAAGCCAAACGATTTGACTACCTTATCAAAGCGAATGTTCCAACTCCGAGATGCTTGCTTCAACCCATAAATGGATTTCCGAAGTTTGCATACCTTGTCGGCATTAGCCGGATCGACAAAACCCCCGGGATGTATCGTATACACGTCCTCGGTTAAATTTCCATTAAGGAAAGCCGTCTTGACATCCATATGCCATATCTCATAGTCGAAATAGGCTGCTATAGCTAACATGATCCGAACTGATTTAAGCATCGCTACAGGAGAGAAAGTCTCATCGTAGTCAACTCCTTGAACTTGTCGGAACCCCTTCGCGACAAGCCGTGCTTTATAGATAGAAACATTTCCATCCATATCGGTTTTCTTCTTAAAGAGCCATTTGCACTCAACGGGTCTTGCACCGTCTAGCAGATTAACCAAGTTCCAAACTTGATTTTCATCCATGGACTTTAATTCGGATCTCATGGCTCCAAGCCATGACTCGGAATCATAACCCACCATCGCTTCCGAATAAGTTGTCGGCTCATCACTGTCCAACAGCATCACATCACGAACACTTCGCAATCTGGCCGATCTTCGTAGTGTCGGTGCAATTTCCGGCTCAAGTACCACGTCCAGCTCAACCTCTAAGGCTTTTGTCGACTCGCTGCTAGCTGGTATTTCTCGAATTTCTTCGAGATGCACCGTACTCCCACTGACTCCCCGACTGAGAAACTCTTTCTCAAGGAAGACACCGTTTCGAGCGACAAACACTTTGCCCTCTTCTCGGTTGTAGAAGTAGTAACCCAAGGTTTCCCTCGGATACCCCACGAAAATACACTTATCCGACTTAGTTGTAAGCTTGTCCGACTGAAGTCGCTTGACAAAAGCTTCACAACCCAAAATCTTAAGAAAAGACAAACTCGGCTTCTTGCCAGTCCACTTCTCATGCGGTGTCTTCTCTATCGACTTTGATGGTACTCTGTTTAGTGTGAACGCTGCAGTTTCTAGACAATAACCCCAAAATGATAAAGGCAGATATGTCCGACTCATCATTGATCGTACCATGTCCAACAAGGTCCGATTCCTCCTTTCTGACACACCGTTTCTCTGCGACGTTCCTGGAGGAGTGAGCTGGGGAACTATTCCACAACTCTTTAGATGGTCATCAAACTCATGGCTCATGTACTCGCCTCCTCGGTCCGACCGAAGAAACTTTATTTTCTTGCCAAGTTGATTTTGTACCTCATTCTGGAATTCCTTGAACTTTTCAAAGGCTTCACTTATGTTTCATCAAGTAGATATATCCATATCTACTCAAATCATCAGTGAAGGTAATGAAGTACTCATAACCACCTCTAGCTGCCGTGCTCATCGGGCTGCATACATCAGTATGTACTAGTCCCAATAAGTCGGACGCCCTTTCACAACTCTTTGCAAAAGGTGTCTTGGTCATCTTGCCAAGAAGGCAGGATTCGCATGTCTCGAATGACTCCAAGTCAAACGAAGTTAGGAGTCCATCATCATGGAGCTTCTTCATGCGTTTCCAACTTATATGACCAAGCCGACAATGCCAAAAGTAGGTCATATTCAGATCATTTGGTTTTAACCTTTTCACATTTATGTTATAGACATATTCACTATCAAGATTCAAAATAAATAACCCATCCCGGACGGGCGCAAAGCCATGAAACATATCATTCAAATATAAAGAATAACCATTATTCTTAATATTCGACTCATAGCCCTATCTCATCAAACATGAGGAAGAAATGATGTTCCGACTAAGCACTAGAACATAATAACAATTATTTAGCTCCATTATGAATCCAGAAGGTAAATGAAGTTGCATTGTGCCGACTTCCAACGCAACGACTCTCGCTTTGTTTCCGACTCTTATGTCAACCTCGCCTCTTGCAACGCTCCTAGTTCTTACCAGTCCCTGCAACGAGTTGCAGATGTGAATGACTGGTCCGGTATCATATACCCAAGAACTACCAGGTGCATCAGCAAGATAAATGTCTATAACATTGCAAACAAGCGTACCTGAGCCGTAAGTCACACCTCCGCTCTTGGCTTTATCAGCCAGATACTTGCTGCAATTCCTCTTCCAGTGGCCATCCGACTTGCAGTGGAAGCAAGTGGATCCGGCTGCAGGAGATGGCTTAGTCCCTGAGGAAGCGCTTTGGACTTCTCCGCCTTACCTCCTGACTTTGCCTTCTTCTTCTTAGTCCAAGAAATCTTCTTGAACTTAACCTTGTTTTGTACCATCAACACTTGACTGGCACCTTTCTTGAGATCCACCTCAGCCTGCTTGAGCATCCCATGTAATTTAGTGAGCTTCTTATCCATACCATGCATGTGGTAGTTCGATATGAATTAGCCATATGCACTAGGAAGAGAGTTCAGAATTATGTCCGTAGCGAACTCTTCGCTAATGGGGTAGCCAAGCCTTTCCAGAGACTGCACGTAACCAACCATCTTGATCACATGCGGACTCGGTGGATCGCCATCCTTAAGCTTGCAGCTCAACAAAGCCTGAGAGACTTGACACCTCTCAGTCTTTGCCTGAGCCTAGAACATAATTTTGAGGCTTTCGATCATATCGTAGGCCTCAACATTCTCGAACTGCTGCTGCAAGTCTGGTTCCATGTGAGCAAGCATAAGACAGCTAATCTCTGTGGATTCATCACAAATCCGACGGTAGGCATTGGTGGTTGCGACAGTCGGATTCTCATCCGGCTCAGCTAGAAGTGGGTTGTCTAGGACACGGTCCATTTTTTCTTGTTTGAGAACAATTCTCAAATTACGATACCAGTTCGTGAAATTAGTTCCATTCAGCTTATATTTCTCTAAGATGGTTCTCAAAGCCAAACCGGAAATCTGAGGAAGACTGCTAGGTGCCATTGGTCTACAACAAAAAATATGCAAAACACTTAAGACGTGTATCCATAAAGAGCAAGCATATTAAACACTTTAATATTTATACTCCCACTAGAACCAACACCCCTCCGATGGTTACTTAGTGATTCGGGACCCTAAATAAGCAAGTCGACTAGTGAGCTTTAGCATCACTGCTAGCCGTCAAGTGATCTAGGTAGACAACTCCTTGTCAATCGTATCTCATACGACTCCTATTGGATGGGTGGCATCACATGCCCCGGCTCCCATCTGACTTTTCCCCAAGTCCCACAACCGTTGTGATAGACCTGTCTAGATTACCAAGTGCTTCCGCTGTAAGAGTCCAACTCGAACCCACCTAGTCGGAAAGAATTGATAGCACCTCAATTTTATGAGCCCACTACCAAAAATGTCCGACTTGTGATGGTGCAGCACTGGCGGGGAAAACGACTAGACCTTCTTTGAGGGATTATTTTCTACCAACTATCTAATAGAGGTAAAACAGAGACATAACAATAACACAAAATAAAAGCAATTATAATATGAAATGGTATGGCTCTTTTCATGGTGATCTCCATCTCTATAAAGCCTACAATCCGATTCGTGTCAACTCTTGTCACGGGCCGTCTTACACCATGTAGCCGATTTGTATACCGACTTGCATGCCTTCCGGATTCTCCAAACAGCTACACTAGCTAGTAATCCAAATTACATAGAGAATCCGACACGCGGGCTGTTATACAATAAGATGACAGCACCTAGGCTCCAGCCGGCTGACAAAAACCGTGATACGCAGATCACGTATGGATTACAAACATCACATGCACATAAGCCATACCATTCACAACATCATCCTGCAAAAACAAGTTATGCATAGATACAATATCTACCGGCATTGTAAAACTCGCAACGACATCTAAGGAGCTACGATAGGGCGAAGCTGGCGGTTCGATTCGATAAAACGTAGATCTCATCTGCATTTCAGACATGGATTTTGTCATCGGATAAAACTATTTTACCCAAATCCGATCCAGACTCCGATTAGATCAAACCCTTTGATCTTCGATCACTGCATCCGGGTTTACGTGTCACAGTCTACCCCGATGGCGGAAGCCGACCGGTAGGGGTATGTCGTTCCACGACCTTAGCAGTAAGATCACGGAAACCAGATCATCCATTCCCCCGAGTACAGTTGATCCAATCAACTTTGTACAAAACCGATCTATCTCATAGATCGACCACCAAAACTGCAATTAGATCCAATCTAACGCCAACCGCATATCCCATATGCGCGATCTCGAGCCTAAAACCAGAAGCTAACGCTCTGATACCACTGTTGGGCCACGTAGAGATAAACAAAAACTTTTTCCCTACACGGTGATCCCAAGATCCAGCTCAGGTAGAAGGCCACGAGGATTACCACTAGACGCGCAGTTGCGGAATTGATGAAGCACGTCGCTTGATGCAGTGCAGTCCTCACGATCTGTTCCGGTTCCACGATCCACGATCCGTACTTTCTTCACGATCGTCAAAGTGTTGAACGTACAGCACCTCCGCTGGTATCCACACGTACGAGGAGGAGCGCCAGCGATGGACTGCTAGATCCGGTACGGCGGCGACAGGACGGACTGGGGCTAGGGTTTCCAACACATGGAGTGACCTAACCTTGTGCTCTAAGCACCTGCGCCCCAGCTTATATAGGGAGTGAAAGTGGGCTCCACTCACTTGTGGCCCATTCACTAAAAAGGCCTATATTAGCCACTACAAGTCTCACTTGCTGACTAAGTCCATGTCTCTATTTGGGTCCAACCCAAATAGGTTTCCTGTTTGGGTCTAACCCAAACTTGCTCCCGCTCTTAAGTGTGTGACCCGACAGGCTCATGGTAACCCGGACACGATTCCGAGTCTCACTCATGATCGATTAGTTGGTAGTGGCTCCTAGCAGAACATGCCAACTCCCAAGTACCAATAAGTCATGACGACATACCTTCCAATGCGACTTTCATCTGAGTCCCTTTTGCCTCACGATATACCTTGTCGGACTATAGGCGAATGATCGTCATCCCTTAAATAGTCCGACTCTCTTTCTCGATTCGAGATAAGTGATTCATCCGATTAACTCTTAGTCGGTTGCCTCGGTTCACACTTAATCCGAGACGCGCATGGCCATGCTTTCCGAATCATATCTTCCGAGAGGGCCTAGAGAATATCTCTCCAGATGGAGGGGCAAAATCCCGTCTTGGTTATTCACATCACGTAGCTTGATTCTCAGACGACCTGAACTCCGCCTTTATAACTTCCCAATGACAGAACAGCGTTTGACAGAACCTAAGTCGGAGATCCACAACTCGGATTGTGCAATAACCTCAGGTCTAAGGATTACATTGATTGAGACATGCAAATGACGACTTGTTCGTTACATCTCAATATGGGTCAGTCCGACTCGCTAAACTCTTTAGCCGAATCCGTGTAAGTGGGAATAGCATCTCCATGTCCATGACAAGTGCAACCTAGTCATCTGCCGACTTTCACATTGGTCTAAGTTGTGTGTCCGGCACAACCTCAATGACCAAGGACAATTAGTATGAACAACATGAATATGTAGTTCCACAATCAAATCACATATTCGATGATACATATCAGCAGTTCATACATGGACCATAACCTTATGAATACATAGGAATATCATCATTCATGATTGCCTCTAGGGCATATTCCCAACATGTATATGTGTTAGAGAAACGCCTGGGCCGCTGTTCTAATCCATGCTGACATGGTGGAAACCTGCAGCGTAACGATAATGAGCTGTCTATGAAGCATTCTTCTTATAAAAAAAGAGTCCTATATTGAGAGAAAAAGAAAAAAAGATTATGAAAAGAGGAAAGAGAGAAAAAGCACCATATTCCCATGGTAAATAAGAAGATTGCTGAGATGCTCGTTGTCTGCTTGCCTTGTCATTTTGATATGTGTATTCTTCCGTATCATCGGGCAAGGGGTACCCCGTTGGCGGTTCTCTATGATACACATGTACTTACAATGACAAGAACTTACCGATGACTAAACTTGAGTAGCATGAGGAGCGGCCCTCGTATTCAAGGGACATGAGATTTCTAACTTATACTTCGTCAAGCATGTACACCATAGTTTGTTCACTTTAACCTTAATCACTTCAAGATGCTTATGATAGGGGCAATGAGAGCTGAAAGCTATAAGTACCATAATTTTGGGAAGATCTTTATGAGACTGGAATCCCTGCTTCCTTCTATGAAGGCCTTTCTTCCACCATTATATTGAGTCTCCACCTTCTACCTTTATGCACTTACTTTGAGAGCATAGTGGCCATTCTTAGTTCTATGTGCATTGTCCCAAGACTAGTTGATTGATGCATAACTTGATATTGCTTGTTTTAAACTATTTGTATCTAGTTACTCTTATGAACTTTGAAGGTGTCCTATGCAATTATATTTGATACTCTATGAGGTACAAGTTGAATGCTATTGTGCTATGTTTTCTTTATGTGAAACAAACAAACGTCTTGCAAAGCATTGTTATTCATGAATCTTTTGTTTGTGCCTTTTCATGTTGCATCATAGTTTCTTTGTCTTATTGCTAGAACTTTGTCTTTCATGTTATGATAGAAGTACTATGATCCAAGCATTGAATGTTTTACAAATACTTTGATCAAGTCTTTAATGGTGCATGTCACGTCAAAAATTATTCTTTCTTTTTATCACTTACCTACTCGAGGACGAGCAGGAGTTAAGCTTGGGGATGTTGATACATTGCAAATGTATCTATAATTTTTGATGTTCCATGCTTGGTTTTATCTACTTTCTTGTGTTTTGTCCACACTTTGGAGTACTTTTCATATGATTTCTTGGACTAACCTATTAACAAGAGCCACAGTGCCAGCTGCCTATTTTCTGCTGTTTTTGGTTCTAGGAAAGTCAAAAAATGAATATTCTCGAAATTGGACGGGACAAAAGCCAAAGTGCCTATTTTTCTGGAAGATATCTGATGCCAGAATACGAGACGGAGAAGGGATGGGGGCCGGCCACACCACCTGGCCACGCGGTCAGGCCTGGCCTGTGCCAGGGGTGGTCTGGCCGACCCCAGCACCCCATCGGCCTCTCCTTCCGCCTATATATTTCCCTCGGGACGAAAACCCTAAGTACCCGATCAAAAATCCATGAAAGAGTCTGTAGCCATCGTCGTCTCTGTCCCTAGATCGAGAGGGATCTGAAGCTCTTCCCGCCACCCTACCGGAGAGGAGAGTTCACCCTGGAGGCCTTCTTCATCACCATGCCTGCCTCCGGTGTGATGCGTGAGTAGTTCATCTCTGGACTACGGGTCCATGTAGTAGCTAGATGGCTGGTTCTCCTCCTTTGTGCTTTCATGTCTAGATCTTGTGAGCTCCGTTCATGATCAAGATCATCTATTTGTAATTCTGCATGTTGTGTTTGCGGGGATCCGATGGATATTGAGATGCTATTTCAGATTGATTATTGATTCTATCATGTCTTTGTTATTTGTGATCTTGCATGCTTTCCGTTGTTAGTAGCTATCTTGGCCAAGTAGATGCTAGCAACTCCAAGAGTTAGTATTTATGCTCGATAGTGGGTTCATGCCTCTGGTAATCTGGGGAAGTGACAGAAATCTCTAAGGTAATAGATGAGTTGTTGCTACTAGGGAGAAAACAACAATCCTTTGTTCATAGAACAATCGTATTGTTTACTTTACATGCATTTCGTAAAGCAATAATTTGTTGCTTACAACTTAATACTGGAGGGGGTTCGGATGATAACCTGAAGGTGGATTATTAGTCATAGATGCAGTTGGATGGCGGTCTATGTATAATGTTGTAATGCCCAATCAAGTTCCAAAGGAGTCAAGATGATTAGTATATGCATGTATTGCTTTCTCGATGTTTGTCAATTGCCCCGTTGTAATTTGTTCACCCAGCATGTTATCTATCTTAAGGAGAGCCACCTCTAGTGAACTATGGATCCCGGTCCTTTCTTTTACATACAATCTACAAACTGTTTACTACTTTGTGTTTACTTTCTGCAAACTATTACTTCCTTCCATTCGATATGTTTAATCCTTTGTTTTTAGCAAAGCCGGTGAGATTGACAACCTCATCGCAAGTTGGGGACAAAGTTCTGTGGTTGTATTGTGAAGGTCTCCACGTTGCTACTAGCACCGGTAGTGCGCCCTGCCAAGGCTCAGCTAGCAACACCTTTGGGGTGTTTCCTTGCTCCTACTGGTTTGATTAAACCTTGGTTTCATAACTAAGGGAAACTTGCTGCTGTGCTCATCATACCTTCCTCTTGGGGTTCCCCAACGAGCTCTACATCAACACTGAGCCATCGGGCCTCGAGAGGAGAAGGAGAGGATCGGGTCGGGGTCAACCGAACGACTGGACCGAACCTGGTGGTCAAGCCCAACCAAGTGGGCTTGACTGACCTATGGGCCCAGGCCTGAGTATATAAAGGAAATAGGTAAATTAATAAACAGGAGTAAAATGGAAATTACTAAAATACCCTCTAAATGTTCTGAGCCCTAGAAAAATGTAGAAAAATCATAAAAATACCTATAATATATCAAAGTGCTCACAAAAATAATATATAACTAGGAAAACTATAATAATGCTGATTTGAGTTAAATAAAACACAAATAAATACTAACACCATTAAATCTCTAAATGAAATTTAGTAAATCAAGGAAAGTCCTAAAATGGTTTTAAATCACTTTTGAGTCCGAAAAAGAAATATATTATCTTATAAAAATATTAATTATAGATTTGCAAGTTATCTTAGATTTTATAGAAAATAAATGTGTGTTTAATTTTATAAAAAGTATTTTCTTAAAATGTATTTCTTTTATTTTTATAAACCAAAAAAACTTTCTTATAACTTCATCTAAGTTATTTAGAATTTATTACTTCAGAAAAGGATTAATAATTTCTCCAAAATTGTTTATTACCTAATAAATTAGGTGGAACGCCAAATAAAGATTAAGTCTAAATATTACACTTAAAACCATAAATATAACTATATAATAAAAATTTAAAAGTAAATTATTAACTATATAATAATCCTTTAGAAACTTTAACTAACTATAAGTCAAAGATGTACAAGTTCATTCTGCAAATCATTAACTTATATTGGAAGTGAGTGATCTAAAGTTACATATATATCCATATTTTATATAACTCCTAAACTTGGTATTAACTAAATAAACTATATAATAAATTTACCTATTTCCCATAAACAAAACTTATAATATAATCCATGAATGTTAAACATGCTAGATCTAAATCCTTAAGGCTAAGTTTGATATTTATAAGATTTTATCTTTGATTATGTTTAGAAAAACCTTAAAACTTGATGATGCCTTTAAAAAATATGTCTTAAACCCATTATTATTCTTTTATAGTTAACTTTGGTATAATATACCATAAACTAAGAATATAATAACTCAAGTTCATTTGAACCTTATCAAAGACCATAACTTTAGCCATATTAATCTTCAGAATTGATTGACGTAACGTAAATAATATTTTTGTCAACTTTTATTCTTGTTGCCACTTCAAAAGAAACATTATGCTATTTCTTTTAAGTCATAACAACTTTAAACACGAGCCTTGTAATAATTACAAGATCTCACACAACCTAAAACTTGTATTAATATTATACTTCACCATTTATGTCTTGTATGTTAGTCTTAAAGTCTTGGAACTGTACTCTTTTGTGAAGTAAATTTAAAGATAAATAGAATCTTAAACAAATCACCTAATTGCAACTCACTTGTAATGTTAGGGGTACTTTCGGGGTTTTAAACACATGCATCTCATTACTTATGCATATTAGCATATTGCTTCTTTATACATTGTCCTTACCGGGCAATGATGGTATTTTGTAAAACCCGAGGTCCAGGGTCAAGTCGAGACATTCGACTACAATTCTTTATTATATCAAGGCAAGTTCACACTTGCTCATGTCCTTTGGTTATTTTCTATCAAATATTTACAAATTGTTATGGTCATCACCTGCATTTCAAAAAGGATGGAAGAAAATGCTATTTTCTTAATAATATGACTTTATGATTATCGACCTGAGTGGTGTTAACCTAGTATGGCGGGCAAATAGAACCATGGAAAGGTTTGTTGAGTGGTGGAGGATACATTTGCATGAGAAAGTATCATCTAGGAATTAATAAAAAATGTCGCAAGTGATTCTTGCGCTGTATATTATGCGTTAACCATGAGATCTATAATGGCTCTAGGGAAGTCAAATGGATCTTCTCCCTTTCGTATGCTGATGGACAACTTTTATCGGAGCCGTGATCCTACATCTAGGCACGTGCAAGGATGGGAACTATCAATTCCCCGATATTAGAGGTCTATGATGAAGTGCTCTCTTCAGGAATGTAAACTGGTGTAGCCATTGTCCTGAGCTAGCAAAAGGGTGGGAATACGGGGTCGCGGAGAAGGTCAGTGATCGGCTTGGATCTTAGACTAAGCCCCACACCAAGGAAGTGTGGATGAGATTGCAACTCGGATGTGCAACAAAGCTAAGGTCTCTCATGGGTAAAGCAACACACCTCTCCAGAGTATAAAAAGTGTGACATGTTACTCCCTGTTCCGGGAAGGAGTTGTGAACGCTGCGGGAAATGAACTCCATGAAGTTCTAATCAACCTGCGAAGACTGACGGACATAGTTTTTCAGAATAAAAGCAACCTTTAAAGAAATGTTTACGAAAACTTGCATAGCCTATGACCTATAGTCTGTGGCTGTAGTTAGTACATCAAACACTCATTTTTAGTGAACTTGCTGAGTACGCTCGTACTCAACCGTACCTTCTTAACCCTTGCTAGATTCTGAAGATATTGACGACCAAAAAGATGAAACACTATATTCAGCTAAAGACCAAACATAATTCCGTTATGAGGAGTTAGAGTTAGCCGAAAGCATCGAAGGAAACAACTACAGAAGCATCTATGGAATGGAGGTCGAAGAGTCTAAAGCGTAGGTGTGTCAGATATAGTTAATTAAGTCTAGTAGTTTAGATCTCTATCCTATATCTCCTAATACCGTATAAATTTTAAGGTGTAGTTTGCCTCTTTATCTTCTTCTCAAGTTATTATAGTATAGCTTTGAGTCATCGAGATTCCTCTATGGACCTAGGAGGATCTCAAAGTCGTCATGTAATTTCTGGTTGTAATAATATTGTATGTATATGGACCCGCTTTGTTTCTGTTGTACCACTCTGAGGGATGTAATATTTGTGAAACGGTGTTCCGTGAGTGTTATGTCAACGATTAGAGTATACTACAACATATAGTGGTATGTTGGGTCACCGCAGCTGGCCATTGCCGATCGGGGCCTAGCAATAGGTGTTGTGGGCTATGACAAGCGCCATAGTATTAACACTAGCTCGAGGATGAGGGAGCGGAGAAAGTTGGCCAAGGTAGGATGGCCACCACTACCGATGGTGGTCTACTCATTTCTCCCTGCCTGTGCCACATATAGCTAGCATCATTTGCTAGGGAAGGCAACGTCCAGGTTATGCTATTCTAGCGCCTTATGTATTATATCATGTTGCAGCTCTAGTAAGAAGGCCTACCATTTATATGATAAAATGGTAGCTATCTACATAGTATCTAAGAATCGTTATTCTCTTAAGCTTCTGAAAGTACTATTTTAGATAAGTTGTCGGAACACAAAGTTTTCTATAGCTTGAAAGCATAAATTAACCCTTAGTAGTACCAAGGTGGAAAAGTGCAAATAACCCATTTTATGGGCGTTATGCCTGAGAGAAATATATCTAAGCACACATACTAATCCTCCATGTTTACCACACAATGCCTAAACGTTCTGAAGGCGGCGTGGTGAAGCGCGCATATCCATCTAGTGTCTTATATTTCTGAACGGAGGGAGTATCTTTTTTTCCTCTAATGCCACCGTATGTTCCCGTGACCCCCGCCTAGTATATCTAGGATATCATTGTGTCAAACTGTCGACACTTAATTTTTTTGGTTTTATGTACTTTTAAATTAGCTCTATACTTTTGTGAGTTCTAGAACTTAAAGTGTATGGCTGGGTGGTGGCGTTTATGACCATGTGTAGTTTTTTATCATTTATAATATGTTGTTTTTTATGGACAAGCGATGGTGTTTATATATGCTGCTATTTATAACTTATAAGTGTGTGATGTTGTTTCCGGCCAAAAAAAGAAGTATGTGATGTTTTTTGTATTCTTTTGATGTTTATAAATTGGTGTTATATGTTGTTTTCTACATTTATTTTTTGCTCATTTTTTATGTGTCATAAACGTGGCTATTTTAACCTGCGGGTACCTATTAATCCTATCAGGTGATAGGTATGGAAAAAACCTCATCCGTTAACGGATATTGATGCGGTGATAGATAGACTCGAGAAGGATGGGAACGCTGGCTTCACACTTACCCATGCCCTGTGGGTGACATCCCTGCATGGGATCATGGCCAATGCCTTCTTGCCCTGTCCTTCCCACGACACATCCTCCTTTAAAGTAGTCGAGAGCTAGCTAGCATTTGCAAGCTAAGTGAATTTAGATCGAGAGAGATGAAGTTTGGGAAGAGGCTCAAGAAGCATGTGGAGGAGAGCCTCCCGGGGTGTAGGGACAAGTTCCTGGCGTACAAGCGCCTCAAGGTGCTCGTCCATCTCGTCTCTACCCACGACCGCTAATGCTCTTCGCCGCACCGTGCCGCCAGAGGCCACCTTCATGCGGCTCCTCAATGACAAGGTTGAGTTCAACGCCTTCTTCCTTGAGCGGGAGGAATGAGTTCGTCATCCGCCACATGGTATGTACCTACAGGAGGTGAGGGGACGGTGAAGACAGTGGCCGGAGTTGTCAGCATAAAACTACGATTTCACGGTTCAAATTTCAATTTTGATACCACCTTATATTTTGTGGGCAGAAATCTACCACATTTTGGGCAGGTTTTCAAAAAAACACTAATTCTAGATTAAACGCGAAAAACTCACCGTAAGGCTGACGTGGACACAGCCCTATATGTCAGCCCAATTAAAAAAATAGGTAGGATGCGCGAAAAACCCACCGTAAAGCTGACGTGGACACAACCCTATATGTCAGCCCAATTAAAAAAATAGGTAGGCTGACATGGACACAATCCTATATATCAGCCCAATTAAAAAATAGGTATTCTTCCTGGTGGAGCGCCGCCGCCTGCTCGTCGGCGGCGGCCTGCTCGCCGCCCCCTGCGCTGGTGCCCTCTAGTCTTTGTCCCCGCCCCTGCCGGCGCGCCATGGACGGCCTCCCTTCCTCCTAGCCAGGCCCAGTCCTCGTCCCCGTCCCCGTCGGCGCGCCATGGCCGGCCGCCCCTCCTCCCAGCCAGGCTCAATCCTCGTCGACACGCCATGGCTGGCCACCCCTCCTCCCAGCCAGGCCCAATCCCCATTCCACGCCGCCAGCAACGGGAGAGTGCGCATGTGTCCATCGAAGGGTACAGGACAGGCGCCAGGACGCGATGCTCGCAGGTCGAGATGCGCCGTCGCGCCATTCGTCGCTGTTCCCAACCTCCCATGGCCTCGCTATCACCACCGGCACGCTCCTGGTGGGCTACAGGTCCTCTAAGACACCTCCCCCATCCCCATCCCACTCAGGTTCGCCGGCGCACTGTTCGTCTGTGTCGTCTGCCGCTTAGCCATGATCAAACAACAACGGTTCAGATGAGTTGCTACAAAAGTGCTACAGGTGCAAGAGCTAGTACTACACCAACCCCTGCAGCTTTTGTGTGGTACATTGATCTTGGCCATTTATTTGTCATCTAACGGCTAAGATGGCCCAAGTTAGGCTAATGTAGCCATGACTTGGCTCTACCGAGTAAGAGAAGAGTCGGAGAATCCACATCGACGCAGTGGGAGCTCCACGTACAGTCACTTCTCGTCCGATTTGGCTTAGTGGAAGCTCCACGTACAAGTCACTTCTTGTTTCCGCCGTTGGCATCAGAGCCTACCCTGCAAGAGCAAAACCTGCTAATGTCCATCCAAGTGGCCGATCTTGTCACCGTTTGAGGCGCATGGAATTATCCAAGCGTATGTGTAGTGTCTAACGAAAATACTAGACTCATGACAAAGAAAAGCAAATGTGCGCCGGTGTACTATACACCATGCTAGGCTCCACCGACCAAAAAAAATAACATTGTTTATTGCCCAGAACTCATGAAGATCCTTCCCAATTCTAGACTAGAGGTGTAGGGTCAAACCTACACTAGACATGGTGTCTAGTATTAGATTGAGATCTAATAAAAAAAATCTAAGCTACCCACTCCAGCATTTAGACCTACGTCTAAGAGTTTTTAGACCCTCATTTTGACCTACGATACCCACGCTCTTAGAAAATGAACTGATCTGCCATATATTTTACGCGTGGTATTCCTTTAACAGAAAAACAGTGCACTCTTGCACACAGCTTGAATCTACAACACAGACATAAGCAATGGTATTAAGTACTCTCTCAGTCTCAAAATAATTGACTTGGCTTTGTCTTCCGTCTCAAAATAAGTAAATTGGCTTTGTCTAAATTCGAATGTATCTGCTAAAACGTGTCTAGATACATGTAAATCTAGTCAAATCCACGTCACTTATTTAGGACCGAGGGAGTATAATATTTTGGATCCGCAGCAGACAAAATTTGTGCTAGACAAGCTCTCCACACTTTCCGAAACCACAAAACTGTGCACTCTGCATCACCTATACTTCCTAGCTTCTACAGTTTGTACAGTTCATTCATTGAACGGCTCAGCCCTGGCCCCCACTGCCTCAGCAGTTTACACATAAAAATAGCAGTGAAATTATAAATTATCTCAAATGCCATGCTTGCATTTATATCCTGCAATATGACAGTAATTACACAATTGAACTCCCAGGGCAAACCAGCGAAGAGGGCAGCCTCTCCAACTCTACAGGCAAAACAAGGAACTGCGAGGAGTGAGGCAACATCGCTTGGGCTTAAACAAGATCCCATATTATGAACATAACGACAACACGCGAGTAGTCCACTGTGCCTTGTGTTCTTTCAAGCCGTTGGCATCCGCCGTACTACCAAATCATCAGCTGAGTAATACTCAGAAATAAGCCGGTAAATATATGATGGACTATGCCCGCCGCTGTTGGGTAAAGATTGGTAAGTATGTTAGGAAAGAGCTTACAAAAAAGAAAAAATGGATGACATGTATTTATCAGGCCAAGATTTAATTTTCTTTTCAGAACAATATATCTTCTCTTGAAAGAGGGCAATAGGCACCCTGATTCATGTAGAAGTGGAATTAGAAACCAGGTGAGCTGGGGTTCCCACACCACCCATGACTAAGAAAGAATCCATTCCTAAATTTCTAATTATCACATTCAAATCATAGTGCTTGCTTTTTAAAATAAATTCACATGAAAAAACCTAACTTAACTATAACTAAAATACAGACAAAAGGATTTCACAAAATAGAAGTATGATTTGAATACACTGGAGCTGCATGGAACTAGAACATAAGGCAGAAAATACTCAGTGTGCATTCTTCCATGCACAACACCCGGAGCAAGCTGCCCCAAACATAACTTTTTTGTTTACATGATCCCAAATATAGTTGCAGGAAGAACTTTATTTAAATGATCCCATGTAGGTGCAGGAAGAACTTTATTTAAATGATCCCAAGTAGGTGCAGGAAGAACTTCATTTAAATGATCCCAAGTAGGTGCAGGAAGAACTTTATTTAAATGATCCCAAGTAGGTGCAGAAGAAACTTACGTATCGGTGACAAAAAGACTGACGAGCTTCGGTGGCACGTAGTCAAATGTTGGATTGACAACATTTAAAAGAGGAGTACCATCCTGAGTACTGAAGTTCATGCAATTCGAGAACTCGCCAAAGTCAAGCAAATCAGATGGTGATTTAAGTTCATTGAGTAAAACCTCTGGGTTATGTGGATATAAAGGACACAACTGCAAAATGAAGAATATTATGTTTCTACTAGACATAAAAGTTCACAAAACATAAAAAGAGAGAATCCTCAGACTGGGTTAATGTACCAAGCATTACAACAGCAGACAACTCTTGCTCTTTAACTAACTACTCCCTCCGTTTCAAAATATAAGAGGTTTTAGCTTTTGTGAAACTAATGTATCTAGACCACTTTTAGTGTGTAGGTTAACCTACACACTAAAAGTGGTCTAGATACATTAGTTTCACAAAAGCTAAAACATCTTATATTTTGAAACGGAGGGAGTACTAGACTATTACTAACATGAATAATCATAGCTTTTAAGGTAAAAGCCTTCTACAGATGAGTTTAGTGGGAGAGCTTCAGCAGTCAAATACGGCTTGGTGTGGGCATCTGTTAGAGGCCACAAGGCTATTGCTCACCAGAGTAAGGTTTAGTTGACAACTGGAGAACACAAAATCCAGTTGAGAAAATTATTCTCCTGAATACATTAAACTAGAAAAGAAGAGCAAGGATACTGAGATCTCAGCGCAGTACAGACTAGAGAATCTACAATATCAGTGACATCCTGGCAGCTGAGATTGTCAGAACTTTTATGGAGAAGAGTAAATGACAACTTCACAACACATTTTTGTGTTGGGCATTTAATGCAGTGAAAATATTTGGTTTAGGCACAATTATAATGATATTAGTGGCACACATGGTGCTGCACTGTGACTAACCAACTTTTGTCCTTCATTTTACAAATTGGTTAACACTAGAACACATAATTTGATCAGAATCTGAAGAAACCCCCAAATTGGTTAACACTACAACACATAATTTGATTAGAATCTGAAGAAACCACATGTGTATATTGACCAAACACTATGCCTTCCACATAACAGGGAAGCGTATATCATGATTCTTTAGTTGCTTATAAGATGAAAACATTGCAATAGGCGCCAATTCAATGCATAACATATAGAAATAAACCTTATGACTACCAGCAACCACGACAAAAGGCACAGCATGCCTTTGAGCAGCAAGAGCAACCATAGTCATCCCTATTGGTGCAATGACTCCACCATTCGCCATTATTGCATGAGCTCCAACGATAACCTACAAGATGAATCAGGAGTTGAAGTTGTAACAGAATAAAAGATGTCTAACAATAATAATAACCCTACATACATACCATGTTAACTCGGGAGATCATAGCAAAAACAGCTGAATCAGTAATAACAGTAGTCTGTATCCCTTTCTCAACCAGTTCTTTCGCAAGAACATGTCCCTGGTATCTGATTAAAGCATTGAAACAACAATAGTGAATCAAGCGAAAAGATTTTAAGTACGACGAATAATTGGTTCACGAGAGATAGCAAGGTGCACAAACCTTGGAGCACCTTCAGCAACAAATACACGAAAAGATCGCTTCTTCTCTTTTGCAGCATACAGGAACTCTTTCACGGTTCTTGAACGACCTAGAGTTAGGATGACCTCACTAGAGAAAACAAAAACATTAATTAGGCACGATTGGTATTTGAAACATAAAAAGATGTTTCAGATGATCCTTAGGTGTTAAAAGGTGTCGCTGTATCTGTTTTTTATATTAACAAAAACTGAGGAGAATTATGAGCTTTGTTAACACCTACTCCCTCCGTTTCAAAATATAAGATGTTTTAACTTTGTGAATGAAGTGTATCTAGACCTCTTTTAGTGTCTAGGTTCATCTAGGTTTGGAATGAACCTAACACTAAAAGGGGTCTAGATACACTCCTTTTACAAAGCTAAAACATCTTATATTTTGAAACGGAGGGAGTACACAGTAACTAAATCCATGTGAACTTTGCTAGATTAAAATTTATCTGTTGAGATAGAGTAGTACAGAAAACAAGAGATAAAATCGACAAAAAGATTTCTTATTTAGACTGATTTTTGTAAGAGAAGGTAGTTTAATCACTGAAATAGTTAAAGAAATTTTAACCCTTTAGCACTGGGCACATGTTTTTTCATAATACACATGTCAACCATATCCACAATCCCAAGCATACGCAAAAAGCTCACAAATTATTTCACGTAAGGAGATAGATGTGAATACTGATTAGTTTATCTTAAAGTAGGATTCAGATATGTTGGCCAAAAGATGATCGTACTTTTGGTGAATAAGTTCGACAGCTTGCTCAGATATCTGGTCATAACATGTATCTATCTCCTCAATAAGGTCACCAATGGCAGCAATAACATCATGCTTTAGTTTCCGAGTTTTTAAGCTCTTATCTCCAGCTGCTTACATGGAAGATGCAGAAGTTCAGTGTCAATAGTAACATAAATATTGGACTGAATAGGCAACGAAAGGGTGTCATAAAGTAAACTGAAGAATATATTGATATTTAATGATTTCTTAAGCACAAGTGATTCCAAAGTAAATAAATAGTAACTAAAGTAGAAGGAACGTCTGTTCAGGTAGCATATATAAGTAGATGATTCAAAAAATAAAAAGATTAAGAACACTAAATGCCTATTCTGATGTGGTAGAAAAATAGAACAAAAAATCTTGAGATCATGTATTTACTTTTCCCATCTGAATCCCCAGCAGATGATGCAGAATGTGAATGTGCAGTGCTCACAGGAATATCATCCAGGAGAGTCTGCAATGAAGGTGCCCGAAGAGTGTTTCTAGCATGGGACGCAAGAACAGCAGCCGATAAGGTAGGACGGTCATCATTTTCACTGTCATATTCATCGTCACTAACAGCTGTTACGGAAAGACCTTCAATACCAACTGCTGTAGAAGATATGTCTTCCTCTTTTATTATATGCAGGACACGTCTCACAATGTTTCCAACAGCAAGCTCTGCAAAAAGAGAAGAGGAAAGGTTTCAGAAATATCTATACCTAATAATAAAGGAAGGAGCGTTTCTCACCGTTCCTACACTTTTTTGGACCGGTTTACCCTCCCACCAAACCACAATTTTCATGAACGGCACCGGTAAATAAAATAACTGTCCGCTAGCTCCAAAGATCAAACTTTCTCAGGTGTATTGTCGTATTGACCTTCGTATGTTGCATCGCTACATTGATCGTGTCACTCCGTTCAGTTTGTTTCGTGACCGGATCGGTCAGCCACGCGAGGAGATTATACACCATACCCACACGCCTCCTTCCTCCTACCCATAGCAAGGGAACAAACTAGGGCAGGCCGCCTCCTCTCCAAATCGCAAAACAAATCCAGCCTCCTCATCTAGGGTTTGCAACAACCGTCGTTGTAGAGTTGGCGGCTCGGCAGCATGGCGGGCCACGGACAGGAAGAAACTGCACGACTGCCGTCATCGTCCAGTGGCAGAGACCCTGAGCAGTAGGCAAAGTTGTGTAAATGCGTACGCGCTGGCTAAGCTAATGCCTGCGTGCTAGCTTTTGCTTGTGAGTTATACGTGAGTGGTTTGATGTGTGCATGCAGGGCGCGATCTGCGCCAACATCATCCTCGCGAAATCTCGCGCTCCGCTGGCCGTCTGCCGCATCAGCGGGTACATGATCCGCGGCACCGTCATGGCCGTACGTCCTCATGGTGACAACATGATCCTCTCAGCCATCCTGGCTGCCCTCATGGTGAAGGACGATAGCACGACAAGCAGCTCAGACGATACAAGAGTTGCAGCTCCGACGCTGTACCTGCTGCACTGCTCAAGCAGCTCGGACGATACAAGAGTTGCAGCTCCGACGCTGTACCTGCTGCACTGCTCCGTGTCGTCCGGTCGTGAGCCGTCCAGGTGGGGGAATTCTCCCTCTGCATGACCG